>JARHVA010000460.1:5240000-5405823 GCA_037957365.1 Torreya grandis | reverse complement strand
CATATTCAACCATATTGTTGGTGACATCAAAAGTGAAGTGAAAAACTAAAATAATGATCTTGCCAAGAGAAATTGTGAGAATACAACCTGCCTTGATTCCTTAAAGACATTTAGCACCATCAAAGTGAAGGGTCCAAGTATCCTCATATAAGTTGACATTAATTTTTGGAAGATCCTTGATAACTACTTTTGGTTTATTAATGGAAGATTATTCAAGTTTATTAGCTTCAAGATCAGAGGTCAAGCTATGAAAATAATATTTGAGAGAAATATCTTGATTAAAACCTTCAATGTAAAGGATATTGTCATCTAGAAGATTATCTTCAAGGGAAGAAGTGGCTGGTATGGGAGTTACAACAAGTTTATTGTCTATGACTTGCCTGTAGATAGATTTTTGAGTGACGATGTGGAGATCAAATTCCATAAGGAGGACCATCCATTTGTCGATTCTATCTCTAGGAAGAAAGATTTTGGAGAATAAATGATGAATGGGGTCAGAATGAATAATGACATAAGTGGTCTGGTATAACATGTAATGATGAAGTTTTTTAGGTAAAAAATAGATGGTGAGGTAGTTTCATTTGACTTTGGTATAACGTGTCTCATAATTGATGAGGCCTCGACTAATTTAGTAGATAGAATACTCTCTTCTTGTATCATCATGTTGGGCAAGCATTTCCCCAATGGATATAGGTGTGGAAGAAGTATATAGAATCAAAGGTTTATCATTAAAAGGATGATTAAGTGTAGGTGGGTGAAGTAAAGACTCTTTCATGTTATCAAAGTCTTTGTGACATGGATGCATCCATTCTAAATTAATACCTTTCTTAAGAAGGGAGTTGATGGAGTGGATGCAACAAGCCATTTCAAGGATGAATTATCTAATTACCCCAAGTTTCTTCAATTAAGTATGAATTTTAGGAATAGAATGAGGAATGGGCATGTTGAAAATAATACTAATTTTGGTTGGCTCAATAACGATGCTACAGAGAGAGACTAAGAATCCTAATTTTTTTTAATATGTAAAACCAAAGACACATTTTTAGGATTAAGTCTAACTTTACACTTAATGAGATGATCAAAGATGATATCAAGATTGAATAGATAAGTCTTATGACTTTTGGATTTAGCAATGAAATCATCCATATAGGTTTCAACAATTTTGTGGATAAGATCATGGAACATGTGAGTCATTGCTCATTAGTAAGTGGCTATGGCATTTTTGAGGCTGAAGGGGATTTTGATATAGCAATAGGTGCCCCATTCCATGATGAAAGTTGTCTTATGTTGGTCCTCAGGTTTGATATGAATCTGATTGTATCCTGAGAAGCCATCCATAAGAGATAACATTCTATAACTAGCCATGGAATCAATGATGACATATATTGAAGGTAAAGGAAAATTGTCCTTAGGAAAATAAAGATTAATATTGTAGAAATTAATATAAATAACAATGACCATAGTGACCTTTTTCTAAACAAGAACAATGTTGGAAACCCATTCAAAATAATCCTTATGACGTAAAGTGAAAACTTTGGGTGGAAATTTCCTTTTTTTTACACACATGCTTAGCATTAGGATAAGTAATGATGTTATGTACCACAATGCTAGGTTCAATGCTATGTATGTCCTCATAAGACCAAGCTAAAACTTCATGAAACTTGTCAAAGAATAAACTAAAATTATCATATTCATTGGGTGAAAGTTACCAAGAAATAGTGATTGGTCAAGGACAAGATGGATTACCATATTCAATGCAAGTGGTTTCTTAAATAAACATGGAATTACCATCTTGAAAGTGGTATGGTGCATTAGGTAAGGCTGAAATTGGATTCGTTTTAGGCTCAATACTAGCAATGAAATTGTTGAAACAAGGGATTTAGTTTTAAAGTTCCCATGTCTATGATGTTATCAAGGAAGTTGAGGTTCTCATGCATAAATTAATTAAAGGATAGATTAATCACTAGGAAAGGTAGGAATAGGACCATAATACTCAACATCTACTTCAAGATCTAGAATTTGGTTATCATGGATATCATACTTAGAATGTATCTAACAAACATTGGTAGCCTTGGCATCAAGTGTAATCTCAAGAGTAGAAGAAGTAGATGGATTAGAAGGGGTTGGAATATTTATGAGTTTTTTGATATGAAAAGGATTAGTGGTAATGATTGGATCAATAGGTGGTGAAGGAAGTGAAGGAATGTCTAAACATTTGAAAGGTATAAATTGATCTTTCACCCAAGGAGTATCAATAAAATGAGAATTGACAAGAGGCACATAACCTTTGGGATATAAATAATGATCTATAGAATGGTATGAACATCTTAATTAAAAGCATGAATTTGGGTTAAGGTTTTTTGATAATGTTGGACATCCAAGTCTGTAGATTGATCTTGTGCCATTATATAGTTATCATCATATGTTGGAGAAATTTTACATGCTTGAGAATCAGGGGGAGTTTCAAAAGGTGAAATCCTAATTTTACTAAATGTACAAGGAGAAATGATGAGAGGATCTTGAAATAATTTATCCACTCTAAAATCATGTCAAGTGAAGGCATCTTTAGGTAAAAAAGGATCATGAGCATTGTATGGAGGGGGAAAATCATTAATCTCATCAATAAGAGGAATGGTACAATCTCTAGGTAATAAAAAAGGTGAAAGCCATTACAAAATGTATGGAAGTATCTTGGTGGTATTTCAAGTATGTTAAAAATCATTGGGTTCATCATCAAAATCTGCAAGAGTAACCTATAAATCAAGATTCATGTTGATGAACTCAAGTAAAGGATCACTATTGACCTTAGGAATAATAAGAATACAATATTGTGATTTAGGATTAGGATGCTAAATACTCCATGGATTGGGATTGGCTTCATGCTTGTATCATTTTTTATTATGTAAGAAGTAAATACATTGGCGACCAAAATAAGCGATGGCCCTCATTTGATGAGTCCAAAGATGACCAAGGAGTATGTTATAAGATAAGGAAAGATTAAGGACCGTAATCTTTGTTCGAATAGTCTTAGGTCCAATGGTTAATGGAAGCCACATACAACCAAGTGGATTTTGATTAGTCTTATCAGAACCATGGTAATATGGGTTTGCTTGAGATGATACTTTTTATAACCAAGTTGTTTGATAAGCCATCAATATGTTACATTAATACTATAACTTGTATGTAATAAGATATGCATCATGTCTATAAATAAATCTTGGCTCGAAGAAGATAAAGCATGCCTACACTTCTGATTGGGAATACATTTGTTAAGTGAGAGCATGACCAATATGGGAATTTTCTAGACCCAATTAGGGGATTACTTGTCAAAACACACCATACTAGGAAGGGTTTCAAAGCCTAAAATCTAACACAATCATACAAAAACCCTAATAGAGTCCTAAGGTTTAAACATTCACCTATTCTAATAATAAGAAAGTAAATCTAACTAGTGCACAATAAAGCTTGTGGCACAAAGTGGGGCTTAAAAATAAAACAAACTAAACAAAACATTGATTTGAAGACATATACTCACGTAAATATATATAGAATACTAATACATGAAAGAAGAATAAAAATGCATTATTTATCTACTCTTACAAAGGTGAAATAAAGTTAGGAATACTTACCTTTGAAGACGAACCCACCAAGCCTCAATCTCTTCCTTGGCCAAGGTGTTTTGCAAAAGATTGTTGTGGTATGTAAGGATAACAAAGACAAATTAGTTTTATGCTACACTACCTATCTGTGCATGTAAAATACTTATCCATAAGACAAGATCCTTATCTCCAAAGAAAGTATGGAACCCTAAGTTGTATTCCTCAAGTATAATGATTAATAAACAAATGTTCATTCAAACTTCTTTACTATTATTATTATATATTGAAATGATTGGAAATGAACTTGTATATATAGGTGGATCTTGCCCTAAATCCTCCCAAAAATATCAATTGTACAAGGTTGACTCAGTCAACCTAGTAGGTTTTTGGGGACAATTCACTAGGTCTAAGTTAGGTCAGTTGAAAGGCTAACAAACTCAAAAAGTAAAGAATACCCCTAGATAGTACTAGGTCGACCCAATTGACTTAATATAATCAACTAACCAAAAGGGAATTAAGGCAAGAAAAGGAGGGATAAAGCATGATAAATTTATAAAATGCTTAGGACTGAGGAGAATAAGCTTAAGGTAAATGGTTTTGAGAGATAAGTGTGTAGATGGCAAGTGGCAAAAGGAAAAATAATCTTATGAAGAACCAATGGTCTACCCATCCCTTTTTTGGTGCACTCCTTAAGGTGTGTACTTAGAGAGATTGAGATTCAATGGGTTCTTACAAGATACAAAGTGTCAATAAGTGATAGAAGTTTGAAAATGTTGTGTATACATATGCCCCACTCAAAGCTCATCACATGTCACATAAGTGCAACACATAATGGTGCTTCAGGATAGAATATGATAATACATAATACTGATGCTAGGTATTATATAGTAATAAAAAAAAAAATATAAATTAAAGGATAGAATTAAAAAACACATACCTTTAACTTACCTTAATATCATAGATAAAAAAATAGATTGAAAGAGATTTGAAGGTGTCTAATGTGGAGAACAATAAATGAACCTATAGAAGTTAGTGTAAAAAATTGCCAAAAATTGAAATTTTTGGAAAATAGGCATACGATAATGTAAAAAAGTCTCTATGTCATCATGAATCCAACATATTTTACGGTTTGCAAAATGGATGAGTAGAAATAAAGATATAAGCAAAATAAGGAATCTATTGGAAAATAATTAAAGAATTTGATTTTTGAAAGGTGTTTTTAAATAGGGGAAAAGAGAAGTTATTTGTTATTTTTAACTATGTTTGAGGGGGAAAAGATCTCTGGAGATCAAATGAGCTAGGATGGCAAGGAGATGGCATGTTAGGAGAGGATGAACTCCAAAGGCGGTAATAGGTGCACTACAAGTATGCATATATGAATCTTAAATCAATTTTTGAAATTTTAAGTGAATTAAGTGTATTTTAAGTAATTTTGAATTTTGAAAAAAATATAGAGGTTAAAAATGAATAAAATCATATTTAATAGGTAGAAAATAGCAAGATGGGAAATGGGTTTAAAGGAATTAGGAAGAAAATGAGAAAAAGTCACTTTTTTTGGAAAAATGCAAGGGGTTGGCAGGTAGAATGAACTGGGTCAACCTAGTCGACCTAGTAGGATAAAAATGGGTAGAATCCATAGTGCCAACCCAATAGGTATTGGTTGACCCTATACATTATCTAAATTAATGACCTAGTTTAAAATTGTCAGCTGATTTGAAAGGTTCAAAATGGAAACTCAGCACTAGGGAGGAGAAGATAAGGGGGTTGACTTAGATTTTTGAGTCAACGAGGCCAAAAATAGGGAAATTTTGGTCAAAATGGTTTGACCAAAGAGCTAGAATGGTATAAAAATATATGCAAAAGGCTGAAAGAAGGATAGAATGACCCGAAATGACCAAGTAAGGGCAAAAAGGACTGTGTTTATAAAAGTAAGCTAAAATTAATAAAATAAAGTAATTTAGGCTTTTCTTTTATTAAAAAGAATGTATTTTAATTATATATGACATGAAGGAACTTATATATATATATATATATATATATATATATATATATATATATATATATATATATATATTTCTTGGGTGCAAGAATGATGGAGATTTTGGTGACTTGTGGATGTTGCATGGTTGCTAGGTTTGTTAGATAGGCTATCCAATGGAGATAGGGCTAGACTAGGATCCATAGGTCTAGGTAGGATAACTGATATGTGTTGGATCCCCCTTAGTGTTGATTTTTTAGTCATGTTCCTTAGTTTCTATGAACGATTGACTAGCACCTTTAGATGGGAGGTGGATGGGGATACAGTATAGGTGGTTATCATGCTAGAGGATGACCATGCCATCTTAGGGTTACCTATAGTAGGAGTGTAGGGGACCAAAGGGATACCAAACAACCTAGAAGAGAGGAAAGCCTTAGCCATATGGGATACAAGCTCATAGATGATATTAATGGGTATGAGAGTTAGTATGTGTGATGTGCATACATCAAATATTCTAGATATCTAGATGGTTATGATAGGTCTTGTGACATAATGAGTGCTATGTCACAATTTGGATGGAAAAGTACCACTATTCGTGGTATCCTTGAGTAGGATGATTTTAGAGGAGTGAATTCTATATGATCTAGGCTTTGTCATCTAGGTTCAGCTAGTACATGAAATTTATGAGATGTTGTTTAGAGGGTATAAGACTATGGGATCGATCATATTGCTAAAAACTTGGATATATGAGAGGTTTCCTATGTATCAGTCAACTAGGTTGCCCCATGCAGTTGATTATAAGTTACATCAAGTATGAAGATGGAGAGAGGACTAGGTAACACAAACCATGCCCCATGTGATATCTCTATAGTCAGTGAGATGCATAGACATAGTGTGGTAGCCATACAAACACATAAAAAATATATGGGTGAAATAAGACATGGTTGTACTAGTGATAATGAGGAAAAAGGTGGTTAGACACTATTTTTGGTAGAGAGAGCCGCACTGATGGCCCAAGTGCTAGGGTAGATGGGCCTAGCTCATCCAAAAACACCTATACAAATGCCCAAGAAGTGGGATCAACATGTGAGGGAGTCATGGGGGAGGAGAATATTGGGGCCATAAGTAGTGAGGCTGACACTGAGGCCACTTTAAGAGTGATAATAGACTAGTTGAGCATGACAAGGAGATGAGTAGGAGGATAGGGATGAAAAGGTAGAGATACTAGATGTACCACTACCATCTCTATATCTAGGTGAGAAGTGACTACTGAGGACATGACATCAATGGAATTAGGAGGAATAGGAGAGAGTAGAGACTATGGCCATCCCACATGAACCCATAGGTGAGTTAGAGGAAATAATAGAGAGACCACTCAAGTGTAGGCTAAGATTGACATGAGATATGACAACTAGTTTGAGCTAAGGAAGTGACCTATAGAGGAGGTTCTAGGAGGCCATGTAGATGGGGAGACTATACTAGGTAGTCACATGGATGGTGAGAAGATAGTGGATGAGACATAGATAGGTAAAAAGATGATTGAATATGTAATTAAGTTTTTATTTTAGAACTATAGATAGATAGATATTTTGAGATATAATAGTGATCTAATATCCATCTAGTGTGATTTTGTAGGTGTAGTTGAGGATGAGGAGGAGAGATAGGGGTCCTTAGTAAGGGGGGCACTCCTTTATGTCTTGGATGAGACATTGTGGCCATTTGGCCCCATGACACTAGAGGATATGAGTGTACCATCTACCCTAACATAGGTGAGCTAGTTAAGATTAGCTAGAGAGGCTATGAGGTAAATACAAGTATAGGGAGAGAGAGAGAGAGAGGATGTAGCCATCAATATAGATAGGTACAAGGGATCTATGAGCATGGTAGGCCTTGTTAGATGAGAGATAATCACATCTAGCCATAGTGACATAGATGATAGAGATATGGACCTAGCTAGCAAATTCATAGGTGTGAGTAGTGCACTTATAGGGATAGGTAGAGGGATTGAGATCTTAGAATGCCTTGTTATATCATACTATTTGTAGGAGTCAGATCGAGGCCTTAATAGGCAGTGTGCCTAGGCCATGAGATAGATATAATGGAGCCCAACCATAGAGTTGGAGCATTGTATATGGTTGTATATGTTATATCAAACTCATTATATATATATATATATATATATATGTATGTATGTATGTATGTATATGATGGATCATTTTGGCATGTTGATGTTGGTTGTGTATGTTTTCATTATGATGGTTGTGTTTATGGATGCTTTAGATATATTTATTTCTATCACATGTATGTATCTATTGTTTTATATGTTATAGGAAATATACGTGATGTGGTTTCTTTTCTATCATTATGTAGGACACATGCATGGTTAAAAATAAATAGGCAAAAATAACTTGGAAAAATACAATCAATTAAAGAATGTACTACACACTATTTCAAGATGGGAAATGTGTAATAATAAGAAATGAATAAATATAAAGAACCAAGAAATGGTAAAACAAGATGGTAAAAAGGAATTTGTTTTTAAACCAATGTGAAATATTTTTGCACCAAATTAAAACAAGTAAAATCATACTAATATCTTGTTTGGCAGTATGAAAACAATGTAATAAAATGGAATGTATGAAAAAGGGAATAAATGGTAATAAAATAATTTTAATTAAGTCAATCAATCATACTAAATCATGTTGGGAAGTATGAAATTAAAACAAAATTGTCAAAAATTTTGGTCATAAATTTGTCATACTAATTCAAGCTAAAAAGTATGAAAATTCAAGAAATGGTTGTAATCTTACATGCACATGGAAAATAATAAGATAAAAAGATGAAATAAAAATGAAGTAAGAATAAAACATATTAAATCAAGATAGTAAACATGTAAAATGATGTGTAACTTCATAATCAATCGGATCTTATCTTAAATTTGACACATGTGATCTGGATGGTGACTTGAGTATTGGAAAATTTTGTGAGGAGGTCCAATTTCTATCCATGGTCTTACACTAAAACTTGAAAAAGATAACACCACTAGGGTGGAATATACAAGAACAATTAGTTAATAAAAGGATGTGGGTAATAAGAAGGAAAAGATGGTAATTTGTGAAGAATATTGGGTCTTATCCATGGTCTTACAAAGCAACTCACAAATGAAATCCCAAGGGGAGTGATCGGTAGTCAAAATAATATTTCTCAAGAGGAAATATGAATTGATATAATGAATGAAAAAGGGAGTGTAAAATCAAGACTTAGGCATCTTCTGAGAAGACCTTAGGAGGCAAGAGGCATACTAAGGACATGAGAAGACACTAAGTGACTAATGGTCATCTATGTACAAAGAAAACCTATTTTCTATAGACACAAAGCTTTATAGGATAATAAGTGTGATACTAAGATTAACTCAAGAAGGTATATTTGTATAAGGAAAAGTTAAATGGACCTACCTTCCCATGATGTCTTCCTCATTTTTTAGGATCCCTTATAGAGTCATTGGTCTACTACAAAGATTGTGTAATTACGTGAGAAAGTAGGTAGCATTAAAATATTTTTTATTCTCCTCTTTCAATGTAATGACCTACCACACGCCAAATGACCTTGACTCTAATTGAGGCCAACTGTGGAGTTTGAGGTTTGATTAGAAGAAATAGATGTGCTTTGAATCACGTCTTTTAGTGTGATTTGACTTTTAAGAATATTTTTGCCTTTTGATATCATTACCTTTTATTTAAATTATTTGGATTTTAACTTTATTTTTAAGGATTTTTAAGATTCCTCCTCCATATGGATTTAGAATGACCAATCATGAGAGATGAAGTGATATACACACAAATGAGTTTTAGGCTAAGGCTAAAGGAAGCTAAGTAACCAAAGATAAAGATTGACTAGGATATTTAGGCTTGACAATGAACTAGCATGTGTTCTCAAGTCTCAATTGTGTATATGCTTAGTTTTATGGAAAAAAGAAGGGAAATAAGGAGATCCAAGGTGGACCAATAAAATGAATGTATAATGAGAAATATTATTTGCTAACTAATCACATGGTAATAGGGAGATAATAACCAAAGGGAGTAGGGTTTGTATAAACAAGTCACCATGATAAATTATCTATGAAAAAGAAGGATAAGAAATCAAAACAATCATAAAGATACAAGAAAGAGAGTTTTGAGAAAAACTCTAAGGGGAAAAAAATGCAATGATAAAGAAGACAATCATATGTGAATGTAAATGACAATATAAGTAAGATCATGATATAAGATAAGCAAAAATTTGACATAGTGTCAAATTATATAATAGATAGATAAAAATAATATTGGAGCACATGTCTCATTCAAATAAAAATGTGAAATCACCATGCATGTGCTCATAAATATTGATAAATGTATCCACACACATTATCCAATACATCGGATAAGTCTCTATGAATCTGTATATGCACATTGCTAAAGTTTCTTTAATTTTTAATGAATACTAGGAAAATACTTCTCTTCTAATCTCCTCCATAGAAAAATTAGGAATACTCGATGGATCATGATGAGGAGGAAAATTAGGCAAAGGATGGTCAAGAGAATGTGTGGGAGAGAGATCTACTAGAGATATAGGAATCAATGGTAGAGAAGGATCCATGGGTGAGGAAAGGTCCAAAAGTTAAGGAATAATAGGTGGAGGATTAGAAGATGGTGAAGGGACCATAGGAGGGGATGGAACCACTAGAGGTGGAATCATGGGATAAGGAGAAGCCTTCTTTTAGGAGTGACCTGTGGGAGGACTAAAAACCAATTCTGGGAATGGTTATAAGATGATCATTGAGATGTTTTTGGAGGATGCGAAAATGATCAGTGTGATGGGTACCACATAGATGCCATAAAAATATACCTTACCATACTTAGGCCTGTAATTTGTAAGTACCTTAGGGGGTGGTATGGATTTGTCTCAAGATGGGGAAGAAGGATGAAAAGTATCAAGATATTGTCATAGATTGTGACAATGGGTAGAAGAATGATTATCTATCCTATGAAAGCAACAAATACTCTTGTGAGTGGTCTTAGGAGAATCACTCATAGAAGGAGGTAAAATAAGAGTATAAAAATCTGGAGAAGACTCATAAACCGATTTGGTGGGCAAAGGAACCATCTTAGGTAGAGGAAAAAACAATCACCAATGAAAGGTGATGATGAGGAAGGAATGGAACTAGGATCAATAGAAGAAGTAATGGGATGAGAATAAGGGGTAGGCTCAACAATAGTAGGATCGTAAATAGGCACAACTATAATGGGAATATAGCCAACTAAAGCTGACTCTACTAAAAGAGGGGCGGGATTTATAGAAGGTCTAAGGAGGGCTTCACTAATATCAAGAGTAAACCAATTATGGGAGTTAAGGAACCTAACAAAGTGGTAAGATCTAATCATAACATGATCCATAATCATAGTCCTACGTAACTCCTCATAAACTAGAGGTGTCGGTGCCATCTCTACCCTAAAATAAAGGGGAAAAATGCAAAAATAAAGAACTATAAATGAAGGAAAATGAGAAGATACACAAAAACAATCAAGTAAAGAATAATAATAACAGACAATCTTGGCATCATGGGCCTAGACAAGACCATTTAAAATAGGATCATCTAAAGAATATCCATTATCATAATCTAGGGTGTGAAGATCAATGACACAAGTAGGGATGACTTTGTCACATAAGGAAGATTGGTGAATATAATGCCTAGTCTTGGTCAAGACTACGATAATGTCATCAAAAAGAGGCTTACAATAATGAGGTTTCAAGGAAGCAATAAGATGCGAGATGAGATGAGGTAAGAGATCAAAAGTTTTGATCTTTAGATTAATCTCATTGGGATCATCATCATCAAAATCTAAAAGGTTAGGAGGAATATTCCCAATAAGCTCAAGATGCCCATTTTAATTATTTTCATCAAAATTTTCACCCTAAGACACTCTATTCAAGCTCCTATAATTTGATGCAACATTGACCCATCTCTCAAGTTGTGGGAACTTGAAGGAGAGATGAATCTCTAGATCATAATGGTTAGCTCCCTAGATTTTTCTTTGAATGTCTATCACCTAATCTAATACTTGTTTATAAGAGTTAGAAGCTTGCATAAAATGGAAAATACACTAAAAAGGTGATCCACTAAGACATATCCCATAGAATATTAGACTATTAGACTTCTACTAAGTAGCAACGCTTTCCAAGACCAATTATATGCATTGAAGGATCCTAACATAGTGTTTCAATGTGAAGGTAGCGTACATGGGACAATCAAAAAAATAACTAACTTAGGGGTAGATTTTGCACCATAGAGACAATTACATACTTGAATAAGATCCTATTACATTAAACACACTTCACACAACCTATTAAAATCAGAACTCTTGCTTAAACATGAAGGATAAAGGAGTAAGGATGATACTATCACTTAGATCCACTATACATCATTCTCATACTTAGACAAAATGTTCACAGCTTAGAATTAGACTTTTATTCAGTGTTAAAAGACAAAATTTAATGTCATTTTAGTAGGGATTCACCATATAAACTATGATCTCCTTTACAATGGCCAAAATGGCTCAATTTATAGAACTTGGAAGAAGAGATAGAAAAGAGAAGTTAAAGAGGCACAAGGACAAGTTTACAAAGATGAAAATAAGTTATAATGTATTTGGATAGATAGATGGGGTGAGCCATGAAATTTTAGTAGCTAAAAGTGTCATTTAGAATCATCCCAAACCTACAAAGTGGTCAAGAAACGCCTTCCCTTGCACAAAAAATTACCCCTCGTGATTTGCCTTCTAAAACTACCTTATCATTATAAATAACCAAGTATGATGATGGGATTGAGTAGGAAGGGTTAATAATAATACTTCACATACATTAGGGAGGTCCCTGATCATCTCTATAATTTTGGCCCTACACCATCATCAAAGATAGTCCTAAAATGAGCTCTCTCCATGCACCTTTCACACTTATCACCTAAAATATTCCAAACTATTTAGTATGATCAATTCACAAGGGTTAATGACACTTATAAAAAGTTTCCATATCATTATTTTCAATAAATTGTCCTTAAAATCCTCTCTAAATTAAAATTCACCACTTTCTCCTACGTGTTCACTATCTGCCCACTAGACTGGCTAAAATGAAAGAGATGGAAGATAGCCTCAGGAGATTATAAACCTAATAAAATCACCATGGGGACTTATAATAAGTTTTTAAATCCCCCACAAAAGTTATTTGGCCTCTTTAAAGTTCTCCATACATATAAAACACATAAAAAAGGTCAAAAAGAGCCCTATTTTGGCCTATTTAGTATAGGTCCATATGAAAAAATTTCATTGGAGGGTGACTAAGAGAGTAATTTTCATGTTACCAAATTTTTATAGCATCTCCACTTCAACTTCATGTTTAATTTTCAATCTCCTCCCAATTGAGTCCTTGAGAAGGGTTTGCAAGGGTTTTGAGGTGGTTTTCATTCTTAACATTCATTCATAGCCATGGAACATTGCAAATCTGATAAAAATCCACTTATGGATTCTAAAATACCCCCTCAATCTTATTTTAATGAATAAAGGTCCCATGAAAAGGATCATGAAAGATATGAGCATTCCAAGATGGCCATTCAAGTCACTTTGATGCATTTTGCAGGGTTTGAGTACTTTCTAGGCCAAAATATGGCTTCTTGGTGGATATCTTGCAAAAAAAAAGTTTAATCGCCTCTAAAAATACTCTATAAATATTCTCTAATCCCTAAGACAACTCATCAAGGGTTTGGAATGAATCTAACCCCTATTTTGGAAACATGTCTAGGCCTTACTGACTAGGTATGTCTACACCTTTGAACCAAATGACCATTATTGACACTTACTATGTACTAATATATATTTAATACATCATTTTAACCCATATTGAGGTGATATAAAACACTAAAAGGCTTGGCAGAGGCTATAACTTGAAACGACCTTATATGTGGCACTAAATTTGCATATTTCATCATTAGGTCTACCAGTAGACCTTTTGGTCTAGACCACCTTGCTTTCATGAAAACCTTATAGACATATTTATAATGTTTCTCCATGTGTCCCCTAGCTATTCAATCTTTATTTACTAATCCAATTGATCTTTGGTTCACCATTCCTTGCTTTTCCCCAAAACTACCATTATTGTGCATGAAGGAAGCACCTTACCTCTGAGATAAAATAGAGATTATTATCCCTATTTTTTTATTCAAATTGAATACTTTGGAGGATTCAAAATGTCCTAATGTCCAAATTTACCTAATTATTTTGTCTTCTTCCATGGTTATGGGGTCTAACCATCTCAATCTTCTCAAAAAGGGGTAAAAAAACCTTTTGTTTTGCATATTCTTGCTCAAACCTTTCACACTAATTTAATGCATCCAAGTTGCTTATACATGTTATCCACCCTAATTTCATGCTTATGTAACCTAGGAATCCACCCAAAAACGTTCTCCAAAGTGTAATCTCCATACTCACCCCTTGAACTAAGGGTTTCCCTAACCTGTCTATACATATTGAGTCTATTTTGCTAAGAGAAAGGGGCCTTGGGTAGCTTGAGAGTGTATTTGGCATAAAATTACATTAATTTTATCATGGGGAATCATATTACACTTCTTTAAATCCCCCCTTCCTTCCTATGTAGCTAAGCTTTCACCTTGCTCCTTCCAAGCTAGGACCCTACCTAACTGTAACAGTGAACAAGGGTGTTTTCTTTGAGGATACCTTTCTTTGGAGATCCTATCAAGGTGTCAAGACCTTATATATCTTAATTGGCCCTCTTATTATGCCAATTTGAGATCATTATTCTGATCTAGCATCTTATCCCTTTAAGACTTCCAATTTCTCACTACCCTTTATAGACTGAGACACCCTTAAGACCCTGCCTGTAGGTGATTTTAGGTGGTCAAAGGCATGATATTGGTCTTGAATAATGATTTATAAACTTATTTATGTCCTCCAATACATTATTACTTGACACATCCTCAACCTAAAATTTCTTTAAAACTTCTTCAAAGTCCATAATCTCACTCCACTGCATGTGTTAGTTGTAGGTGACTATGTTTCATTCATTTCAAGCATGCATGTAGGTGATTTAGCTAATAATGGACTTGGTCATGGTGTTTATGATAGAAAAAATGTAGTTTTTTTCTCACAAACCATAAACTCTCTTTATCTTGTTTATGATCACACTTGTTTCACAAGCTTTAATCCATTCTGCCTGTAGGTGTCCTCACACAGGCCTGTGTACGGATAGAGGAGAATGCTTTAGGGGTCAAAACACCAAATTCACTTTTTCCCATGACATTTTAGATTATGAGAATCATTTTAAACAATTTTAGTGTTCCATCTTGATGTTTTAGTCTAGGATTGAGTTTATGAATTGCAATTTCACCTTTCTACCAATCTCTTGTAGGTTTCACTGTCAAAATTCAATAGTTTTGAGGACACTTTTGGGTATTCAAAAGACCACCCTCGATTGTTCATTATCCTTCCATTTTTTTCACATTCATTATACTATGATAGGACTATAAGATCATTCAATTTAGACACCTTACAATCTTATATAACATGTTCAATGATACATCAAAAACCCTCTTAGGCCTCTATTTACAATGTTCAGGGATTGTAGGATTGAACACAATCATCTCCCCTTCGAATGGTTTTTTTAATACCAATTGGCTTCCAAAGTGATTTTAGACATGCTACCATGCTCTAATGTCGTCCAATTCACAATAATATTCCTCTAAACATCAACATGATGTCATTAGGATTGTTAGTGAGTGCCTTGAGTTGTATATGCAGATGGAAACTTGAAAGAGCATGAACTTTCAAGGGTAAGGTTCTCCAAACACATCAAAATTCAATTCAAAAATTTAATTTGGATAAAATCATCAATAATATTTTGAAAACAACCCAAAACAATCTCTTCAACAGGAATATCACCCTTCAAGATACCTGTAGATGGAAATAGTGGATCATGGCAAACCCACATAATCCTAAAAGAGGTCTATGAAGATCTTGAGATTTAAAAAAGAAAAGAAACAATGATAAACCTATATAAAAGTCATGAGGAACATAATAAAACATCAAATCCATCAAATGAAAGGAACATTTTTTGAAACTAGCTCAAAAAGAGACCCCTCATGGTTATACATGCATAAAAAGCTACCTAGAGTGTTAAAAATGGTTCATAAAAGAGGATGCACCAATCTAAGATGTCTTACTATAAAATTTAAGTGGAATAAGATTAATATCCACCCCCAATACCATTATTCCCAACTCCACCTATACGGTCCACACCAAGCATCACAAGTTGACCCTTTTTTGCTTGCGAAGACAAGAAGGAAGGAAAATGAGTTGTAGATGGACTTTATAATGAAATTTATACATTAAAAGCATGGAAATTTGTGAGGGGAGTTGAAGAGACACTCCATCCATGTTTTTAGCTAATGGTGGACTCAAGAAGTCTGTACAAGTGCTCAAAAACCCCTAAAATCAAAGAAAACTAACATTTACTAAACATAACTACTTTTTGGCTGACATCTAACTACTCCTAACATAATCTTGACCTCTTCCACATTTAAACTGACCTTGGTGAAAAATTTTCTTACATGAAATTTTGTACAAGTCATTAAATGGGCTAAATTGTGACCAAAAGGCCCCTTTTTACATATGAGACATAACATATGACCAATTTATGACTTGTAAACATATTAAAACATGTCAAGGACCACCTTAGGACATTTTAAACATAATTTTATCCTTTACTACCTTAGACCAAGATTAAACAACTTTTGACTTTAGTTGACTAGCCTAGTACAAAGAAGGTGGACTTCAACAAGGAATAAGGAGAGGATAAGCAATACAATAGAACAACATGACACCATATATGACACATGATAACCTTATTTAAATTTTTTGAAATAGTATGGGTCAACTAAATTTGACTAGAATTCAAATTGATTCAAGGATATGAGGCATTTTCCATCTATCATATCCTTGGAATGTGTTGTGTGTATACTTAAGATTACATTTTGAATACCCAAGTGTCTTAATGAAATTGAGGGAAGCGACATAGGTGCCAAAACCCTCATCAATAAATGCATAATTAACTTGAATATCACTAATTTGGATGCTAATAAATAAGGGAGGATCATCTACATGAAGTAGAAACTCTTCAAGTATCATAAATGGTATAGGAAATCGTAAAGAAAGAGAAGTGTCTATAGATTCATCAATGTTGATAGACATCTCTTCACATTATTGTAATATACTATCTTCAGATCTAGATAAAGCTACCTTCCATCCTATTAAGGGAGGATAAGGGACATTCTTCTTGAATAATAGTTACATGAGATAGTTTTTATGATGTGGAGATGCCCTCACAAGCTCAAGGAATGAAATCTGAGATGGGAGATTAGTAAGATCTACAATGGGATCCCACTCATCATAGCCCATAATAATGTTGTTAGATATAGGTGCATAATGATTAAGGAGATCCTCAGAAGGAGGAGTTTAAGTGCATTAAAATTTATGTTGATATGAATAATAAGGTTTGGAACAACATTGTAAATCATGTGGTGATGAAGAAGTGGTTGATTCAGATTGATTTTGAGAATTGGTAGAAGAAGTGTAAGTAGAAAGTAAGTTATAATTAGTGTTAGAAGATGATGGAAAAGTGGTAGAAATAGAATGGGATGTATTATCTAAGGGGGAATCAAAAATTGGATCATCAAAATTAATAAGATTTTATTTCCCCAACTCATTTAAATGAGTTGGAGAAGAATCTTGGATAACATAGTATGTTTGAGATGAAAGAGGAGTGTAGATAGGCTGAGGGTCAATTAAAGCCACTAACCTTCACATATTAGTCATGATAACCACATTCTCTTTGGAAATTGATTCAATAAGACTTTCTACATTATTGGTGGAAGGGGTGGGTTTGTCTTGATTGTCTTGGATAGGTTGATGATTAGGTAAAGGATCGTTGTAGATATCCAAATGAGATTTAGCTTGATTCAAGGTTTGAGTTTTGTCATGTGATTTATAGTCCTTAAAAGCAATCTCATAGGCTTGTTGACACTTCCAGATGATGGAATCATGATCAAAATTAGGGCCAAGAAGAAAATACATAGCTGAATTATGAAGTTGTCTACAAGTCTTATGAGAATGACCCCAACTAGTGTGAAACCAACATAACTTGTTATGATCATACCAGGATTTCATAGGTTGGGTAAGGTCAAGTTATCATATAAGAGGCCTAGGCAAACACTTATGTAATTTAGCTAATGATATAGGTTTGTGGATATTAATGTTGTTAGGTGAGGATAAATGTGGATTAGTATATTTTTGAGAAGGGGGAGCTGGTTCCAAAGATTGGTTGGGAATGATAGCTTGAAAATTGTGAATGGTGTCATAAGAATCTATAACACCATCATTAGTGACATTATAGTTTTTATTTTTGAGTAAGAGACAAGGACCCATAAAAGGTTAGGGTGGCTCAAATTGATGAATTAGGAAATCTTGTCTTTTAGCTTAGTCGATAGATTCCTCTAAAGTACATGGATAAAGAGTGCAGACTCACTATTATAATTTAGGAAAGAGAGCATTGGTAAAGGGATGAAAAAGATTATCATCAGCTATGTTATGTTCACATTTGTTTGACAAAGTCTTCCATCTCTTAACAAAGGCTTAATTAGTCTCATTTTCATGTTGTTTTCAATTAATGAAATGGGCCAAATTATTTTGAGGAAGGTCATTAGTTTAGAATTCTTGTACTAAATCATTCACTAAGTCCTCCAAATTATAGATGGAATGAGCCTTAAGTTGATTGTACCAATCCAAATCATCACCCATGAGGGTTTTGGCAAGGATCTTGGTAGTAGCAAAGGTGTTCAATTTGACCCAATCATTGTAAAGATTTATAAATGTCTTAAGATGAAGGGTAGGATTGGTTGACCCATTATAAGAAATCATAGGTGTTATACCTCCTATATCAATGTTGGCAATTTCAGTAGTGAGAGGTTCATTTTGTAGATGCTTGATGGTTTTATTGACTAAAGGAGGTTGAGTAATGAGATTGCCTTGAGAATATCAAAGAGGAAGTGGGGGAACATTTTGGTTATGTGTAACCCAAGCCATTAGTTGAGGATGGGATTAATGACTAAAAAGGTGGTTTTGCATTCTCATCATTTGATTTGTGTTATATGCTTCAAAGGTATTCATTTGATTAAGAGTTTACAATAAAATTTGATGTGTTTGATTAACATTAGAAGCATTAGAAATAATATTTGTGTTGGTATTAGTGGCTTGGGTACCACTATTGGTCTTGATATGAGCTTGAGAATAATTATGAGAATGTGAGGAACTAGTGGCAAAATTTTCTTGTGTAGCAAAATATGGACTAGTGAATAGTTGAGAAGAAGAAGCACTAGAAGCATGATTGCCTTGGGTAGCAAATGATGTACTAGTTGAAAGATTAATGATAGTGGATCTTATGAGAGGCCCGTAGAACCTACCATGTTAGTTGAGATATTAGGCATGGAGGTAGAATAGGTTAGATAAGAAGAGGTCATGGCATAATAAGGAGTCAAAATTGAAGGAAAAGGCTTAGAATTAAGCAAATTGGTACCCTAAAATCTAGTTGAGAATGTAGGAGTAGGTGAATTAGGTTCTTTAGTTTGACCACTAATCATAAGGTCATAGATGGTATAAGGATCCTTTCCTTGATTTTGAGTAAATTTAGTAATAAAGAAGAGCATTTCAGGAGTATACTCTAACTTGGGCTAGTAATCTAAGGAAAGAGGAGGATTATGTTTCAAAGAGGTATTAGGTTGGGTCCCATAGTTCATTGTGGGAGTGGCAATATGAACATTACTATCATCCAATAGAGGATCCCTACTTTGTCTATGGGAGACCTTATGAGGATTGGTAAAGTTCATCATGTCTATTGACTATAACTCAATGTCATCACGCAATAGAAAGTCCATGATGAAGGGACAATAAGAGAGATGAGAAATCAAAGAACCAAGAGGTGACAAAAATAGTACAGGGTCGACCTAGCACATAAATAGGGACTAAAAATTTGTATAGGATCGATCTAGTATAGTGAGTAAAGGTTGAAAAAGGGTGAACAAAGTTTGTAAATAGTACAGGGTTAACTAGGTCAATCTAGTACAGTGCATAGAGACTGGAAAATACTACAGGGGTCAACTGGGTTAACCAAGCACAGTAGATAAGAAAGAAAATATTGTTTGTAATAAGCTATGAATTGAAACAAGATAATTTTTCAAATAATGTAAAGTAGTATGTACTAAAAGGAAATAGAGTTTCAATTGGGTTAACGCTAGTGAATCTAATTGAAGCACACAAAACAAAACCTTGTACTAACACTGGCTAATGCAATTTTTTGAACACACAATTGAACAAATACCAAACAATCAACTTGAAAAGTAAAGGCCTAACTATTTGACCACCCTCAATGTTAATTAGATTATTAAGATATGATTTTGAATGTGATGGGAAGTTGGTTGTAAGCAAGGTACTAGATAGTAATCTAAGGATGGTCTCAGGTAGTTTGAGATGAAAGGGACTGTAGTGGTAATGATATAGGCTTGGTATTGGGGCTTACCCCCTCACTTCACATACCAAAGCAATAAGGGTAACGGGTGCTTAGAAAAAATATACCATTAACCATGATTTTTACTTGACCAAAACATCAAAATGACTTCTCCTTTGGTGATGAAATCCAAGTAAGTTAGTCTTGGGTAGATAAAATATTAAAGTGAGTGTTTGCATTTTATGATTTGGTCATGTGTGCACAAAATAGAAATAGTGAAACCAAATGATTAATTAAAAACCCCCTAATTAAACTATATGAGCTATTCTAAGCATGCAAATAATTAGGAAATAAAGGTGTGAGCTAATTACTAATAGATATAAGATTAATTCTAACTTGAATCAAGGTATAGTGTTGACACTATATGCACAACAGATATAACAAGATCGATAGGGTCAAACTTGTACTAAAAAATCAAAGTTTAAAAATAAATAAGATTGATAAGGTCTACCTAGTTATTTAGATAGCACACATAATAGAGAACTGGGTCGACAAGGTCAATTCAGTTGAATGTGCAAGGGCATTTTTGAAGACTACAAACTATGAAAGGAAAGATATTAAAATAAAGAAACAGAGAGGTAAAAAGGAACCTTGGTGGATTAGAGATGAAATGAAGGAATAATTTTTATCAATAACCTTGAAGCATGCTAGAAAAAGCTACTAACTGGGTCAACTGGATCGATCAAGCTATGCAGGAACCTATTGTAGAAGATCAAAAATGTGTAAGTTTGATTATGTCAACCTAGTAGGCTGAATTGGATGTCTAAAAGGTTGGAGACACGTATTAGGTTGATTGGTTTGATGTAATTTCCTATTCTTGAAAACCTATAAACAAAAGTCAAAAAATTGGGTCAATAGAGTTGATCTAGTATGATAAAATGATGACAAAAAGAATGAGAATGAGTGAAATATATCTTATAAAGGTTAGTTTCATGTCAGGTTCAATAGAATGTATGCAATTAGAAATGCATCATCTCTATAAATCAATCCTAGCTCAAAGAATATAGAGCATACTTACACTTTTGATTGAGAATACATTTGTTAAGCGAGAGCATGACCAATATGGGGATCCACTAGACCGGATTATGGGATCATTTATCACAACACACCATGCTAGTAAGGGTTATAAAGCCTATAGTCTAACATAATCACATAATAACTCTAGTAGAGTCCTAAGGTTTAAACATTCACCTATTATAATAACAAGAAATTAAATCTAATCTAGTGCACACCAAAGCTTGTGACACAAAGTGGGGGTTAGAAACAAAAAAAACTAAACTAAACATGTATTAGAAGACATATACTCATGCCAATGTATATAAAATCTTAATACATGGAAAAATAATACAAATGCATTATCTATCTACTCTTAAAAAGGAGAAATAAAGTTAAGAATACTTAACTTTGAAGATGAACTCACTGAGTCTCAATCTCTCCTTTGGCCAAGGTGTTTTGCAAGATATTATTGAGGTATGTAAGGATAACAAAGACAAATCAACTGTAGGCTACATAACCTATTTATGCATCCAAAATACTTCTCCACAAGAAAAGATCTATATCTCCAAAGAAATTATGGAGCTCTATGATTTATTCCTCAGGTAGAATGGTCAATAAGTAGATGTTCATTTGTACTTCTTAATTACTATTCTTATATCTTCAAATGGTTGGAAATGAACTTGTATATATATATGGATCTTGTCCTAAATCCTCCTATAAATTTTAGTTGTATAGGGTCGACCTAATCGACCCAGTAGGTTTATTGGACAATTCACTAGGTCTAAGATAGCTCAGTTGAAAGGCTAACAAACTCAAAAAGTGAAGAATACCCCTAGACAATACTAGGTTGAACCAGTCAACCTAGTATAACTAAATAACCAAATGGGAATCAAGGAAAGAAAAGGAGGGATAAAGCATGACAAATGATTGGGATGGGTAAGATTGAGGAGAATAAGCTTAGGGTAAATGGTTTTAGGAGACAAGCGTGTAGATGACAAGTAGCAAAAGGAATAACAATATTCTGAAGCACCAATAGTCTACCCACCCCTTTCTTAGTGTGACCTTTAAGGCATGCACTCAGAGAGATTGATACTTGATGGGTTCCTACAAGATACAAAGTGTTCGTAAGTGATAAAAGTTTGAAAATATTATGTATACAGAACCTTTATCAACTAGAAATTTATAGATAAGAGTTGTATTAATGGATACTTTAATAAAGAGTGGTGGATCATTGGCATGAAAATGAATTTCATAATTGATCATTTCTTTTTCAATAAATTCAATGGAAGGCTTAGAAGGACACATAGTTTCAATTGTATTCACATTGGTAGGTTGAGAATAGACAAAAGGTAGTTCTTTATCTATGGAGTATGGATCTTCAATTTATTGAAGTTGTTGCATAAAGAATTTGTGATGATATGGTGAAGTGTGAACCAAATCCATAAGTGGACTATTATAAGGCATAAAGTTGAGTTATTCAATAAAGTTCAAATGAGATGTAGAAGAACCAATGTGAAGTTTGGGAGGTAAAGTAGATTTAGAAGGAATAGATGTGATTGGAGGATCAGAAGGAGGAGATGGTTCATCTTGTGCTTATGAAACAACATTAGTAGTGGTAGTATATTGAAGAAGATGTTCTTCTAAAGATGGATACTTAGGGTTGGTAATGGGATCTTTATGAGCTGGTTTACATTGATAATTAACCTTAGTAGTGTTACCATATTGAGAGTTGTTATAATATTGGTCATAATCATTTTCAATGACACAAAAATACTTGATATTTGATTGATTATTTGAAGATAAGTTTTGGTTATTAGAGGTAGAATCTTTAGAAGCTTGTCCTTTTTGAGAAGTAGTGGTGTGATCTTGATGATGAAGGTTTATAATATCTTCATGATTGAATGAATCACCAAGCATATAGGAGATAAAACTTTAGTGAGCCCTCTACAAGATTTATGAGAATGACCAATGTTGGCATGGAACCAAAAAAATAGATTTGGATCATACCACTTAGGAGGAGCATTGGGATAGATTAAAGGTTTAGAGGGCAGTAAAAATTATTTCATTTGTTGAACCGAAAGAGGTGTGTGAGAAGGTGAAGGAACATTAGCTTTGGCAACTCCTGAATTGGTTTGTGGAGTATTACTAGTGATAGTCTTAGATGTTTGGAAGGATTCTTTAAGAATTTTAAGATTAGATTCAAGTTGCTTCATAAAGAAGTCTTGATGTTTAGCTTGGTCAAGAGCTTCGTTAAGTGTTTGGGGATCAAAGGTTTGAACCTTATATTGAAGAGTGGGAATCAAAATGGTGATAAAGATTTTGAATAAATTATCATCTATCATGTTATGGTCAGCTTTGTGGGCCAATGATTTCCATATTTTGATAAAGTCATGAGCTGATTCAATGGGAGATTATTTAGCATTTATGAAGTGGCTAAGCAATTTTTTGGGAAGGTCATTTTGTTGAAACACTTTAACTAAAGGATTGACCAAATATTTGAGTTGTCAAATAGAATGTTGGGGTAATTGGTTAAACCATTCTAATTCATCTCCAATTAAGGTTTTTACTAAAAGTTTAGTAGTGGAAAAAGCATTAGTTTGGATCCACTTTTTATAAATATTGCAAAAGGATTTAAGAAATGAAGTTGGATCTTTAATCCCATTATATTTGATAGCTGGAGATATGTTACCAATATCAATGGATATAATAAAGGGGGCTAAAGGCTTATTTTTAATGTTTTAAAGCATCTTGTTATTCATTATGGGTTGAGGAATAAGATTACCTGAGGCATCTCAAAGAGGTGGAGGAATGTAATTAGGATTAGCTTGAGGATGGATAGTTGGAGGTTGATTAGCCACATTAATTAAATGTTGTTGAAGTTTCATAATTTGGTTGGTTTTAGAATTTTTCATTATGTTCATTTGTTGGATAACTTGGGCTAAAAGTTGAGTTGTATTAGGAGGTGGGTTTGTGTTGGTAGGAGCGCTCCCTAAATTGGTGTTAGGGGAGGGTTACTATAAGAATGATTATTAGAGGGATTGTTAAGTAAACTTGTATTAAGTACTCCCTTATTAGTTTGAATATTTTGAAGATAAGAAGTATCTTGGTAAGTATAGAAAGGATTAGACCCATCAACCTCATCTTGAGGTGATATTTGCACCATATTACAGTTTATGGATGAAGGGAAGAGGTGCCCCAAGAGTGATGGTTCTTTTGGGAGGAAAAGAGAGGAAGAAATGAACATCCCATATAGTATCTAAATGGATTTAGACTATCTAAAAAAATTATGATAGGATATTTCATTATGACTAAAGAGGAATGAATATAATGCAAATAAGGAGAGATAGGGAAACAAATTGATAAACAAGGCAAAAAATAATATATGGTCGATTGGGTCAATCTAGCACAGGAAATAAGGCCTAAAAATAGTATAGGGTTGACTAGGTCAATATAACATAGTAAATAGAGGCTAAAAAAAGAATAAACATGGCCTACAAATAGTACAGGGTTAACTAGGCTGATCTAGTATAGTGAATAGAGGTTGAAGAAAGGTATAGGGTCGACTGGGTTGACCTAGTACAACAGACAAGGAAGATTAAGAAGCCTATAACGGATTGTGAATTGAAACAAGATAAATTTTTCAAGTAATTTGAAAAGTAATAACTTAAGAGAAATAAATAGTTAATTGGATCAATATTGGCCAATCCAATTGAAACACACAACACAAAAACCTTGTACCAACACTGGCTAATGCAATTTTTTTCTATACAAAATACAATTTGAGCAAAGAGCAAGCAATCAACTTATAAAGTAAATAAATAGTTAAATGATCAACTTGAAATGTTTATTAGATAATTAGAATTTGATTTTAAATGTGATGGGAAGTTGGCTGTAAGCAAGGAGCTAGATAGTAATTTAAGGTTGGTTTAAAGTAGTTTGGGTTGAAAGAGATCTATAGTGGTAATGATACAGGTTTAGTATTGGGGCATACCCCCTCACTTCATACACCATAGTAATAAGGGTAACGGGTACTTAGCTAGAATATACCATTATCCACTATTTATACTTGATTGCAACATCAAGTCAGCTTCCTGCTTGATGACGGAATCCAAGTAGGTTGGCCTTGGGTAGTCAAATGTTAAAATGTTTGTTTAAATTTTGTGATTTGGTTGTGTTAGCATAAAATAGAAATAGTGAAACTAAATGATTAAATATAAACCCCTTAATTAAATTATGTGATATATTCTAAGCATGCGAGCAATAAGAAATAAAAATTATGAGCTAGTTACTAGCATATAAGGTTAATTCCAACTTTAAAATAAGGTATAGTGCTGATATAGTTAATAGTGTATTCACACAATACATAATAGGGTTGACAGGGTTGATTCTATACTATGAAAGTAAGGTCTGAAAATGAACAAGGTTGGTAGAGTTGATCTAGTTATCTAGACAATACATAGTACACATAATTGGGTCGATCCAGTTGACTGTGCAAGGGTAGTTTTGAAGATTGAAAATTATAAAAGGAAATACTATAAATAAAGATACAAATAGATAGAAAGGAACCTTGGTGGATCAAATATGCATATAATGAAGATTGTTGTTCAAGAACCTTGATATATGTTTACAAAACCTACTAACTGGGTTGACTAGGTCGATCAAGCCATGTAGGAGCATATTGCTAAGTGCCTAGAATGTATAGGGTCAATTGGGTCGACCTAGTATTCAAAATAGAAATTTTGAAAGTTTAAAAATCTATACCAGGTCAACAAGGTTGATCTAGTAGCCTATACTTGGAAACCTATGCACAGAGATTAGAAATTGGGTTGACATAGTCTATCCAATATGACAAATATATGATAAAAAGAAGTAATGATAAAGAAGGAAAGAAAGTGAAAAAATCCTACAAGGGTTAGATTCATGTCAGATTTACCATAATATATGCAATTAGAAATGTATTATGTCTATAAATCAATCTTGGCTCAGAGAAAATAGAACATACCTACACTTTCAATTGGGAATGTATTTTTTAAGTGGGAGCATGACCAATATGGAAATTTTATAGACTCGATTAGGGGATCAATTTTCATAATACACCATGCTAGGAATGATTCCAAATCCTACAGTCTAACACAATCACACAACAACCCTAAAAGAGTCCTACGTTTGATATTCACTTTATTCTAATAACAAGAAAACAAATATAATATAGTGCACATCAAATATTGTGGCACAATCATGAGGGGTTAGAAGTAATAAAAAAATGCATAAGATAATCTCAATTAAATTTAAGTATGAGGAAGACCTTAACACCTGGAATATGAAGAGTAATATTATTCGAGCCAATACTTATGATAGTTTTATCTACTAAAGAGAGGAGAATAAAGTTAGAATATACTTACCTGAATGTGAACCCATTGAGACTCAATCTTTCCCTTGGCCAAAGGGGCTTCACAATAAGTTTTTGTGGTTTTTAAGGATAAATAAGAAAATCCAAAGTGTCTAAGACTTATCCATAAGACTAGATTCTCCAAGTAGAAACCCTAAGCTAAGACTCCCCAAGTAGAATGGTGAAAGAGAAGATTGTAAATAAGCATGAGTAAATAATAAATATTTATTACATATTGAAATAATGACTAAATGATCTTGTATTTAAAGGTGGATATCGCCTTAAATCCTTTCAAATATGTCAGTTGTACAGGGTTGACCCTGTATGTTTTTGGTCAATTATTCACTAGGTCCTGAGATAGGTCGACCGAAGGGTTAACACAACTCTCAAGTGAAAATATCTTGAAACAATACTTAGTCAATCTAGTATAATAATCAAAGGCTAAAAATTTTGTAGGGTCAATGTAGTCGATCTAGTAAAACCAACTGTCAAAAGGGGATCAAGGTGAGGAAAAAAGGGGTGAAAAGAGGAAAAAGACTGGAGGAATGTGTAAAGGAGTAATAGCTTAGGGAATGGTTTTAAGAGTTAGTTTGATTAGTAATAATATGGAAATGAGGTAAAATAATCTTATGAATCACCAAAGGTCTTCCCACCCCTTTCTCAGTGCACCCTTTAAGGCATGTACTTAGAGAGATTGAATCTCAATGAGTTTTTACAAGATGTAAAGCGTTAGTATTTGATAAAAGTTTGAAAATATTACGTGTATATAGAAGATAACACATTATTTAGCCACACAACCATGAAATAAATCACATATAAAGAAACTCCAATATTTCAACAACTTCACCAAGTGCATTATACTTCATGACACAGGGCAAAAAGACTCAAAAACACTCTTGCAACTTGCTCACTTAGAACTACCAATTTTCCTCAAAGACTAGTCATGGTGACTTGGACCTCCAACACCTGTATAGACATCTTCAATGAATTTTAATGCATGTAAATGATCATATGAGATAATTAGACCATTTTTAGATAGAATTATAATATGGTCAACTAGAAAATATTGGTCTTGTATACCAATCTCATGACCTTATATCTCACCGTCTCATCTAAACCAGGCAAGTCAACTTGGGAGTAAATTTTTCACTATATTCACTGACCTACAAAAATTATACCAAACATGAACATGTATTACAAGTAGTGAACAAAATATATATGTACTTGGTTTCATCATCTTATCATGAATACACATTCTTAATCATCTTCTCACTATTCCCTAGGTTTTTCATTATTTACGCCATTAGGCCTATTAGCGACTAACTAATTTAGATGATCAGTTTAGCACACATGAGGACTAGAACCTGTTCATAAAATTTTATGTAAATAAAACATGATTCTCTACCTTATTCTTCCATCCATTTTTTTACTATGTCTAATGCAACTTTTGACTTTTACAACTTCTTCAAAAACAAGCTGGTAAATCAATATTTTCTCTCTCCTCTCTCTAATCAATACCACATAGAGGTACCTGGGAGATTAAAATACAATATACAATAGATTAACTAAGGATAACAATCCATTCTGGTCACTTTCAGGATCAACATCTTCAACATTAGGTCCTTATTAGGGTTTTAAAAGGGTTTATACCCGTTTCCATTCTTAACGATCATTCATAAAGCATAGGCCCTTAATATATAAAATATTGTTTATAATTTTGATCTAGGACCCTTCACCATATACCATGAATATCTTAGGTTCCCATGAAAATGTTTGATGAGTTGATGAGCACAAAAAAATCCTTCTCAGGTTGAGAACCCTCCATTTTGCACATTCAAGAGACCTCCAAACACATTTTCATGACTTTTCCTACAACCCATGACCTCAAACTTGGTAAGCATACTTGAAAAAACATGAAACACTTATAAAAACACTCACTTGTCCATAATTTCCTTAGAAATAGAACCTCATACCCCATTAGGCCATACTCTCTCTCTACATTATGGTCTTCATGCTACATTAGACCTAGAAACACACCTTCATGCCATTATCAATGCACTCTACACCTCATACACATGATCAAGAAACCTCATACAAACTCTCACAATATTGTGGTCACGTATGTCACCAAAATTCACTATACACACCTCATACAGTCTAGATTAGGCTTCTCAAGACACCTTGTACTCAAGAACTAGTACTCAAGCATTCTTACCTCAATGATATCAAACAAGAATACTCTTTAGACAACAATCTCACACCACTACAATAATATATTTCTGATCAACATTCTCTCATGACCTCATGTTGACCTAGAACCTCATAACCATGTTTCAATTCTCACTTGACCATCATACCTCTTTGTGACAATTAGGACTCATAAGATGAAAAAAAAACCTCAATGACATCAATTACAATCTCAGTAACATCAATGACAACTACAAACTCACCTTGTCACATACCTCAATGATTATTCACCATGCACCTTCACAAGATGCACCCTTTTGACATCAATGACAATAACATGCCAACAAATGGTCTTAATCTAAATTGTACATGCTCTTTAGGTGCATCCTCTATATACCTTACAATATATTACAATTCAAATCCATATAAGGATGTTGTCTGATGCCTGCATGTTGGAGTGTTACCTCCTCACTTCATAGAAAAATTTATGAGGAATTTCACTTAGTTTTATGACAACTCTCCTTCATATTTATACTCCATCAGAACATAGAGTTTGGATTAGTATGTGGTGATGAAATCCACATCATAACCCTTGTAGTGACTAACTACAAGTGTGTAGGGATTAATTATACGTCATGCTGCCCCTAGACAAAAGATATGGAGGTTTATTGATTAGTTTTTATCCCAAGAGTCACCCTACAAGTGCAAGGGGAAAGCATACATAGCCTAAGCCTCAGGTATAAAAAATAAGCAAACAAAAATACTAAGCTAAGATGATTAAATTTAAACACACACACACACACACACACACACACACACACACACACACACAAGGATTTAATTTAATTGACTTAATTAAGTGGGGTAAAATTTGTTATGGAAGGTTATGTTTGATGTGTCTTTGATAGGTAAAACTGCAAGCAAGTGTTAGTAGTTTGATTTGATTCTTGAGAGGCAACCTACAAAACAAATTGTAAAAAATCATAATCATTGTTTTAAATAACAAAAACATTGAAGTTAGTAAAAATTCATTATTGTGCTGAACATAATGACTGCAAGGAAAATAGTAGTCAAATAGAATCAAAACCATCATGAGATATTATAAAATCATCAAAATTATTAACAAAAAATGAAAATGTCGAAGATATTTCCAAAAACATTGATATTTATAATAAAACCACTAAAGTTAATAACAAAAACACTAAAGTTAATAACAAAACTACTAAAGTTAATAAAAAATAGAGTTCTTATTAATTAAGAAACCACTGAAGTTAATAATAAAACCGGTGAAGTTAATAAAAAAACCATTAAATTTAATAAAAAATCTGCTTAAGTTAATAATAAATAGAGTTGTTATCAATAACAAAACCACTAAAGTTAATAACAAAACCACTATTATTAATAGAAAATTTGATGTTTTACAAAATAAAATCATTGAATTTATTTACGAAACTATTGTTTAACATAAACTCAAAAAAAAAAAACATCAAGCATAAAAAGCTATACCTGATAATTTAATCATGATGTTTCATGATTTAGTTGCAACAATTTTACCAAAAAGATGATTTTAGCTTCATTTAAAACCTACAAAATTTAGTAGACTGACAAAATGATTTTGTTGCTTTATCTTACAATTTGTTATTAGTTATAATGATATTGGTACAACAGAAATGGTAGACTAAAAAAAAAGGATATAAATTTTATTGCTAAGGTTATGACAAAATCACTATTTTATCAGACAAATTCATTATTGTCAAAATAAAGAAATTGTTATGGACTAGATAGACAAATAATGACATTTTTGTTGCTAAATGGATGAATTTGTTAGTTTAGTTACCAAAACCACCGATTCACGGAACAAAATTACCAACCAACTAGGCATAACAATTTCAAGCAAAAATGAAAAAATATTGCTACCAAATTGACTTCTCAAGCTCTTGCAAGCTAACCCAAACACCCTAGAAAGCTTACAAGAAAAATTCAAAGGATTTCTCCCATCATGGTTGCCAAAAATGTTTGTGAAAATTTGGATATAAATTCTTTATGTTAGGAACAATGAACAAAATCATAATTCCTAATTTAATCCCATCTACACAACACCTCAATACTGAGCAAAGAAAGAAGGAATTCAAATGCAAATAAAAATGAAATACAAAAAAATAAATACATATGTTAAGAGGCAATGGAATCCTCCTCCCTTGATCAAATAGATGTGTTGAAAGTGAGTTGGAGTTGTTTGATGCTTGACTATGGATGTTGGATTACTCTTTGAATGCTCAAGAATTGCAACAATGGATGCTTGATAATGGCTAGATTTTTTATAATAGAGACAAGATGGTGGCATTAAAATATGCATTGATTATTTTCATGGGGGTATAGATGAATTTATAGGAGGTTGATGAGATAATGGAGAATTGGATTTCATCAATGGAGGATGGAGATCTAGGGTGGAGGAATTTTCTAGGAATAAAAAATTTCTAAAAAATTCTAGAGAAAGCTTGGTGAGAGGCTCTAGGAAGCTTAGAGCTTTCTAGAATCCATTAGATTTAGTTAATGATGATTATGATGTAATTAAGAGGAGGATTTATAGGAGAATAGTGGGGGTAGGTGAGGATAGTTGAGTAGAAATTTTAAATTCTTAAAATATTATGTAACTGGAGATTAAGGATGAATGAAGTGTTAATAAGAAAATTAATTAGGAGGGATGGAATTATAAGGTTAGTGTGTGATATAGGAAATGTAGGAGGAATGTTAAGGGATGTATTAGAATAAATTATGAATGTGATTAAAATAAGTGATTGATAAGCAAAATTAATTGGGAATGAGGATGGGATTAGTAGCGATTAACTAAGCAATGAATTTTAGATGTATATAATAGGTACAAATACCTTTTTCTCACATAATTGAGAAAAAGGCATAGAAGAAACAAGTAGATATTAGTAAAAAATCATGGTGAAAAAATCATCCCACTACTGTCATTTTTTTTTTGTCATCCCAATAAGGTCATTGTCCAAGAAAAAGAAAAAGACTAGTTTCACACCCTATTTAGGTATCAGGATGACCCCTAATTTACTCTACATCCCTTTTGTCTGTAATTATCTACATGGTTTGCCTATTTGGGCCCATAATGCTAACAACAAATCAATCAAACGGCCCAACAGAGAGATAATTATGAATGGTGCAGTTTAGGCAAGCTTGGAAGTGCTTATTTAGGCAGTAAAATGGTCCCATTAGCATTCACATAAATATATTGTGATTTTTAAATCTACAATGCCTATATGTTGAGAGGTTTAAATAATCAATATATAAGTGATTTTCACCCCATTGAAATTTTATAAACATAGCAAAAAAATAGATATAAACCATTTTCCAGAGCATTAATAGTTTCAACCATTAAAAATGGAAGCCTGCAGTATAATTGCATATTGCTAGGGGGATGTAAAGTAGGGTTCATTATGTTGGCTAATTAGGCAGACCCGATGAGTGAAATTTAATATCAAACTTTTTTTAATGGAAAATTTCCCTAGTCTCACTGCATCTGGTGGAGATTCTATTGGAGTTGCTAGATCATATCTTGACCATGAAAGAAATCTACTTAGCTCGCTACTCCATTTCAATAATTTTTTTAAATTTTAGTTTGAAGACATTACATCTTGAAAAAAGATAATGGTATAGCTTAGGTATATGTTTAAATATTTTTTTATGTCTACTCCCATAATATGCTTTGCCTCATAGTAAACATGAGTCGCTTTACCTTCTTGTTATTCTTGGAATATGCTTTCCTAGTACTAGAGTGACACCTAAACAAGTGGTGGAAATGAAAATACAATGGCATCTCTTATGAGAGAGCTGAGAAGGATAGCGCTATTTAGGTATCAGAATGACCCCTACCCTATGAAATTTCCCACAACAAAGGAACTAAGTAACTAGATTAAAACAAAAGAAACAATCAAAATTATATCCAAAACCGTAAGGTATTATATAAGTACAAAACTATAAGATTACCATAAGACAATATAAAGACAAATACAAGGAATTGTTACCATGTCACCATGAATTCTCTCAAAATAAGGCCTAAATGATTAGCATGTCAAAAACCCACTAACGATTGTTTTTAAGGGAACTAACAATTTTGACCATTAAAAACGTAGGACTTTGCATGCAGATTCTACTTCTTCAGGGGTCATGTCCCTTGCTAACCCTTGGCACACCGCATCTTCTTTTTAAGGGAGTTGATCAAATTCAATAAGGTGAACTATTTTTCACTTTCAATAACTCTGATAGTGTTCTTTTCATAAGGAGCTATTATGTTGTTTACAATGTCAGTTATTTTTTTAGTTATCAATTAATGGATCCAAAACACTCATTCATGATTGAGTTCTTCAGTGACTTTCCATCCACCAAGCGCCTTATTCAACATTGTGTTCGAGTATCAATTTATTTTGCTTTTTTGGACACCTTGTAGCATATGTTTTTTCTTTTTTCTTTTTGATACCGAGTTGTCAAGTTAGGACCCTTAACTGATTGGCAGTCATAGTTAAGACACTGATCCCACCCTTGGAGAAATGTCACACTTATTTTTGGATCGAACCTGAGACCTGGGTGAATGAAGTCGTGAGGCCCATCCACTCGAGCCAACCCATGAGGCTAAGTTGTAACATATGTTATCCCTATCCACTTTAGGGGTTATTATTGGTTTTTTGAGAAACTTTGTGGTGATTCAGTTTTATCTACTTTTTTATACAGGGGTACCTGATTTGGCCTAGTTGTCTGAACCCATATGTGAAGATTTGTATTCATTTTTTCTCTTCTTTATATCCCTAATTGTACACTTAGGGGAGGGTGTTGGTTTGTTCATGTTCAAACTAAGTTAATAGTGATTTTTTCCTAACAAGGTTAGTTATATGTTGGTTTAGGGTCACACTAACATAAGGGTTAAGCTTGATTTAAGAGGTTGTTATGAAATGTTGGAGTAACAAATTTTATGTGCATGTACAAATTATTTGAGTGTATACATTTTGTTTATTCACCTATTTTATAGGTTATTCACAACAACGAAATTGTTGGAGTGAAACAACCTTTCCAGGCTATTTATCTTGTGCACCACTCAAATTTGTGCCGCCTTTTTCTTGAATTGCTCCCACACACTATGAAACTATTATTTTTTTAATTCAAGTTTTGATTGACAACCACGTTATCAAGATGAGAAATCCACAAAATAATGATAGTTCTATGATGATTTTTTAATTATATACTCGTGCTTACATGGAATTTTCATTCTTTGCCTATATGGAACACTCATCTCCTACCTACGTGGAACGAGTCTACCCAAACTGTGACCATCATGGCCATCCTTCTATTGGACCCTTTAAAATATTTGTTATTAGCATTCAGGGAAGGACTATAAGTAAATACTAATAAAGAGACGTAGAGTAGGGGTCATACCTAGATTTAAATAAGCATATGCATGTATCTTAAAAATTTGAAATTGTTATATTGGTACAATCATAATAACAAATAAAAAATTAAAATTAAAATGAAAACAATTTTAATTACATTTATGAGATTGATCGATCTCTAGGACCACCAATTACACGTACAACTCCAACTATTCAAAGATTCTCATTAGCTGAACCCTTATTTACCTTTATCTACCGTCAATTTTGTTTGAAATTTTTATGCCATTGAGCTTTCTAACACAATGTTTAACACAATAATTGTACAATTATTACCAGTATTTTTTTCAAATGTCATTGTAACCATTATGGCACACCTTCCACCCTCTTTTTCGTTCACGCCATTCAGTTTTCGTATACAAGTTTTGGCATGCCATCCACGTTGTTTCCCATTTGAACCTCCTCCACTTTCTAATTGCCTTCATTGTCTCCACCCTCATGGATAAGCTTTGTCTCCAAGCTCTTCAACCCCTTTATAACATATTCCTTATACTTATATTCCTCCCAAAAATCAAGAACCCTCAGATTCCTTACATCTCTCTCAGTAGTCGATGCTTGAGTTTCAATTTTTCTCTTTGGAACTAGAGGATCATCCTTTTCCTTTCCTCCCAACTATTTATCGTGATTCCAATTTTTCATGTCTCTGATCTCTCCATCCTCAAGATCTATAGTCTTTCCCTCCTCCATCATTGTATCCTCACAGATACATTTGTTCTCCTCATGATGATCCAGCCCATGGTCTTCCATGTCTCCAAACTCTCCATCCTCAAGATATTTTGGATATTTCTCCTCCTCCATCATTTTAGTCTCTTTTAGACTGATCTTTCTTACTTCCAAAACTTCAAGATCAACTTCAACTTTGTTTTCTTCCTCCTACTAGTTTCTAAAAAGAATTCTTGGCTACAGTTCTTTTCTAAGGATTATTAATAGAGGGGTCCCCTAAGTGATCATGTGTAGTTGGCCATGGATTACACAAAGGACTTGGGTGAGCTCCGTGGTCTACCCTAGATGGGAAATAACTACTCTATTCATGATCCTTTTGGGGACTGATCTCTTCCTTATCTCTCTTAGGTGTTGTAACACTGGGATCTTCCTCTTGGGTTTGATCTTGGGTGGAGGGGTTGTCCTCTTTTCTCCTCCATACAAGTTATTCCTACTTTTTAAGAGGAAATTATTGAGAATCGTGTCCTAATCTCTAGCATAGAGAAAAAAATGATGACACATTTTCATATTCTATCATTTGAGACCAATCTTTGTATTTAGACACTAACTTAATAGAGGATGGGAACTCCTTGTCTAGAAAACCTTTATCACAGAATCTAGTAAACACTAGTCTTCTCTTGGATCCTTAGTGATTGGATCGAAGGTGATAAATTGACCAAAATATTTAATAATACCCATCAAACCCTCTTCCCAAAATTCCAGCAGAAGACCTGATAGTTTAACCTAGATGGGTAGTTGATTGAAATTTTATTTGTCAATATCCATCCCTAGTTTATGTTTATGATGAATAAGTAGGTTTTTTACAGGAACCGGGGATCTCCTAATATATTATTTGAACAATCCTCTTGATTGGAGAAATAAATAATAAATAAACCTTTAACCTTGGGCTGAGATCTCAACCTGCCCTTTAGGCTTCCACTTTCTGTTAGCCCTAGCTCTGAAAGTGTCTCTATTGGGTCTTCGTCCCTAAAACTTCCGAACTAGGGCATTTGATAGTTTGGACTAGGATTTCTCAACTAATGTGTTAGGTATTCATACTCATAAAACCTCTTCCTTCAAAGTGGCCTTCAATGTTTGGGTTTCAACAGAGAATTGTTGGTTTTTTCCCTATGAGTTTGTCCACCTATGAACTAGAAATAAGAGAGCCCTACTTACCTAGATCTAGAGGGTCCAACCTCAGGCTTATGCATTCACCAATCACAACATCTACAATAGGGGTAGGGGAGAATCCATGATTCTATCTTGAAGTAGTGTTATCCCATCCAATACTCCATTCAAAATTCTCCTCTTCAATTGTTTCCCATTCAATTGTTTTCATTGCATATTAGCATTATAAAATTTTCAGATTTCCAAAAGCCTATTCAAATCATATTAAAAATATTCTATGTATTTTATAAACTTATTTGGAGTGATTTTAAAACCATATAAAATGCATGGAATTTTTAAGTGAAATTTGATTGATTTATTAAAAATATGAAAAGCGTGGAATTATATAAATGAAATTTGATTGAATTATAAAAAAATAGAAAATCAATAATGTATTAATGTACAAGTTAATTAGCCTCTTCCTAATTTAAGTAATATGTAGTATTAAAGGGGATGATGTTGTTTTGAGATAGATGGCATCAATAAAAAGTATGGCTGCCCAATCGCATTCGAGGCTTCCACAATTCCAATGTTAAGAAAATCACATCAATTTTGTTTATTTAATAGTAATTTATTAACCAGATATTGCCCTTGGAACTTGAAAAAAAATTTAGGAAGGATGTAATTATGAACATATTTTCTTTGCTTTGTACATATACCAATACAAATATCTTAAATACATATATTTGAAATATGTCGAGATATATCAATCTTGAGGTTCTTATCTTGTATTTTTCACATACCACATTTATTAAAGACTTCATTACCTTCTCCTTCAATTTCATACAACCTGGTGGTAATGGCATCTATCTAGTTACACCAATGTGTTGGGCTCAAAATTTTCTTTCTAAGGAAACAAAGAGTTCCAAACTCCACCATATGGCCAAAATATTATGATTTTTTGATTGCTTTCTTCAAGCAAAAAGAAAAAAATATAATTGATGATCAAATGGATGTCAAATTTAAGGTTGAAATTAATATATGATGGTCAAATAAATGTTAAACATAAAAGTGAACAACTCACTCCCTTAGACTTCACCCCACTACTATCATTGTAGAATGCCTATCAACATAATAATGATGTATTGGCTTACTAAATCCACTACATTGACTACTTTATTTTATTTTATTTTAAATGATTTTCTTAATTGGGTACCTTAATCTACCCCACAAAACAACTCACCAAAGTCTCTTAGTGTTTCAAGCTTGCTTAAAACATTAATAACAATATTTTCAACCCTTGTAAGACACATCATCTAATATCTTCAAAACTAAGCAATGAAACGCCAACCATTGTATGGGTACGTGGGTGTTGAATATATTTATTGAACGTAAATTTATTTGGATTCAAAGGCCTCTACCCAAATATATCCCTTAAGCTCTCTTAAAATCTTCTAAATTTTATCTTAGAAAATCATTTCAAACTAACCAATAATAATATAGATTTACTTTTTAATCAAATCTTTAATCTAAAACCTTAATCTAATTTTCATGGTCAGATAATTTAGTAAAGCTAATATAATGAAAAGTTTGTTACATTTAAAAAAACAAGCTTTACAATAGGTGACCTTAATTTAATTTTTATAGTCCGGTAATTTAGTAGAGTTAATATAGTGAAAAGTTTGATACATTTAAAAAACAAGCTTTACAATAAATTTATAAAAGATATTTAATATGATAATATGATGATAGATCATATATGTGATATAAAAATGGATTGTATATATTTTATTATATTTTTCAAAAACATTCTTTATTATTATAAACTTTAAAAGCCTTGATTTAAAAAAAGAAAAAGAATGTAAAATAATGAGCAATAACCAACACTCATGATTAAAGGTGCTTACAACCCAAAATTCTCCCTTTTGCAATTTTAATTTTTGTTTTTGTTTTGGTGGTCTTACGTTGTTATTCTTATTTAGTTTTAGCTGCTTTTTTTTTAATAAACTGTTTATTTTTTTATTTTATTTTTTGAATAAACTGTTTATTTTTTTTTGTTTTAGTTTTAGCTATTACCTTTAGTTGCTATTTTTCATTCCATTGGCGGTTTGATGTTTATTTTGTGGTTTTCTTTTGTCTGGGAATGAAGGGATGTTATTGAAGAGTATTGTGAATCATGTATTGAAGTATATGAAAAAAGTGCCGTTAGAGGTAGCCAAACATCCAGTGGGTCTTGATGAAGCTTTCCACGACTTTGAAAGAAGTGCACTTGAATCTTCACAAAGTCATCGTAATGTACAAATTGTAGGATGTGGGAAAACGACACTTGCAAAAGAAATATACAACAGGAAAAGTTCCTCCATGCAAAAATGCAGCTTTCTTTTTGATGTGCGAGATGCTGCAGCTAAAAAAGATTTACATACCAAGCAGGAAAAACTACTGAAAGACCTTGGTTTTAAAAATTCATCAATTGATAATGTAGAAGAAGGCAAGGGAGTCCTAACTAGTCGTTTGAGATCTCTTTCCTTGTTTATCATTTTGGATGATGTCGATCATCAAGACCAACTGGATGCTCTCTTGCCAGGAATAGACAGCTTTGCACACGGGAGTGTAATTATTGTAACAAGTCGTGAAATGGGGGTTCTTACATCATGGGGCATCTCCTCCATCTACAGAATAAAAGAATTAGAAATTGGGAATGCCAGAAAACTTTTATGTTGGCATGCTTTCTTGCAACCGTCCCCGCTTGAAAGTTTTGAAGGTCTTGTTGAGCAGTTTGTTGATGTTTGCAAGGGATTGCCTTTGTCCCTTAAGGTATTTGGAGAACAGCTTTATGGAAAGCCCAAGAATTATTGGGAATCTCAGTTGAATAAAATCTCCAGATTGTTGCCCAAGGATATTAAAGAGACGCTCAAAATAAGTTATGATGCACTCGATGAGGAAGAGCAGCAGATATTCTTAGATATACCTTGTTTTTTCAATGGAGAAGAAAAAACTATGGCCATTGCAGTGTGGGACGGATGTCGATGGAGTGGTGTGTATAGTTTGGAAACACTGGTGAATAAGTGTTTGGTTGAGGTCGATGAAAAAAACCGCATCAAAATGCATGATCAGTTGACAGATTTAGGAAGAGAAATCGCAATCAGAAATTCACCCTATCGCCTCTGGTTACCAGAACAGATTGGCTACATTCAGAAACACGCAGAGGTGGCACTTTTTCTTTTGGTTACATGGTGTCCTATATCTTAGGATGGAAAAATTGTTTGTTTGTTTTTATTTTTTCTAAGATTTTTTTTTTTAATTTGTTTTTTGGCCATTCAGAAAAGAGGGCTGATTCGGGGGATTAAAGCTGAAAGAGACGAGTTTTATGCAGATTTTGCTACTAAAAAGAGTGAGGGCATCCAGGACAGCTAAATAGTTTATTTTACAGTCTGTCCTATTTCTTAGTATTGAAATCTTATTAATTCGAGGTACAGCAATTTAATTTTTTTTTCTTTTCCCATTCAGGAAAGACTCGTATCCTCTTCGGCCCATCATCAGACACCTATCCAAGAGTGTATGGAGCTTTTGAGAAGCTCCTCGTTCGTCTCTAGTCCATTACAACTCCTCGTTATTAGTGGAAGTATCTTTACCAAAGACTTTGCAACTCTATCAACAGGGCTCGTGTGGCTTCGATGGCTTGGCTTTCCGCATAAAACTCTTCCGTCCTGGCTTCAGTTTGAGAATTTAAGTGTTTTAGAGCTTCGAGAGTCTGGGCACTTGGAAGAATTGTGGATGGACAATGCTGCGGTAATCATCTTACCTTCATTTAGGGATATTTTATAAAGCAAGCATACATTGAATCTTTTATATTATTGTTGTTGTAGAGGTTTGCGTCTAATTGAAGTGAAACGTTGCTGCAGCCTCCTCTGGAATTGAGAGAGCTTATTATTACAGAGGCCGACAGGTTCCTAAGCTTTCCAAGGTCAATAGGACGTTTAAAGAAATTGAAAAAGATAGTCTTGCACGGATACGACAGTCCAATACGCGGTCTACCAGAAGAGTTTTGTCTTCTACAATCGCTGGAGCACCTTGAGTTACAAGCGTGTGGAAGACTAACAGAGCTGCCTAGCAACTTTGGCGATTTGACAAACCTGAGACATCTAGATCTGAGAAATTGCTCACAGTTGAAGACTTTGCCAGTATCTTTTAAGCAGTTGAGACATCTGGAATATATTAATTTATCATCTTGTTGGAAGCTCGCCATCACGTCAGAGAACATTCTGGACGATATGACAAAACTGGAGATTTTGAATTTTGACGGCTGTGTGTCTTTGCGAGTGTGGCAACTATCTAGAAATGTTTTTCTGTTAATCAATAGAAAATCTTTTAGACAACTGCCCTTCCTTTATGCACACCATAGAATAAACTACTCTTATAATTATGGCATGGGAATATTCTAGATCCATGGTTGCTCGAGAGATCTTTTTTGGAGTGGCCCACCTTGGATTTGCAAACCTATAATATCTCTCCCATGGAAGAGTTGGGATGAGCACAATAATGAAATAATGCAATAGAGTTGGGTCACTTTTAACTTTTCACATTTTGGCTCCTACTTGTTTTTCACATTTAGCATTTTGAATTTTGCAAATTCACTTTTTTCACATCTTGGCCCTTATATATTTTAATGCAAAAATGCATTAATTTCAGCCTCAAGGTTATCATGCTTCATTTACAAATTTTCCAAGTCAACTTGTTGCCAACAATGAAAGCTTAACCACTCACATTACACAGGGTCCTTGAATAAAATGTGTATGCCTATGTGTCATCTCCATGTTACTCAGTTCAAAAATATATTTTATTTTTACTAACATCAACATCACTTGTCTCTATATGCAGTTGAACTTCATTGAAAATGTTCATGATCATCCTTGATCATTGGATCTATGTGCATAGATTGATGCGGACCGATGATCCTGATCCAAAAGACCAAGTGCCATTAGTTTTTAGTTATCTTTCGCTCTAAGGTCATGCCTATTGGTAACCCCACAATCTTTCTAAATCCTGTACTATCAATTATGCCCTAGCTAGCATGCTTCTTCCATATGGTGGTCTTGGATTTACTTGGAGCTTCTTTGAATAGTCCACCATCACTTTGCACCACTAATCTACCTAGCACAAATCAAGTGCATAATAATGATCTCTATCCATGGGGTTTATTACTTTGCTCTGTGATCTATCATATTTTTTCCAAGGTCCCTCGAAGATGACACTTGTCACCATCTCACTCATCCTAGGTTTATTTGACTATTCAACTTTGATGATACACTGTTATATCATCCTCCCTGAACAAACATGCGTCATAGATCTACCTCTATTTGAAATCAAATAGATACTTCATGGGGCCTTAATTTGAGGCTTATACAACCACATTAGAACATTTGAATCCCAATGACTATTTGTCATGGATTAAGATTGATGTGCATGCTCATGCTAATGACATCTAGGAGCCCGTCACCTCTGTAAATTTTGAAATTTCATCAAGACTTTGCTTATCAAATATTTTATCTTTGGAATTCTTGATTTCATTGGCCCTTTGGTCTTTGAAAGAATTTTCGTGAGCATTTTATCTTTGACTTCTCTATCTTTAGCACAATTATCCTGCAATAATTGTTGCAGGCTTTTGTCTTTGCCATTTTTGCTCCCAATCCCTTTGTTTATCAGTAGAATTCTTTCAAACATTTTGTTCGAAACAATTTCCCCAAATAAATTAACCTTTTCTCTTTTCTCGTAAGAATTGATTCTTTGGTATTGTGTCATCATCAAGACAATTATTTCAGACATTTTGTCTGAAATAATTTCCCTATAGAAATTGAACTTAGCATTTTATATGAAGAAATTGAGCTTACAATTTTTTTTGAAGAAAAGAGTTTTGTCAGGGTTTTTATGCGAGTAAAATGCCCGAAGGGCATGTTCCCTTCAGAACTTTTGCCACAGATTAAATGTTTGAAATAAATACGGAATTTACATTTTTCCAAAGGATTTTGGACTTTTCTTTCAAGCATTTTTTCCATGAGCAAAATGCCTAAAGGGAAAGTGTCCTTAAGACATCTTGCCATGGAAAAGATATCCAAAATAATTGAACCTTACATTTTCCTTGAAGGAAATGGACTTAGCTATTTTTTCGAAGAAAATGATCCTTTGTACTTTTGTCGAATGGTAAGTGCCCTTCAAATTTTTTTGCACAAACATTTTGGTCGAAACAAAATAAGACTGCATTTCTTTCAAGATTTTTACATGGGTAAAATGTCTAGAGAGACAAGTGCCATTCAGACTTTTTTTCATGGACTAAATGTCTAAAAGAAATCATCCTTCAATTTTTTTTAAATACTTAGCCAGATGCAAATGTGACTTGGCCAAGACAATGAATTCCTTCGGATTTTTTGTAGCAGATAAAATGCTTGACAAAAATAAGTATTCAAACATTTTATCTGAGAAAAAAAGTCTGAAGACCTATTTTAATCGAACATTGTGTTTGTTCAAGAGGCCAAAAAAATTTTAAGGGAAAGAGACATTCACCAAGAAAAGACCAAATTACGACTTAGCCAATTTTCACATGAACTTGACCTTTCAAAGGAACACTTGGAGATAGAAGTTTGGGCTAAGGACTTGGGCATTTTCACTTGACAAGGGTCCAATTAATTCAGTGGAATTTTGGGAACTAACACTGGATCTCACCTAGGGATTCATACCCCCTGAGAGTGTGAAAATAACCCCAAAACATAAGACCAGGTTCCAATCCATTGGGTCACAGAGTCAAGATGCAACAACTTTCAGCAAACATTCATGAAATCTCAACAAAACATGACAGACTTAAGAAAAATAGATTAGTAGGATATGGAAATGAATACATAACAAAACACAAAGGGAAGTTGTACAAACAAGGCCTAAAACAAAAGGGAAACAAAATAATGAAACAATTGAAAGATAAAATACTATATAATATGTAGAGAGTTGCATATGGACTCAATCAAGGAAGTGTTTTGAATGTCTACCATTATGATGTAGGGGAATCCTATAAGGACACCCAAAATGATCCATTTTTTTTGTCTTAAGTTAGTCTAATAGTTTTTCTATAGTTTTCAGAGGTCATAAGTAGTCCATTTGTGAAGTCTAGAGAGTCTTAGGTTACATAGAATTTGAATTATTGGTTTTCTTGCCAAAAATATTATTTGAAAATTTGAATGTTGTCAAGCCTTTTCTAAGTAATTTTTTGTAATTTGTGAAGGTGGAAGATGTGAAAAACATGTCTAGGGGTTTTAGACAATACAAAAGTTCCACTAGATGGCAATTATTCTATTGTCATGGTTCTACATGTCATGTTGTGTTAAAATCAAGACATAAATGTTATGTTGCAAGAAACCTCTATGTGGGAAAGGTGGCCAAGATTCAGTTATGAATTCTTTTAGGGAGTGTGGACTCATTTTTTGAGTAGTAGATAGAGGTTTCATTCATAGTAGATGGATGAAGAGTGTATTGAAAATTTTGTAAAAAGGGGAGTTTTGATGATTTTGTAACAACTATTTTTGAATGAATGAATATACACAGACCCTGTTGAGGTCATATTCTATTATTGCTGACTATAAGTGTTTAGATTCAGGAAAGAATAAAGTTGAAAATGTTTTAAAACTTGTTTTTAGGCTATTGTATGTTTGTTTGAAAAGAGACTTTGAAGGGATAAAGGAACGGAAGAAACCTTATTTGCATATTCTAATACAGGCCCTTATTGGGCTGATAAAGATTTTTATTGGCAACTAAATATGTTTTTTTGATAATGAATGAATGTGGTAATTACATTATATTGTGTAAGGAAGAAAATGGATACGATTTATTTCTATTTGTGATTACAAGTTTCAAGGAATAGTCTTCAAATCATCTGGTACTCAGATAGTTTCATGGACAAACCCCTACTTGGAGTTATTCTATGTGTGTGCAGAGTAAGTTATGTCATGAAGAGGAAAAGGACACTCAAGTTATATTGATATAAGTATTTGAAAGTATATCTACCTTTGTTTGGAGTGGAAAGGTTTTCCAATTAATAAAGAATCATTAATTCATAATCCATACTATGATATGCCCTATTTGTTCTAGCAGACTTGTATGTGAGGATTATATACATAATCTATTATCAAAAAGGATCCTTAACATGGTGTTTCAAGAGTTTGTGTTAGGTTGTGGAGCTAAAAGCTTCACTGATGCAAACATGGAGGAGGTTGTTGAGTGTCATAGTAATCGACGTCGGTTAGGCCAACCGACGTCAGGCAGGGGTAGACTGGAAGCTACCGACATCGGTCATGGATCAACTGACATCGGTCATCTCTAGATAGATAGTGACTGACGTCGGTCGTCTGTGCATTCCAGAATTGGTCTAATTTTAGACAGACAATCAGTTTGCATGTAAAGACTAATTTTAGTCTTGAGTCTGCATTTCTAATTATTGTAATTAGAAAGTCTAATTATTGTTTGTATGAGATCTATTTAAGAGACCCATGGGGTTGTATTGTAATTGTAGAATCATAAGGACTTGCAAAGGCAAGGACAAGGGTTCTTCCAAGGTGTGTAAGATCTAGGTTTGTAGGTGTGCAAGACCAGGTTGATCAGTAGGTGTGCAAGATCAGGTGAGATCTACATGGTAAGTAAGATCAGTTGATTTGCAGGTGTGTGTGTGTGTGCAAGGTCAAAGGAGATCTGTGGAGTAGCAAGGTCAAAGGAGATCTGCAACACAACAAGGTGCAAGATTAGGGAGATGTACTTCGAGTATGTGGTGTACTCATTGGTACTGGCAGTATTGTTACTGACTGGTGGAAATAACAACTCAGTATTGAGTTGATTGTGTTTGTAATTGAGAGAGAGAACTCTTGAGGGAGAAAACTGATACGCCCAAGAGGTGTGGGAAGAGTGTGATTTCTTCATTGTATTTCCTTCTGGAAGAGTGTTAATACAAGATTGTATTATCTCTCATATTCTATGTTGTTTCTGAATTCTAGTTACATTTTACTTCTGGTTAAATTTCGTGTTTAGTTGCTTATACAAAGGTAATCAAGTGTGCTCTTAGTGAGTAGGGATCCTGATAGTTTGGTAGGTTTGAGGTAATTTATTTTCATGCATATGAAGTTTATTGATAATTTTGTTCCATTACAAAGTGTGTTATTCATTTGCACAAAAGTTCAAACCTGTAATCAATCATTTACTTAGCATAATCATGAGTGTTTTGATGTGGAAATGTAAGACATTCAGATGATTCATAACATATAAGGATTGGATAATTTTCATGAGGTATATACAAACCTTTTAAATCTAATTTAGATATTTGAAACTATTCCAAATGTTCATAGTTGATTTTTGTAGGCTTTTGTGCTGAGATAGGCTTCTAAAAACCCTAAACTATGGTTTGGAAGATATAAAAAAATTTAACCATCAAAATTTGAATTTTTTTTGTGTAAGGCTTGGTATCAACATATATAAATATATTTTTAATTCTAACTTGAATTAATATACCTATGTGTATAGATAATAAAGACTGTGTGCAAAAGGAAACCTAGGAGACCTAATTAGAGGTAATAGTGAGAAAAATAAGTCAAGTAAAGTGACTTGGAGACTGAGTTTGATTATGAAACTTTGAGTATAGATAAATATTGGAAAAGGGTGTCTAAAACACTCATTAACTTCTCAATTTAAACTTGTACCTATTCATACAAAAGGGATTTTGAGCAAAACATGGCTATAAGGACTCTATGAAAAGTATGCAGTATTGGGTAAAGGAAAGAATTGAAACTTAGATAGTGTTGGTGAGTTTATGAGTGATAATTAAGGGTTAAAATATATTTAAAATCATGATCAAGACAAATTTAACCATAAAAGTATCAATAAACTTTAGTTTCTTGCATATATAAATAATCAAGAAATCATTGATAAAGGAAGTGGGTTTTGAAATAAGGTTTAGTGTGATAAATTGGTGTATGATTTGAATCATTTGGTATCAAATATATTAAAATATTCCTAGAGTATTGTGAAAATATTTAACATCATGTGTTTTGAATTGAAGTGGAGGATAGGGAACCAAGGGCAGTGTTCTAGAGAATCAGTAGAGAGGATGATCTGGTCAAGCATGTGGTGGACCAAGTGACACAATTGATTACCCCATTGGTCATGAGGATGTAGGATATTGAGGATGATCTTAGAGAGAGAGAAAAAATATCAATAATAGAGAGAGATGAAGGAGATGAAAATCATCAAGTTCAAGTAGTACCTTTGCAGATAAGAAGTGAGAGGAAATGAAGAGGTGGTTCAAGAGAGACCACAAGTGCATGTGACAATAGTTCAAGAAGGCATGGGATTACAACACCATGCATGTAGTATTAGAAAATTTTTAGATGGAATATTGAGAATAGATGAAGGTCCTATGAGACATTGACGAAGACAAAGATTTCAGGGACAATGTTAGCATTGTCATAGAGAGGGACATAGGACAACAGAGTGTCTATTGAATGTTGGTATAAGTATGAAATAATAAATTAATGATGAAGAAGGAAAGAAAGAAATGAGTCTTTAATAATAAGAATAATATTATTGCATTAGATAAATCAAGTCAAATAACCAACACAGAGGATAAGTTTATTCAAAATCAGGTGCAAACCAAAAGGTAATGTTTGTAATTTTGTTATTGATGGTGGAAGCACTAACAATGTTGTATCTTTAGAGATGGTGTAAAATTTGGGCTTGATGAGGATGCCACATCCATAACCATACAAGGTTGCATGGGTTTAGAAGGGACATCAACTCCTAGTAAGTGAAAAAAGCTGGGTTGAATTTAAGATATGAAGATATAGAGACAAAGTGTTGTGTGATATTATGTCCATAAATGTTTGTAATTTTCTATTAGGTAGACCATGGTAACTTGATAGGCATGCTATTCATGATGAACAAGCCAACACATATACTATGAAGCAACATGGAGAGGTACACATAATTATCCCATTGAAGGGTGAAGAGTGAAGAAGAGATGAGAGGATATTGATGATGGCAACAAGGTAGTATTGGAGTAAAGTTATGGAGAGTTTGGGTTTGGTCAAGAAAGAAGACAAGGGAAGATGTCTTGAGATGGTTAACATGAAGAGTGGTGAGTCCACAAATATAGACATGAAAGAGGATAATCAAGGATATAAGGTAAGAACAAGTAGTTTTCAAAAATAATAATAATTGGCACCTATGAGAGTGCCCATGAAGGAAGAAAGCCAAAACAAGCATGTCAGCTAAGCCTATGAGAGAGAAGATAGGAGAATAGTGACAGACATTGCAACTAAGATGGATGAGAAGTGGTTTGGAAAAGATATTAAGCAAGTAAAGAATATGGAGATTGAAATGAACAATGAGGCATCCCAAGAGAGATCCATGAAGGCTCCATATTTTATTTCTAAAGAGTTTATTTGTGATCTAAATGCAGGTAAGGAGAAGGCACCCAAAGAAGGAATGGTTGACAGTCATAAACAAGAAGAAAAGGTCAATGAGTTGGGAAATATGTAGTAAGCCCATGAACAAAATAACCATGAAGGAGTGATAAATCCAAAAAATGAGATATTGAAAGTGAGAATACAACCCTTGAATATGAAAGAGATGTAGATTAATCATGATGGAGGTGTACAATAGAAAATCAAGAGTTTCCACAAGCATGTGGCATGCAAGGAACAAGAATATATTTTATGTGAGTTAAAGTGGATAGCACAAGAAGTAGAGAGGAAATAAGAAGACTACATACTTGTAGTAGTGGTTGATGGAGTTAAGGTGAAGGTGAATCAATTTACAGGGGAGGAACAATGGCATACACTTGCAAAGAAAAGATAAGAAGGTAACAACTATATTTTGCTTAACAATATTATTTTATGTGTAGGTACATTATTCAAGGAGATGAAGAAAATAAGGCCTAAATGTGGGCCCCAAGAAAATATACACCTACATGAGAGGCAATTAGAAGAAAATACCTTCAATGAGGAGGTTCAATGCAAGCAGATAGGAGCCTATACCAAGTGCATCACTCAATACCTATGTCAACGATTTCTCAACTTGATAGTATGATGTAAAGGCATCATGTAAGGACCCCAAAAATGTTCCATTTTTGTCTTAAGTTAGTCTACTAGGTGTCATATAGTTTTTATAGGTCATAAGTAGTCCATTTGTGAAGTCTAGAGAGTCTTAGGTTGCATAGAATTTGAATTATTGGTTTTCCCACCAAAGCTTTATTTGAAAATTTGAATGTTGTCAAGCCTTGTCTAAGGACTTTTGTGTAATTTGTGAAGGTGGAAGATGTGAAAAACATGCCTAGGGGTTTTAGACAATATATAAGGTCCATTATATGGTCATTAGTCTATAGTTATGGTTCTACATGCCATGTTGTGTGAAAATCAAGACATAAATGTTATGTTGCAAGAAACCTCTACATGGGAAAGGTGGCCAAGATTTAGTTATGCATTATTTTAGGGAGTGTGGAGTCAATTTTTGAGTAGTAGATAGAGGTTACATTCATAGTATATTAATGAATAATGTATTGAAAAGTTTGTAAAAAGGGGAACTTTTATGCTTTTGTAACCCTTATTTTTTAATGAATGAATATACACAGAACCTGTTGAGGTCATCTTCTATTATTGCTAACTATAAGTGTTTATATTGAGGAAATAATATTGTTGAAAATCTTTTCAAACATGATTTCAAGATATTGTATGTTTTTTTGAGAGAGTCTTCTAAGGGATAAAGGAAAGGAAGAAACCTTGTTTGCATATTCTTTATACATGACCCTATTGGGATGATAAAGATTGTTATTGGCAACTAAATATGTTTTGTTGATAATGAATTAAGATGGTAATTACATTATTTTTTGTAAGGAATAAATGGATAGGTTTTATTTCTATTTTTTATTACAATTTTCAAGGAATAGTCTTCAAATCATCTAGTACTCAAATAGTTTAATAGATAGATGCCTATTCAGAGTTATTTTGTGTGTGTGCAGACCGAGTTATGTCATGGACAGGAAAGGGACATTCAATTTGTATTTATATAATTATTTTAACATATATTTTCATTTTTTTGGAGTGGAAAGGTTTCCCAAGAAATACAAAATATTTAATTCATAATCCATACTCTGATAAGCCTTGTTTCTTGTAGCAAACTTGTATGTGAGGACTGTATACATAATCTATTATCAAAGAGGATCCTTAACATGGTGTTTCAAGATTTTGATAGGGTTGAGGTAAGTTATTTTGATGAATATGAAGTTTCTTGAGACTTTGGTTCCATTACAAAGTGTGTTATTCATTTACATGGAAGTTCAAACTTGTAACTAGTCATTTGCTTAGCAGAGTCATGAGTGTTTTTATGTGGAAATATAAGACAGTGGGATGATTCATTTGCTTAGCAGAGTCATGAGTCATTTGCTTAGTAGAGTCATGAGTGTTTTGATGTGGAAATATAGACATACCTTTTAAATATAATTTGGATCTTTGAAACCATTCTAAACGTTCACAGTTTATTTTTATAGGCTCTTAGTCTAAGACAGGCTCCTAAAAGCCCTAAACTAGGGTTTGGAAGACATAAAAAATTATAACCATCAAAAAGTGACAAAAATTTGTGTAAGTCTTGGTATCAATGCATATAAAGATATTTTTAAGTCTAATTTGAATTAATGTACCTATGTATATGGATAATAGAGTCTGTGTACAAGAGGAAACCTAGGAGACCTAATTAAAGGTAACAATGAGCAAAATAAATCAATTAAAGTAACTTAGAAACTAAGTTTGATTATGAAAATTTGAGGATAGATAGATATTATAAAAGGGTGTCTAAAACATTCATTATTTTATTAAGATACACTTGTACCTATCTGTATAAAAGGTATTTTGAGCAAAATAGGGCTACAAGGAATGTATGAAAAGTATGCAAGATTGGGTAAAGGAAGGAATTAAAACTTGGATAGTGTTGGTGAGCTGATGTGTGATAATGAAGGGTTAATAATATCTTTCAAATCATGAAAAAGACAAATGTAACCATAACAATATCAAATAAACTTTAGTTGCTTACATATAGAAAGAATCAAGAGACCATTGACAAAGGAAGTGCGATGTGAAATAAGGTTTAGTGTGATAACTTGGTGTATGCTTTGCATAAAATTAACTAAAATATATAGTATTTCACCATATAATTATCTCAATAAGATAGTATGCTCCCCAATCTGACAATCAATGGAATAGGGACCCATCCACAAGGCATCAAACTTACCATGCTTTCCTTTCTCCTCATCTATGTTGTCCCAAAGTAGAACTAGATCACCTAATTGGAATTGAAACTTGGATAGTGTTGGTGAGTTGATGATTGATAATGAAGGGTTAATAATATCTTTAAAATCATGAAAAATACAAATGTAACCATAACAATATCAAATAAACTTTAGTTGCTTGTATATAGAAAGAATCAAGAGACCATTGACAAAGGAAGTGGGATTTGAATAAAGGTTTAGTGTGATAAATTTTTGTATGATTTACATCACATTAACTAAAATCTCTATTATTTCACCATCCAATTATCTCAAGAAGAAATTATGCTCCCCAATCTAACAATCAATGGAATAGGGACCCATCCACAAGGCATCAAACTTGTCATGCTTTCCTTTCTCCTCATGCCTGTTGTCCCAAAGTAGAAATAGACCACCTACTTGGAAGGTTCTTGGAGTGACCTTAATATAAAAAAATTATTCATATTTTCTCTAAACTTGAGGTGTCTTTCATGATCTTGTCTTCAATTTTCATCAAGCTCAATAAACTGGTTCATCATACTTTCATAGTGGTTGATTTGCTCATCATCCTCTAGTTATTGCATGAGCTGATAGGTGGGCAATTGTAAATTCATATGTATAATTTCTTGAGTTCCATAAAAAATATCAAAAACAGCTTTTTTCTGTATCTCTCTTAGCTATCCACTTTTTCATAGTTTCTTCCAATGTTCATCTGATGATATTGAGCAAGTTCTTGTTACTTGATTCTGCTTGCCCATTCCCCTAAGGGTTGTAACTAGAAGAATAGGTCAATTAAATCCCATAGTCTTTACATAAAGCCACCAAAGGTTTGTATTTGAATCTCATAGCATTGTTTTCAATTATCTTAACTAACACACCAAATCTATAAATAATTTGAAAAAATAAAAAATCCATAACTACATGGTGTGTTTATTTCTTTACAGGGACTGCTTCAACCCATTTCATGGAGCAGTTAGTTAAAACTAATATCCATCTATGTCCATCACTTGAAAAATCAACAATTTATCTAATGAAATCCATTCCCCATTGTCTAAATGGGCCTTCAATCGTCAGAGGCTACAAGGGAAGAGAACCTAAATCTTTCATCCTTCTAGTAAAGTACTAGAATTTATCACACCTTCTAAATTTTTTAGAAACATATTTGAACAATGATGACCACCAATAACCAACTCTTAGAATTTTATGAGCTATAACCTTAGGAAAAAAATGGCCACCACATACTCCACTATGGAAGTCTTCAATCGGGTCAGTAGTCTAATTTTATAGCATGCATCTCAAGAGAACTCGATCCAAATTCTTCCATGCTAGTCCATTTTCAATCAAGAGTTATTTTTGGGAAACAAGTTTGAGCTTTGATTCTTATCCAACTCAGGGGGATAGTTCAAATTTTGAAAGTAGTAAACAATACCTCTATACCATGGAGATATTTTAAATTGACTCAATGAATCATCAACATTAAAAAAAATAGTGTTTACCTCAACATCTTGCAAATTGGTCTCAGCCATAAGCTTGGCTAGACCCATCCCTCACACTATATTGGTGGTCTAAATATCCATGTCATACACTTGTAACTTGTTGACCTACCTACATCTCTTGCTAGATACTTCAGTTTGAGTCAAAATATCCTTCACCATGGTATGCATGACATAAGCAACAATATTTGAACTTAGAATATAAGGCCTGAACATCTTGACAGCCTTCAATAGAGTGAATGCTTACCTTTCCATGATGGTATAGTTTATATCAGGACCTTGTATAGTGTTACTAAAGAAATATATGGGATGGTCATGACCATCTTCATTCTTTTACAATATAACAACAATAGTATTATATGATGTAAAAGAGATTACTTGGAATGGATTTTTATAATCAAGCCTTGTCAAGACAATAGAAAACTTTAAAACTCCCTTGATGTAATTGAATTATTATATAACCTTCTCCTCCCATTTGATGGTCTGGTCCTTCTTCAGCATGGAAGTAATAAGAAAATTAATCTCTATAAAATTGGTCATAAACCTCACAAATTTAATTTGTCCAAAGAAGGACTGAATTCCTTTCTTGGATTGCGGGATAGGCACTTTTTCCATGGCTTCAAACCTCTCAGGGTCAATCATGACACCACATTTGGACACTATATATCCCAACAACTTGGCATTTTTTACTAAAAAGTGGCATTTCTTTGGATTAAGTGAAATTCCAAACTACTTGCATCTAATCAACACCTACTTTAGATTCTCCAAATGTTCTTTTCTAGTCTTGGAGTACACAATAATTTTTTCTTGATACACAACAATGAACTAGTTAATTATCCTTGTAAAAGTGATGTTCATATCTCACTAGAATGTTGTACCAACATTCACCAACATGAAAGGCATCCTAATATATACATATGTGCCCTAAGGCATAGTGAACGTAGTCTTAGGCCTCCTAGATTCCTTCACCACAACCTAGTTGTACCCTAAGAAGACATCTAAAGTGGAAAACATCTCTAATCCAGTAATACTTTACAATAGTTTGTCCATATTGGGTAGGGGATAATTACCCTTCAAAGAAACTTTATTCAAATTTTGAAAATCAACCCAAAAGTAGATGTTGCCATTCTTCTTATATACATGGACTAAATTTTTAACCCATGATGAATACTTGATGTGATTAATGATACCACCATCCCTTAGCTTCTTTAACTCATCTTGCATCTTAGTGGCCTAAATGCGATTAATAGATCTTTAATTCTATTTGAAAGGCTTACTATCAGGCTACAATGGATGACATGTTGTAACAAGTCTTCCCTATACATTTTCATCTCAGAATAAGAACATATAATATAATCCTTGTACTTCCTTAGCAGTTGCATGTATGATTTCTTCTCAGTTGTACTTAGGTGAGTACCCAACCAAACCTTCCTTGGATTATCATGAGAACCCAAGTCACACTCAGTCATGTCCTTTGATATAAATGAGTCTCTATTCTTGATTTTATCTACTCCATCAAAATATGCTTCTAAAATCACCAATCCTCTACGAAGTGTGTTTTTCTTTAGTTGAATAATTTCCTTGCCAAACAAGGTTCCCTTCCCATCATAAATCTAAACCATAGATTCTAGGTCTATAAATTGATCATGGAACTCAGCTTCACAATTCAATAACCTCTTAATCTAATCATCATCATAAAACACCTACCAATGATGAACATTGCCTAGGAATGAAGGCCTAATAAGCACCTCCACTTGATACTGACAATAAATGATCATATTTGCAATATAAAACTGAGCACCTATAACTGCAATTCTATCAGCTTCTTGGTTGAAACTTCTATCATGATAACAAATGTTGAATGTATCAAAGAATTCAAGAAAATCCCAAACAAAATTCCTATATTGTTTCAATATTTTATTGTAAGTGTCATAAGAATTATAAATTTGCTTTACCACCACCTTGGAATCACCCTTTTCAATTAGACTTTGAATTTCATATTCATGACCAATCCACAAGCCAAGCAAGAGTGCCTCATACTCAATAGTATTATTTGTGCATTTAAAGGACAGGTGAAAAAAACCATGAAACACTTACCATTGGGGGAATAGATGATAACCCCAGCTCTATTTCCAATATTGGAGCAAGCCCCATCAAAACACAACTTCCAAACTACACCTTCTTTTTTAGGTTCAACATCAAGAACAATAGGCTATTCACTAATATCAACATTCCCAACAAAGTTCCCCAAGTCAACATCAATGTACAATACCTCATTTAGAGCATGTTTCAGATCTTTAATTACATGCAACATCTTTGAGTCTCTATAAATCTTGACCACATTAGCCTCCAATGGAATGGTGGCATAATACAAGTCTATCTCGATGCAGAGCTTGCACAAGATTCTTTCACTTATACTTCAACAAAGGATCACTTCTTTGATTTTAGGCTTAAGAAACTATGCACCATTCAAAATTATAGAACATATGAATTTTTTAAAGAACACAAAGTCTTTATCTTGCTTATGAGATTCTCTAACAATGCTCTATACCCCTTTCTTAGACAATCTCAAACACCTATTTTCCTTGTATGTAACTCTACCAATTAATTATTCCATCCTTGTATCCTTATTTGACTAAAAATGCCCTTGTATAAAAAAAATTACACACTATTATGAATTTGCACTATGATATTCTCCTTTATCTTGTTAAAACACACCTATGGGTCAAATTTCAAGACCTATCTCACTCCCTAGGTCCACTTTCACCTTTGTAGCCTTCCAAATTAGGCCTTCCTTAGCCCATTCCCAAGTACCCCAGCTCGACATCCATACTACATGTACTATACAATCCTAATATTATTTGAATCAATTGAGGCATACCAAAATACAAAAGATTACAAGTTTTTTAGATTTTTCCACAGTTAATTTTCTCACAATGGACAAAACCCTAGTTACCAGGGGTTGTGGAGACTATACAAGTTAAGAGTGGTCTAAATTCAATATATTTAACTATAAATGGTTTGAAACCAAGATAAGGGTTGGAAATGTTCTATCTAGGGTACATGCAACTTTTTTCATTCTTTAAGCCAGTCCTCAAAACCCTTATTACATTCATAATGGGGGGATCTCGGTCATTCTTAACTATATTCTATGACATAAAATAGGGTAAGCACATGGTTTTGATTATTTATATTTACCAACACTCTTTACAACCTATCTTAGGGTTCTTCCCATGTCAAATCACTATCTCAAGATTATCTCCTCCTTTGTTATTCCCTTTGGACTCTAAACAAGACTCAAAATAAAGATCACATTAACAAACTTAGGGTTTCACTAAACTTTCTCAACACTAACAGTCATTATAATCTATGAATAGGTTATCATGAAATAATGAATTTTACAAACCTTATACATATCTTGAATCCAAACAAGATGCATTTCATTGTTATTAATACTTAAAATTCTATACCAAAAGGATCAAATTCTACAAAAATTTGTTTACACAAGACTATATATGCATGCTCCTTGCTATCAAGCCTAGTTATCTCTACAAAGTTGTTTCATCCACTTCAATTTAGAGTTATTTGTCTCACACAAGATAATATAATTTCTTATAAAACATTTTCAATAATTAAACATCCAATCACTTAGCATATTGTAGATTCAAACAAGCAAAATGCTCAATTACAGCCATGCAACTTCAATGCACTCAAGATTTTCATTAACACAATCCTCTATTCATAAATTTACTTTGTATACATGACCATAATTATTCACCTATGAATGAAATAACCTATTATCACACCAAAACTAACTCTACCACCTTTTTAAAGAAGCATAACTAAATCTTGGAGACTTTTCCCATGTTGGATCATTAAACTTACATTACATTTTTCATGTTTTCCCAATATGAATACTATATGACCATGCCTATAGACTAAAAAAGATGTTTCTGAATTTTACATAGCCTTAATACCCCTTAGACATGTTCCTACACCTTTCTGCCTTCATAACATGCATGTAAATCCTTTAACAAGGCTTAAAAATTCAAAATTTCAAATAGTGCATTTTGTAGGGAAACTCCATAATTCAAATTTTATGCAACTTGTGCTAATATAGATTACACCTAAGACATAATTAGGACCTAATACACCTATGAAACATATTATATACAACTTCAAGCAAAAATTAAGTTTAATTTGGGGTCCATAAGGATTCCCCTACATCATACTACCAAGCTGAAGAAATTTTGCCATAGGAATCAACTTGGTGTATGATCCTCTTTAGTTATACCTCCTGATTGAAGGTTTATATTGCTACTTGCCTCTCCTAGAGGTGAACAGGTTCATGGACCCCAAAATTAGGCCTCCTTTGGTTTATTTTATTCATTAGTTTACCTGTACATGCAACCAATTTATTAAGAAAAACACTACTATTGTCCTCTGATGCTTGCTTTGGATATGAATATCATGCTTCAATTCTTTTAAACTGATTCATCACAACCTTTCTTCCATAAGACACTACTATTGAAAATGTATCTTCTTCATCCTTTACCCATTCTTCTTTCTTGGTAAAATTCACCTCATTCATATCAAATTTTTGGCCCTTGTATGTCATTTGCTTCCATAAGTGCTTGGTTTGTTATTGCATATCATCTTCATAACTACCCTCTACCTCCTTTATACACAAGGATTGCATGTTCTCATCCACATTCTCACTATCTCGAGGTAAAAATTTCATGCTATTCCATTCACTTGGTTTTCCTTCTTGGACCTATTGTACACTACTCAACTCTTTTCCATCTCTTTCCTTTTCAAGGATTTTTCTCATTCATTAGAGCTTGCCTATTACTTCCTTCATGAAATCACAAATAGAAATATTCACCAAATGTTGAGACAAACTTGAAAATTACTCATTCCCAAACTTACTTGAATTTTTTTTACTTGGTATGGGTTCACATTCCTCATCTTGGGCTACCTCAATCTCTTTGGGTTGTTCATCCATCTTTACTTCTTCATCTTCCTACTGCACCAACTCCATGTAACCTACAACTAATACCTTAGAAAATACACTAACAACTTTGTCATCATTATTCAAAGGCAATAATGAATGTTTGACTCCTTTATGCTCTAAACAATAGGTTTTATTCACCCCATCATGACTATTTGACCTGTCAAATTGCCAAGGCCTTCCTATTAGTACATGACAAACATCCATGGGGATGATATCAAACATGACCTGATCCCTCTAGGTTCCAATCTAAAAATCTACTAAGCACTATTCATTAATAAGCACACTATACCCTTTTTGAAGCCAAGAAAATTTTTAAGGTATAGGATGAGGTAATCTCTTGAGGCCAAGATTATTTACCATCACATTTGAAACCAAGTTGTATTCACTTCCTAAGTCTATTACCACCTTACAACATTTACAATGGGACTTACATGTTATCCTTAAGAGTGTTCTCCATCGTGTAAGTTCTTTCTCCTTTGGTGGATTCAACAATGTCCTCCTAATCAAGAGTGACTCTCCTTCTTCAGGTGCCTCTATAAGTGAAACTGATCCAACAATCTTTTCCTCTGTAGGATGTACCACTTGATTTCTGCTCTCATTTCTATAACTCCTTTCTTCCCCTCTGGACACTCCCAATACTTATTACCTACATAATTATTACATTTGAAGAATTTTCTTGTGAAACTAATAGTCCCTCTTCCTATAGCATCTCCACCTCTTTAATATGGCCTCATACCTCTATAACCACCTCTTGGTTTTGTTTCATGTCTTTTTCCACTACTTTCACCTTCCTCATATGCATTCTTGTTCTCATACTCTCCTCTTCCTGAGTCTATTACCATCTTACAACATTTACATTGGGATTGACATGTTATCCTTAAGAGTGTTCTCCATTGTTTAAGTTCTTTCTCCTTTGGTGGCTTCAATAATGTCCTCCTAATAAAGAGTGACTATCCTTCTTTAGGAGACTCTATATGTGAAACTGATCCAATACTCTCTTCCTCTATAGGATGTACCACTTTATTTCTACTCTCATTTCTATAACTCCTTTCTTCTCCTCTGCACACTCCCAATACTTTTTACCTACATACTTGTTACATTTGAAGAATTTTATTGTGAAACCAATAGTACCTCTTCCTTTATCATCTCCACCTCTTTAATATGGCCTCGTACCTCTATAACCACCTCTTGGTTTTGTTTCATTTCTTTGTCCACTAGTTTCACCTTCCTCATATACATTCTTGTTCTTATACTATCCTCTTCCTCTCAATTATTTACCTCTTCCTCTTGCTTATTGTGTATGCCTTCTTGAAAAATTATCCTTATATTTCAAGGTTTATTTTTATATGTATTCAACTAATTTCAAAGTCAATATACTTATCTCATCTTTTATGGAGAACTTGAGACCATTTAGGTATCTTGCTACCTTCTCATCATCTTCTTCCAAGTGTCATGTTCTGATTGTCAACCTATGAAACTCTTGTGTATTCCTTCATTTCATCCTCCTTTTGTCTAAGATTCTACAATATCCTAAACAAATGTGTATGGTAATCCTTGGGCATGAATTTTCCCTTCATCCATCCTATCCCATGACTGAATTTTTGTCTTATCTCTTCTCCTTCTCTCTTCCTAGATTCCATCCCACCACAAAGAAGCATCACCTCTCAATATTGTGACTTTAAATTTACTTTATTCATGTCATACACCTCCTCTTACTCAAATTAATTTTCCATTTCTGCTATCTAATCCACCCACTCATCCACATTAAGATTACCTTCATACATTAGCACATCTAGCTTTGGTTTTGAACCCATCTTCATCATGGATTTGATAAATATTTCATCCACTATATCTTCTATTTATTCCTCATATTTTTCTCTAGGAGCTTCCTCTTATCAATCACTATCATCTTCAACTATGACCCTTCTTCTTTGAGCTATCTCCATAGCTTCCATTCTAGCCTCCATATTCCTCATCTTAATGAGTGAATTTACCATATTCTATTGTATTCTTTGAGATTGTTTTAGGTTGCCTTTGTAGTTCTACCATTTTTCCTTTAATATTATAATCTGACCATCCTTACACTTTGATACCAAATTATTTAGATCTTTCACAAGATTCTTTCACTTATCCTTGAACAAAGGATCACTTCTTTGATTTTAGGCTTATGAAACTATGCACCATTCAAAAGTACAAAACCAATGAATTGTTTTAGTAACACAAGGTATTTATCTTGATTAGGAGAGCCTATAAAAATTATCTATACCACTTTATTATACTATCTCAAACACCTATTTTCCTCATATGTAACTATGCCAATGCATTATTCCATCCTTATAGCCCTATTTGACTAATAATGTCCTTTTACAAAAACATTACACACTAATATGACTTAAAACTATGACATTATCCTTTATATTGTTGAAACACACTTATGGATCAAATTTCAAGACCTATCTCACTCCTTAGGTTCACTTTCACCTTTGTAGCCTTCCAAATTAGGCCTTCTTTAGCCCTTTCCCAAGACCACCTGATAAAAGTCTATACTACAAGTAATGTATGGTCCTAAAATTGTTTGAATAAGTTAGGGCATACAAAAATAAGCAAGATTACAAGTTTTTGGGATTTTTCCATAGTTAGTTTTCTCAAAATGGACAAAAGCCTAGTTGTTAGGGTTTGCAGAGACTGTACAAGTCAAGAGTGGTCTAAATTCAATATCTTAAACTAAAAATGGTTTCAAACCGAGATAAATGTTAGAAAATTTCTATTTAGGATACATGTAACTTTTTTATTATTTAATCAAGTCCTCAAAACCCTTATTACTTTCACAATGGGGGGGTCTCAATCATTCTTGACTGTATTCTATGATAGAAAATAAGATACGCATAGGGTTTTTGTTATTTCTCTTTACCAAAAGTCTTTACAAAAAATATTAGGGTTATTCCCACAAGAAAACACTCTATATATACTATCTTCTCCTTTTTTATTCGTTTTAGACTCTAAACAAGATTCAAAATAAAGAACACAATAACAAACTCAAGGTTTCACCAAACTTTCTCAACACTAACAGTCATTATAATCTATGAATAGGTTCTCATGCATTAGTGAATTATCCAAACCTTATAAAATATCATTTGAATCCAAACAAGACACATTTCATTGTTATCAATACTCAGAATTCTATACCAAAAGGATCAAATGATACAACAATTTGTTTACACAAGACTGTATATGCATGCTCCCTGCTATCAGGCCTGGTTGTCTCTACAAAGTAGTTTCCTCCACTTACATTTGGATTTTTTGGTCTCACACAAGAGAATATAATTTATTATCAAACATTGTCAATAATCAAACATATAATCACTTACCATATTGTAGATTCAAACAAACCAAATGCTCAGTTACAGCCATGCAACTTCAATGCACTCAGGATTTTCATTAACACAATCCTCTATTCATCAATTTTATTTATCTACATGACCATCCTTCTTCACCTATGAAATTAATACCCTATTATCACACCAAAACTAACTCTACCACCTTTTTCAAGAATCATAATTGAATTTTGAAGGCTTTTCTTACGTTGGGTCATTAAACTTACATTACATTTTTCATGTTTTCCCACTATAAATACTATATGACCATGCCTATAGACTAAAGAACATGTTTATGACCTTTACATAGAGTTATGACCCCTGATACATGTTCTTTCACCTTTCCACCTTCATAACATGCATGGAAATCCTTCAATAAGGCTTAAAAATTCAAATTTTCAAATAGTGCATTTTGAAGGGAAAGTCCATAATTCAAATTGTATGCAACTTGTGCTAACCTAGATCACACCTAAGACATAATTAGGACCTAATACACATATGAAAAATATAAAAGACAACTTTAATCCAAAATTAAGTTCATTTTTAGGTCCATAAGGATGCCCCTACATTACATCTTTACACTTCCACCCATGCTAGTAGCCCATTTTTATGACAACAACATTCCCACTTAGGTGATCAGTCCACACCTACTACATCCATATTCAAATACTTTTCTAGATGCACTACCAACTACACTACCAACCCATTGACTTGTCCAACAATTGGAACCTTTCATGAGTCCATGGTGTAACATTTGCAAAAGGGAGATGTAATCTTTTCCCCAAGCTCATTTAGGACACCTAAACACATCACATTACAAGAAGCACCAGAATGAAACATATAATTGTGAACAATTAGAACATTGATCAAGAGAGTCATATAAAATGGATCCACATCCATCTAAATTTCCACAAGTGTAGTCCCCAAATAGACTTCTAGAGCAAGTTCAAAAACCTCTTTTGATTCTTCATCTTCTTTTGTGGATACTTAGGATAATTCAATTTCATTTGCAACTAGCTTCTCATAAAATTCCAAATATTCAAATTCCCTATTTCTATGTTCAGATATTCATAATAAATCAATAAGTGGCATAGTGATTTTTAGTTGACTCAAGACTTGGGCCATATCACACATGTTATACTAAGGAAGAGGCATATTTGGTGGAAGGGTGGCAACACATTCAACTAGAATACAATCATTTAAGTTCTGAAGTGGAGTATGCTAGGATGAATTTGCATTTTTAATAGTAGCATTTAAGGGCAGATTTTTTACATGATCATTTTCACCCTTAGGGACACTAGATAGTAAAGGCAATTTATTTTTAGCAGGAGCACCTCTAGGCTTAGCAACTTGGGAAATGGGTGTTGTTTTGAAAACATTAGGGACTGATGTAGTATTTATAGCTTCCCTAATTTCATCCCCTACTCTTAGATTTGTACTTATAGTGTCTTGAGGTGTAGGAACTTGATAATTGATTCTCAAATGATACTCCTTCTATTAGTTAATTGTTGCATTAATTAGTAGTTACATGTCCTAAACTGACAAAGTCCACCCATCATATTTATTGATCATCATGGAATATAATAAATTTAAATCATGAATGGATAATTCATATGCTTATGTCATATTAACATGACAAACAAATTCAGGAGTTGGGAAATTTACTTTCTCAACTGCACTCCAAAATTGATCAACAATAGTAGAACTCAGCAATTCTATGGAGGCAGTCATTTTACTTCAAGGGATTTGATAATTGAACACCAAAATCTCATCATTAGATGATGTATACTCAAGTTCATCCACATATTCATAAATTGGTTCATTTGTATCACATGGGGGATGTAGAAAGAACTTATCACACCAATCAATAGCAATGTCACAATCTACATCATTCACTTTGGCTTTTAAAATATCAGACACTTCTTTTGTAACCCCTCTACTCTAATTTTTATTCGTTCTCTCATGTGTAAGCCTCTTCCCTTTATTATTGTCTCGATTATGGAAAGAATGCCCCTTTTATGCTTGATTCAGATTTGGAGACATATCTTGACTGGTAGACACATGAGGGATCCCATTATCAACCCTTGCTAAATTATATTACATTTATTTGATAGTTGAGGCCAAAGTTTTAATAGTATCCTCAAGGCTGATTATCTTTATGGATTGTGTTTTTTCCATATTGTCTAATTTTACATCAACCTGTTTGTTCATGGGCTTTTCCAAAGCCTTTATGTTACTCTCAATTTGGATAGCCATATTGAATGCCAATCATAGATTAGTGGAAGCCTTTCCCCTTAAGAAGTATGCAGCCTTCTTATCAAAGGCATGACAGTATTTTATCAAGCACATTGTATTATTGGGCCTGATGTTTTCAGGTAATTGAATCATAGCTTTATTGAACCGTGTGTTGAAGTCCTGAACATACTCATTGGGGTTAATCTTGATGTTTTCAAACTCAAGTAAAAGGAACCTTGGATCTACTCTTTCACCATAGTGAATTCTAAAGACATTATGCATCTCTTCCCATGAATCGATGCATCTAAGGGGAAGGGAGTTGGACCACTCACAAGCATCTTCTTCCAGTGTATGCATAAACAAATTAATTCAAAAATCCTCATACTTAACCTCATAATATTTAATAATATTATGAAAGGATCTTAGGTGCTGATCACCACTCACTACATTGTTCCCTTGGAACTTTGGGAGGCATTACCTAACTTCACTTGGGACTTTATTAGGATAGCCATCCATTTCATCTAAATTTATAGGCCAAAATTTGGTAACATGGAATACAAGATGTTCAATCTCATTTGGATCCCTATGCCTCATGATTATTTCAATGGGAGGTTCAATAAAAATTGGCAAAGGAATGTGATGGGGTTAACAAGGTAGAATTTGTGGTTCACAACTAGCAGGTGATTCAACTGGTTGAGAAAGAGCTAGATAATAAATTGGACTATAAGTTTTTGAATCAGTAGGGGAAATATGATAGTCCTCAATAATGGGGATCTCAATAGAACATTAAAGATTATCAAAATCTTGATATTGTAAGCGATCTTTTGTTGTAGCACTATGCTCTTCAAGAGGTCTCCAAACTTGTCTCCTTCTTCTTTGAGGAATACTTAAGGGTGGAACATGTTTCTTAGATGGGTCACCTTTGAAAGATGATCTCAATCCTTCCAGCTTTGTAAATAAGAGGATACTCCAAGTTTAAAGTTAGTAGAATATTCAAAACAAGCACCGATCTTCCTTGAAACTAGAAAATAAAGTTAGAGTCACCACTAGAATCAAACTTCTAGAATATAATAGTTGACAAACTATTTGTGATACATGTTGAAAAAAGACTTGTTAAAGCTTAATGAGATAGAAAGCAAAGACATTAAAATCTTCATTATAATGTTCAAAAGGGAGAAAACACCTTTCACATGCAATATTAACATCTCTTTGTAATAAACACAACATAAATCAATTATCAAGCCTTAAAACATTCCTAACACATCCCAAATGGAGTGTTGTAGCATTAAAGGTCAAGATAGTCAAATCAGTTGAACAACAATAGAGAACTTCACAACACAAAGTAGTTACAGCTCTTTGTAAGAGTCCCTGACACACAAGGGACTAGGACTATAGTTTAATCCCTAGCAATGGTGCTAGTTGGGATTTAGTTCCTAGTTGTATGCCTTGAGAGAAAATGGCAAGTAATGATGAGAAACCCACTAGTATTTTATTGTAGTCGGGGAAGGGTTTGACATCAAGATTAGACCGAATGCATAAAATGACTGAGAGACACCTACAGAGGGCATGGTTAGCTCCCTAATACTTTTGGCTCTGCTTGAACCAAGGTAAGAAGACCTTAGGGGTAACTCACTCACATAGATATAATATATAATTTAACCTCCATGGAGGTTATTGGCACAAGGAACATATATGACCTTGACATAAACAAGTTTGCACACTTCACCCATGAAGGATTGTCACACAAAATGCACAAATGATCTAAGTCATATATTACTAAAGATAGATGATGAAATGACTAAAAACTTCATCTTATAAAATATTCAACAATAGGAGTCAAATAGGAAACTGCAAAACTAGAATTTAAAGAAAAAACTACAAACACATTTCAAATAAGCAAGATCTTATGCATTTTCAAGATAAATAACACTTATAGTATACAATAGGGTATATTATTTACAGGGTATAACATTTAAATAATTATAAGATGGAGGGTGGCATGTTGATGGACTCCAAAAAATAGGGTGTCTTGTAATATTTCATGACGATATTCCTTAACAAAGTTGTAGATCCACTTTCAAATGCAAGATAATGGTAAACAAAAAATGATACTTGAGAGACTAGAACATACATTGAAACTACTCTTTCATATTCCTTTCCCTATTGAATCCATAAACCTAGGGTTCCCTAACAAGTTATTCATCAACAAATTCTAAAATAATAAATAAATAATTTTATAAACTAGATCCATGCTCAAAATGATAACTAGTAATGAACATAAAACTAGATATCCAGTCAATAGTATTTGTAAAATATATTTTTTCACTTCATCAATAGGAAATAACAAAGAACCATAAACATTTTTATTAGCTTAAAAATAAATATTATAGACATCAATGCTTCAAAATTCTATCATGGGGATAAGTATGGTGAGACTACCCTTTTGACAAGGGAGATAGAAAGATGCTCTCAAAGCTCACTAATGATCGTATAGTTGCAACCACTTTAGCAAGGGAGATAAGATCTACACATAGTAATTGATCCCAATTTTTTTTTTAGAGCCTAGACTTAGAGAAAGTGGAAACCTAAAATAGTGACCAATAACCACTAACACAATGGCCAACCCACCCCTTGAATAGAGGACAAGCCCTCTATTTCTACATTTTGAAATATATAATTATGGGTCATAACTTTAAAAATTATAAAATAATCTTTTAGGTTTTTCTAGGTGATTCCAATAGGAATATGCCCTTTACCACACCTAAGATCTTCATTGATTTACAAGAAAAATAATTATTCTAGCTACCTTTACAATAAATGATGAATATTTGGAGCATATCATTTGATCCTTTGGATGAAAATGTCTTTCACATGAGTTAGAAACATGAACACTCATGGTGGAGAACAAACATACTTTGTCATTATGTAGAACCACTTGAAGATGCTCTTGATCACAATCTGGAGGGATAAAAATCATTTGAGGAGGCAAACAAATTATTTGTCCTCATGTTTAATCATCTAGATATGTTTTTTTGTTAATCAATGGTAAGTATGTAATCTTTTGGGCAATTGCCATTCTTTTATGCGTGCCATAGAACAACCTGCTCTTGCAATGATGGCATGGGAATATTTTGGATCCATGGTTACTCAAGATATCTTCTTTAGAGTGGACCACCTTGGATTTAGAGACCTAAAATATCTATCTCATGGAGGATCTGGGATAAGCACAACAATGAAATAATGCGATAGACTTAGGTCACTTTCAACTTTTCATCTTTTGGCTTCAACTTGTTTTTCACATTTTGTATTTTACAATTTTGCCTTTTTTACATCTAGCCTTTTAGGACTTCCCTTATATATGTTAATGTAAAATTGCATTAATTATAGCCTCAGGGTTATCATGCCTCATTTATAAATTTTACAAGTCAACTTGTTGCCAACAGTGAAAGCTTAGCCCCTCACATTACACAGGGTCACTGAATAAGATGAGTATGCCTATGTGGCATTATCATGCCACTTAATTAAGAAATATTTTTGATTTATGCTAACCTCAACATCACTTGTCTCCATACGCAGTCAAACTTCATTGAAAAAGTCCATGATTATCCTACGTCATTGGATCTGTGTGCGCAAATCAACACAGAACATCGATCCTCATCTAAAAGACCAAGTTCCATTGGTTGTTAGCTATATTTAACCCTAAGGTCATGCCACTTAGTATCCCCCATGGTCTTTCTATATCTTACGTTATTAATTGTGCCTGGGCTAGCATGCTTCTACCGTGTGGTGGTCTTGGATTTACTTGGAGCTTCATTGAATAGTCCACCATCACTACACACCATTAGTCTCATTGGCACAAATCAAGCATAGACCATAAATCTCTATTCATAGGTATCAGTCCATTGCTCCATGCTCTATTTGATTTTTGATAGGGTCCTATGATGATGACACTTGTTTCCATCTCACTCATCTTGGGTTTGTATGACTATTCAGCTTTGATCATGCATTATCAAATCATCCTACCTGAGCAAACATGTCCCATAGATCTACCTCCATTTGAAATCAAATAGCTACTTCATTATGCATAAATTTGATGCTCATAGAACCATCCTAGAACATTTGAATCCTAATGGCTATTTGTCATGGGTTAAGATTGACGTCCATGCACCTGTTAATGACATCTATGAGCCCATCACCTATGAAAATTCATAAATTTCATTAGGGCTTTGCTTATCAAATATTTTGTCTTCAACATTCATGATTTCATTGACCTTTTGGTCTTTAGAATAATTTTCTCAGGCCTTTCATTTTTGACTTCTCTATCATCGGTACAATTATCCCACAATAATTATTGTAGGCTTTTGTCTTTGGCACTTCTACTCCCAAGCCCTCTATTTATTGGGAGAATTATTTTGAACATTTTGTCTGAAATAATTTCCCCAAATAAATTAACCTTTGAACTTTTCTCATAAGAATTGAGTCTTTGACATTGTGTCATCATTAGGACAATTATTTTAGACATTTTGTCTGAAGCAATTTCCCCATAGAAATTGAACTTAGCATTTTCTCTGAAAAAATTGAGCTTACACTTTGCCAAAGAAAGGAATTTTGTTGGGTTTTTTATGTGGACAAGTGCCCTTCGGACCTTTTCCCATGGACAAAATGTTTGAAACAAATAAGGACTTTACGTTTTTTCAAAGGAATTTGGACTTTTCTTTTAGGATTTTTTTCCATAGGAAAAAACCCAAAAGGGCAAGTGCCCTTTAGACCATTTTTTAGGGATAAAAGGTCTAAAATAATTGGACCTTACACTTCTCCTAAAGGAATTGGACTTAGTTATTTTTCCTGAAAAATGGATCTTTGCACTTTTGCCAAAGGTTAAGTTCCCTTCAGATTTTTTACAAAAACATTTTGGTCGAAATGAAATAAGACTCTGCATTTCTTTTTGGAATTTTACACAGGTAAAATGCCCAAAGGGAAAGTGCCCTTCAGATTTTTTGTCACAGATAAAATGTCTAAAATAAATGACTCTTCATATTTTTTTTCAAAACACTAGCCTGATGCAAATGGGAATTCGCCAAGATATTGATTCCTTTAAAAAAATTGTAGCAAACAAAATGTGAGATGGAAATAATTCTTCAGACTTTTTGTCTGAGACAAAAATCTTGAAGACCTATTTCCATCAAACATTGTGTTCACACAAAAGACCTAAAAAATTCCATGGGAGAGACACACTTTCCAAGCAAAGACTAAATTAGGACTTAGCCAATTTTTACATGAACTTGACCTTTCAAAAGAACACTTGGAGACAAAAGTTTGGGCCAAGGACTTGGGTATTTTCACTTGAGAAGGGCCCAATTTCTTCAATGCATTTTTGGGAACTAATAGCTCTTACTAAGGTTTATCCAAATATTCCTATTTAGCCTACTACATATATTATACCTCCTATTAATAATTTACCATCTTAGCCCACTTGTATGGTTTACCTTTTTGTGTTGGTGCTAACATAGCTGATCCTACCAATGTTAATCATTACTTGATTGGTACACATTCTAATAAATCTAAGGATCCTTAAATTTAACATCATATCCAAGAAACACAAGCTCAAATAAGGATACTTGCCAAAATATCTCAAAAATCTATCCATGTAGTCACTTCTCTAGACATTACTTTTTTACCCTATTTTTTATATAACAAATGAAAGTTGTTTACTAGGTGTAAAACTAGATAAATTTACTGAAATGACAATCTATGAAACTTAATTATAAATCTGAATGTTAATTAAAATTTATCAAAGTTGAAATTAACAAGTGGCATGTGCTAAAAATAATAAATACAACCAAACAGAAGATATTTAGATTTTAAGATCTCTAATTGAATTTCACCAATGTATAAAAGTGAGGAATGACATTAAAAAGGAATATGAAAGTTTAGGATCAAAGGCAATATTTTCACTCAATACTTGATGCTAGAGATGTTGTTTAATCCTTCTCTATATTGAGTGAAACATTGGATTACCTCTAGACTTATGGGTTGCCTATAGCAGAGGTAAACCTCTGGATTTAAGGGCTAACTCCCTAGATTAGTGTTTGATAGATTATCACCTAAAATACTTGTTTATTTGGGTGAAAAGGGATAGAAAATAACATGAAAATAAACTATTCTAAAAATGTGATACATCAAATTGATATCCACCAGACTACCATGACATGCACTATGAAATATTGTTCACAAGGTTGGCTTCAAACTTCTAGGTTACTCTAACATTAGTATTTCAAACATGGAGGTGATATGTACTATAATTATCAAGGTGAATGGATAAAATGCCTAATCCTAGACACTAATGCTACTTCTTTCACTTAGATACAAACAAGGACATTGACTTCACTCCATGTGACCTGCTAGAGAGTGAATTGCTTGCACACAATATGAGAGAGTAAAATGAATTCAAGGATAATTGATTATCACTTATCATTTAGCTTTGCACTACTCCATACAATTAGATAAGTAATTATAGAATCAAAACCAAATTAAAAAATTTATTCAAATGAAAACATCAACATCTAAACTAGTAGGGATTCGCCATACCAGACATGGATTAGATACAAACACCATAATGACCTGTATATATAGATCATATGAGAAGATAGAGAAGAAGAGAAGATAAAAAGTCATAGGGACAAGTGTCAAGACCTAGAAAATAGTTACAAAACAAGATAATGGAGTGGAAAATTAGGTCAATAAGGTGTCATGGAAAAGTTCCCATAAAAAATGCTCATTTTCCCTCAAGTTGGCGTAGAGACTTTATATTCTTCTTTGAAATTGTCCTTTAGTGATGAGTTCACTTGACTGATCTAAATTTCCTTAGGAATCATTATCACATATGAACTATCTTAGGAGGGTGGAAATATGATTGTGATAGTCATCAGATAATCTTCAACTATGAACTCCTCATGGAAATTTTTTATTCACTCTCTAACAACCATTCACTAGTCCTTCTAGGCATATCTTCACATTTGTCACTCAATTGATTTGAAATTTCACAAAGAAGGTTCATTGAAAAGGTGTTAGGCATCTCATCAGACTCTTTTGCCTTCTAGTCTAGCATATGGACTTCAATGAATCTCAATATAATAGTTATCATCTTTTTCAAATCCATCTACTATGTCTTCTCGTTGTGCTAGCTAAAACTACCTACAATGAATGGTCCAGTAGAGGTTTTTATATACATAACCATGGTGATATTTGAGTATTAGGGGTTATATTAAGTGTGTACAAACCTTCCATAGTGACTTTCATCCATCCATTCCTTTTAACACCTATGAAACACATCAAATCCTGTAAAATAGACTAAATTAGACATGTTTGTAAAAGTTGTGGTATAGAAAAACTAGTAGGTGAGGAGCCTGAGAGAGTGCCAAAAAAGTCCAAAACACTTTCAAGGCTATTTTAATCCTTATTGATGTATATCCTTTCATGTTTCTTCGTCTAGTTCAAGCAAGGGTTTTAGATCCCTTAGTTTTTTATTGATAATTTATAAAGGTTAAACATGCAAACCCTAAACCAATTCCATAAATCTTGAGCTCATGATCCTCATCATCTACCCCTAACTACTTTAGCTCTCATGCATTTGGTCTGTATAGATACGAGCACTTGAAAATGGCTTCTTGAGCTCTTGACTGTGTTTTGGTTACCCTTGAGAGAGGTTTAGGCCAAAATGGCCAATTTGGGCTAATTATATACAACTTGATGGATCTTTTGGACTCTCCACTCTTCCCTAAAGGTCACCAAATGTATTGGAATGATATCATGATGTCAAAAATGAATATAGACACCTTTAGGGTGCATGCCTAGTTCTAGGCCTAATCTACATTCATTGTGAATCTGAGCATGTGATTAGTTATGAGTGATCCCAATGGTTATGGGTGTTTATCTAATATTTTTTAAATCCAATTAAAATATACACATTACCTGACATTCACCCAAGTCTCTTGCATTCATCCTTTTTTCCTTTTACATATTAGGCCTACAGACTACATGGTTCTAAAGTACCCTCTATCTGAGATAAAATAGAGGATACTTCCCCAGTTGGTTTGGATCAAGTGAGGGCATGATGAGATTATTTAGTTCATGAGTAAATTTTTTACCAGGTTTTAAATATTGGTCATACCTTTAGATCCTCCAAATGCCTGAAACTCTCAATACTAGTTTCTTAAAATAGTGACAGTGTGCATGGTTTTTGAATTGGGTCTAATAACTCTAAGTTGTGGTTGTCTTTGTTATTCCTTGACCTTAAAGATCACCTAAAAGTATTAAGACACCACTCTAAGGATCAAATACATGTGATCACTTCAACGTATGTCTCCGTCTATCAACCAAACCTACATTTTCCACTAGCATGAGACTGATCTATGTATGGCCTAAACTGCAGATGTCCATTAGGTGCATTAAGGGATACCTATAGGTGTGTATTAGGGTTTGAGAATTATGTTTACATATTTTGGTTCCATCTTAGATCACTAATACCATTTAATCTAAATCTCTCTTCATCAACTAAAGTGCATCATGTATTAGCTTAGACTAGTCTATGCTCCATGTCTAAATTACAGGTATCCATACTTAGGCAAACTAAAGATTTCTTATAGGTGTAGATTCATAATTTAATCACTGTGTTTCCATCCATTTTATTCCTATTTGGGTCATTAAGGTCACCTTACAACTTTAATGGACTCATTTAGGCCTTGGACATGTGCATCATTCCTTATCATCAACACCATAGGTGTTACAAGTTATAGGTCCATTTGATCTCAATTTCACTATATTTCACTACATATCTTCAGTAAAATCTTGGATGGTTTGAAAGTTTATTTATCATCACTCTCTTTTTACCATCCACATTCTCTTTGTGTTCAAGTGCTACTACTAATATTAATAGACAAGAAGGAAAAAATTAGACATGTTTACAAGTCATATATCTTCACCAAAATATAGCATTGTGTTGAGTAAAGTCTTATTTCGGAGAAGATAAGGTAACAACTAAACCAAAAAACTTATCCAACCCTATAAATATATGATTGTCAATGAAGGGTCTAAGTGAAGAGTTGATTGTGTGTAAAATTTTCTAGGCTTTCAAACCAACCTCAGACATTGCAATACTGTAACATGAAGTTCACATCTTTAATAACCATTATTGGAGCATTTTCACACAATATTGTACATGACTGTGTCAAGACTTCTTAATTGTGATTATTTATTAGGCCTAACCTCTACAATGGCATTATTTGAATATAAAATTATAGTGGAGAAACCAATGATCATGCTTTGAGGGGAGAAACATAGGGGTACCATATCTATCTTGAAGCCACTAACAAAAGAACAAAAAACTGCAATTGATGAAGTAATGTTCTACAAACCAATGGTGTTCACTCTTAGCATAAAGAGGGTGGTCTTGATAATCCTTTTATAGTCACATGTGCCAAACCAAATAAAACTAACATAAAAATAATGAAAATGCTCTTCCAACCTACATATACCAACTAGTTCACACAAACCAGTGCAAAAGATGAGAAAAACTAAGGTGTTGGGGTTATGAAAGTAGTTTGGAATCACTAACATTAATAGTGATGGTTCATGAAGAATATAAAACCACTCCTTCAACTATGGTCATGGATTGAAAGATCAAATGTACTACTACCACCCACCAAGGGAATTTTCTTGAACTCTGCCCCTCTAATCTGTACTGACTAAAGCTCGATTGACATTGTAGACCTACCCAAAAGAGAAATGAGAGAGATAAGTGAATTTGTGGAAGTTTTGGACCCATGTAAGCATATAAATCCTAAAAATAACTTTTTTGGATCTTAATGGAATCTCTTAAAGTCCTCTCATGTGCCATAATTATTTTATAGGACATATAACTACCTAAAACTGCTTGAAACTACCTGATCTTTTTTGATGGATTTTAAATATATAATTTATCAGTTTCAAAATAATTTATCTAAGTATTCTTGATATTTGGGATGTTACATTTCTTCTAGACACCTTTGTCTTCTTATTAAAATAGTACAAGTTCATTTAATGACTCAAAAGGTGACCTTAGATGCCATAAGTCCCACTTAGACAAAAATGACAAAGATAAAACATATGTTTGACCTCATTAAAAACTATGGCACACATTTTCCAACCTAGGAGACCCTATGAAAAGTTTTAAATATATTTTTTAGTTGACCTTATTTTAATTTGGGTAAAATTAGTCAATATTTTGGTGATTTCGAGGGGTAGCAAGCCATCTGTGCTAAAGACTAGTAGCCTTATCCTATCCATTGGAATATGGAGTCACCTATACCCTATATTGATAATGAAATGACTTTAAATAGACTAAAAACACACACCAAAAATATAAAGGAAACAAACACACAAGGAAAACACAAAACTCACACTTTTGCTATCAAAACACTTAGGGAAAACACACAAAACGACATAAAGTAAATACACACCTAATATACTATATACATAACTAAACTTCATCTCATCAATAACAAGGCTTCAAGTGGATCCCATTTACAGGGATAGGTAACTCCTCCCCATTCATTCTTTCCAATTGGAAGGAGTTATTTTTATTTCACTCGATGATGATGTATGGCCTAATCCACAAAGTATCAAACTTGGTATGTCTTCCTGGATTTGTTCTATCTTCATCCCACTTTAGTAATATGTCACCCTCTTAAATTTTATTTATTATAAAATTATCTCCTCATTATCACTTGATGATGCTCTATGGCTTTATGAGAATTGTATCTAGTCTTTTGTAGCTCTATCAACTCTATCAATTGAGTATTTTCAAGCAATTCTAACTGATGTGTCAACTCTAAGGAAAACAGTTCTTGAGATATGGACAACCTAGATTTTATCTCATAAACAAGAAAAAATAGAGTGTTACCTATTTACCTTTTAGGATTTATTCTATCATGCCATAAATTTTTCTTCAACTTAGTGTGCCAAGATCTTTGATTGTTATCCAAGGTCTTATTTATAATTATAATTAGGTTCTTGTTAGTAGAATCATCCAACCCATTACCTTTAGGGTAATAGTTAGATGATGTACTCAAATATATATCATTAATCCAGTTATTTTTCTTATCACCCATAAAAGTAAGTGCAGTATCTGAAATGATGGTAGAAGGAGTTCCAAACCTTTTAGTAATGCTTTCATAGAACTCTAACATAACATTCTCATTGGCCTCCTTTAATGTAACTACCTCAACCCACCTTGTAAATTAATAAATTTATGTGAGGATCCACTTTTGGACAACACTTGATGGTGGATTTATCATACTAATGAAGTCAAGACACCATTGCATGAAGGGTTGATCTACTTGAATAGGTCTCAAAGGGAGAGTTGCAATCTTTTATTTACCTACAAAGAAAGCACATTGTACACACATTCTTATCCAAGTGTAACAGTATTTGATGAGGCTAGGCCAATAGTATCATGCCTTTCTGATATTTTCATCTATGGTTCATGGATAGAGATGACCTCCTACTATTCCATCATGAAACTTTTCAAGTAACACTCCAAACTAGTCATTGTCAATGCATCTCAATAATACACCATTTGTATCTCTTATAAAAATTACACCATCTACAAGATAATAAAGAATATATTTTCAATTTTAAATACCTTATTTTTGATCTTCTCAAGCCATTAGGACAATCAACACTTTGGACAAATATGATGATGTCTTATGTCCAACTTTGTAGAGGTATGGGCTTAGTTGGTTGAGGGAAATCTTGATTGACCAAAGCTTCTTCTTTTGGCTCATTAAGGTCTAAAGATAAGTGTACATAAATACCCTTACCTCTTATCAATTTTATCACATTGATGTCAACATCATACTCCATTACATTTTTAATACACCCTGCCCTCTTTTCATTGAGGTCTTTGCTAAAAAAGAACTCCTTGGTGCTAGGATGAGAAACCATGATGTGGATCCTATTGTTTACAACCATATGTCAAAAATTTATTTAGTCCTCTTATAAAAACAAGGATTTGCTCCTTCATAAATGTATACTTGACTTCATAACCCTCTAAACCTTGGCTAAAGAATGCAATTGGTTGTTCAACACCTTCATCATTCTTTTGCATTAACATAGTTGAGACAGTATCAAGGTTAGAAAATGAATATAACATGATATATTTAAAAAAATTAGGGTTTAAAAGAGTGGGAAATTGTGCAATTTCTTGCTTAATGACTTCAAAACTGATCTTACCCTCTTTATTCCAAGTGAAAACTTGATTCTTCTTGAGAATGGTTGTGATAGGCTTCACCAAAGATGCCAAACCACGGATGAATCTCCTCATAAAGTTTATTTTACTTAAGAAACTTTGAAATATTTTTTTATGTAGGGGAAATTATAGGCCTAGAATATCCTCTATCATTTTAGTTTCAATGGTTAGACCATCCTTAGAAACAATGTGTCCTAAAATCTTACCTTCATGGATTAAAAAAAATGCAATTTTTTGGATTGAGAGATACCCCATAATACCTACACCTTTTAAACACTTTCCTTATGTGTTTCATATGCTCATTTACATCCTTTGAGAATACATTTAAATCATTTAGATACAATAACAACATCTAATTGATTATACCTTTGAGAGCCATGTCCATTACCCTTTAAAAGGTGGCACCATCATTTGACAAGCTAAAGGGCATCTTCCTATAAGAAAAGGTCCCCAATTTTTTAGTAAATGTTGTCTTGAAATGATCATCCTCATTCACAAAAATATGATCATAACTAGAATATCCATCGAGGAATGAGAAGCATTGGGAACTTGAAACAACTTGCAAAATCTACTCCATGGGAGGTAAGGGGTAATGGTCTTTGAGTGACACCCTATTGATATCTCTAAAGTTTTATTTCCCCATTCACCCTATCGCCTCTAGTTACCAGAACAAATTGGTGACATTCAAAAACACACCGAGGTGAGTTTTTTTTTACACGGTGTCCTATAGTCTGTCCTATATCTTAGGATGGAAACATCATAGTCTGTCCTATACCCAGAGCAGCTAAATATTTTATTTTATAGTCTGTCCTATATCTTAGAATTGAAATCTTATTAATTCATGGTACAACAATTTAATTTTCTTTTCTTTATCCATTCAGGAAAGAGTGTTGTGTTTGATAAATATTTTCCCCGTGCCTCTTCGTCCCATCATCAGAAAACTTAAATATAACAAACATCAAAATATATAAAAATAAAATTTAAATATAATTGACATTAAATATATATATTAAAAAAACATATAGATATAAAATGAAACAAGAAATCAAATAAAAAACAAAACTAATGGAAAAAGGAAAGGACAAATATATAGAATAAAATATAAGATATGTAATTTTTTCCAGAAATGTAAAGAATCTCCTCTCACATATATAAACTCAAATGCAATGTATGCATATGCACACACTAATAAAAATGTCAAAAAGCAGAAATCATGGATTTGAAATCTGTGAAACACAATCATAATCAATAAAAGAAGACAATCAATCATTATATTTTATTTGATTGAAATATACAAATAGAATTCGACTAAATATACTTGAATAAATAAAGACAAGCTATAATTGAGTTGTAGTAGATTAATTGTAAAGAAAATGTAGCTCAAAGGCAGTAATCGTTGTAACCCCGAAAGCACAACAATTCACTATTGGGCATTTTATTGATGGAGATGAGTGGAACCTGAGCTCCACCATGCCTTTCAATTCAAGTTTAATATGAACTATTCCATTTCATTAGGTTATTTACCAATATATTCCATTTGTATTTTTGCCTAGATTGTCATTACTTTAACTGCAATGAATTCTTTTTATGTCTTTAAAACAAAATTTGCCCATTTTTTTGCTTTTGTTAGTGGAAGAAACATGTGATTTTGTTATTTGTTATAAGTGATATATGGTAATGGTTGGATTTAATCGTAGTAAACTAATCTTCATGGATTTTAAAGATTTTTGGTATTAAATTTCATTAATGTTCAAAAGATTATTTTATTGGTAACTGTTAACAAAGTTAGGTTTTTTTTATTGTCAATTGGGCAATAAATTTAATTTACATTGATATTAGCTTAAAATTAATTAATGTGATACAAATGACAATTAAAAAGAGGGAATAAATCTGCCAACAAAACAAAAAAATGATGGAAAAATTAAATAATAATAAAAATAAATAAAATAAACAAACATATTTATATTAGATAAATCTGTATAAAAATGTCAAGAAATATTATTTTCGAGACACTTATATAATATCAGATTTGTAACATAAGTGGAATAAAAGAGTTATCAAAACTCTTTAGCCAAGATCTCTCCAATGACTCATTATCATAGTGATTGATGCTTCAACATCAATAAGAGAATAAACCAATTGAATACAAAATAATTATTATTCACAAAAGAGATAAATACAAAAAGATAACATTACAAAGAATAACACTTGCTTATATAGGCAAGGCAAAACAAAATATAAATTAAACTAGGCAATATGGGATTAAACCCCACATAAGACAAAATTAGGTAAAGAACAAAGACTTAGCTAGAACCTAGTAAGCATGAGTAATAAGATACTCTAATACCCCCCTCAAGTAAAGATAGGGGCTAACAATAGAGGATGCAGTGTGAAGTCATGTGTCCCTATGGATGTCAATCTATCCTGCCAGAGTACATGGATGTTGAGTCCTTATAACCACTAAGTCAAATTAGGAATGGTACTGAATACGAGGATCACTGAACACAAACACTGTGCTCCAAAGTATTATGTAGAATGATGAACTCAAGGAAGCATCTCTTGAACACCCTCCAACATGATAGTGAATTGAGCACAAAGACTGGTGGGGCTACCACACTGGTGCCACTAGTGGGGATACCACATTGATGTCATTATAAGAATCACCAAGAAAGTCATGGAGTCAAGTAACAATCTTCATATGGGTTCTGGTAAACAAAGTCCCTTAATAAGATACCTATTTATAAAGGATAAATCCATAAAAAACTCAAAAGTGAAAACTACATATAACTCTCATAAAGTGGAGAAAAAAATAGAAAATTCATAAGAGAAACTCCTCCCCCAAAAAAAAAGAGAAAAGAAGAATAGAGAGCTAGAAAGCCCCCCAATGCTGATGTTGAAGTAGTCTGCACTCTAAGTATTCACAAGTCATAAAATAATTTGATTTGTATGAGTGATCTGAAGCCACTACTCGATCACAAAAATAATTGACATTGAGCTTCACCAGAATCGTTTCAATCAAGAAGATTTTCAGTGGTGATGAAAGTAAAAAAGAGTACTACATGTGAAAAGAATGCTCAACACCAAGAAACATAATATACACACACCCCCATACTTCTAAAAGGATGGAATGGAGAAACAAAGGTGTTTGCATGAATGGTCTAAATCCACTACTTGAATATCGAACAATTTGATACTGTATACACCAAAATATCTCTAAACAAAGAGACTATCAACTATTAAAAATATGTCAAAAATATAGATAAGTCTCTCAAAGATGATGGCCTATAATGGTGATGGAAAATATAAGCAACTGAAAAAGTGAAAAAGATGCCCAAAATAAAGCACACAAATGCATGAAGGTATACAAGGTTGTATCAGTAAACCTCCATGGCATTTTATAAATTAGTGTGAGTAAAATATAACCCATACACAAAAAATACTAAATGAAAACAAGGAAGACACTAGGGTTCATCATAATAGCTCCAAATGAGAAGACTATCAACCTGTTAAATAATCCATCAAGAGAGATGATCTAAAAATAAGGGAGCGATGAGGTGCTCCAAAAACAAGGGAGTGATGAGGTGTCTTCATACAAGAAGGCAAAACACTAAGAAATGGGATTTGAGGAAACATGACACAACACAACTACCAGTGTGTCAACATACTAATCCATGTTATGGGTTGATAGAAGAGTGTGTCAAATAAAAAAAGATCCATAATGTATGCAAACACATCAAAAAAATTAGTAACTAAAAAATAATAATATTTAAAGCACATGTAAAAGGACGTCAGACTCACTAAAAAATGCATCTAAAATAGTGCATGCATAAATTAAAATGCAGGGCTCATAGCACATAAAACCTCATAGTAGTAACAATTTACACTCAATAATAGGACGTTGGACTTAGCAAAAAATGCATCCATGAGTGGAAAAAATTATGACAATGCAATCAAGAAGAAGCAAAAATGAATTTTGTGTTGCATATGAGGGGGTCTAACTTCCTCCCATATTGGACCTCTCCCTCTGATCTATAAAAAATTAAAGAGATAAGGTATGTGCAAAAAATGAATAATCTCTCAACAAATGCTTAAAATATAGCAAAATGCATTATCACTAAAATGTCACCATAAATCATAAGTAAATTGTAGCACATCTAATGCAAAGAGACTCCCCCAGATTGTGACACTTTATATTTTAATACAATTTAAAATATTAATAGGCCCAATGCATAGGAAATTGAAAAATATGAATTTTTTCAAAAAAATGGTACTTGATTTTGAGCTACCAATCAAAAGTTATTAAATAATTTATTTTTAAAAAAATAAAAAAAACTTATTTAATAATATTTGTACTAAATTTTTTTAAAAAAATTGTTTCAAAGGGGAACCTAGTCTTACAACCACTTGTTAGAATCGACACATAATCAAGAATATCCTCAAATCAACATAAGGAAAAAAATTGTTCCCATTCACCACTATAAACTCTAAATTTAAAAATAGCTTCATTCTAAGAGGTAAATACATAGTTGATTAAAAAAATGACCTAATAAATCTATTTCAATTTAAATTAAAAAAGATTTAATTATTTTAGGTTCATTTTAATTAAAAAAATATATATTATGCAATGAATTTTAGGTTTTGACTTGGTGATTGAGGAGGAGAAAAAATGCCACCATTATGCAAACAAGCTTGGGCATCACCATGGGTGGTTGCAGACCTGAAAGAACACACGTATGCCACCAAGGTTCAATGAGTTCACAGGTTCAAAGGTTTAACTAGAGCGATGAAGATAAAAAATCTTAGAAAGAACAAGTGACAGACAAAGGATGAACCAATAAAATGATTGAACCTTGAACTGAAAGAGTTCAAAGTTCAATGGTTCAAAGGCGGCCTTAGTCAAGGAAAGAAGCAACAAATAGGTGGTTCAATGGATGGTTCAACCAAGCAGCATGCAAAAGAAAAAGATAAGTGAAAGCTTTCAAGTGTCATCTGTCAAGACACATTATGATTTGCTTCTCAAAGCAGTGGAACATGCCACGTGTCCCTTGTAGAGTTCTATGGAAAGTAACAAGTGGCAGTTGTGAAAGGTTTCAATATATTTTTCTCAAAGTAACAGAATTTGTCACGTGTCATTTTCAAAGCTTGATGGAGGCTACCAAGTGTCAACGGTCATTGTATCTTCCTTTGGTTTCATTATCGAGTAAAGACTGTGGTGGGCCCCAGGCAAGTTGCTAGAAGAATAAGTGGAGCGCTCCAAATGTCATCCTCCGTGTGATTGCTAAAATTGAGGAGAAGTTTCCACGTGTCCCTAGTAAGACTCGATGGAGGCTACCAAGTGTCGACACCCACAGTGATTGAGTAAGGACTGTGGTGGACCTCGAGTAAGTCATAGGAACAAATGGAACACACCAAGTGTCATCATCCATGAGAATCCAAATGAGTCCCAGATGTTCCTATAGTATTTCTAGAGCTCAATAAAAGCTTCCACATGTCATCTACCATAGGACTCTCAAAGGTTTCTAAAAGATCCTATAAGTTAGGCAGATACTGCCAAGTGTCCTCACCTGTTCCATCGAAAGATGCCACATGTTACTTGTTAAAAGCAGTGGAATGCACTGCATGTCAAAAATGGAACACTCCCAATACAAAGAAATAGAGCCAAGGAAAATTTTCATTCAAAAAAATTGTCTGAAGGAATTCCTTTGAACATTTTGTTCGAAGAAAATAAAGGATCAAGCCTAACAGAAGAAATTGAGACCTGAAGAGGCACTCGACACTCAACAAGTGAAAAAGGCACGAAGGAATTGTCAAGGAAAGTGATGGGCCGACAGACGTCAAATTCATGGAAATGAAATAGCCGTTGATCTTTGAAAGCTGCAACATGGACCCGAATGCAAAAGGCCAAAATGCTAAAAGGAAAAACCACTAAGAGGAGCGTAAAGAGCTAGTAAAGCTAGGAACATAGCCCTGAGATCTTAAATTATAGGAAGAGACAAAGCTGGAAAAGATAAAAGAAGAAAGTGGAAAAAGCTTGAAATATTTGTAGGAGATATTTCCAATAGGTGGAATAGTTCATCAAGTAGATATTTGGGCCTGCAAACATTGAAAGCATAGCCTATTTGTCTCCCTTAGAGTAAAGGAAAAATAGATAGCTGCATGGATAGTAGGTGATAGAATAAGTAACTCAGGCTTAGGAGAAGACATTCAAGATGAATCAACATGCCATAGTTAAGGCAGCTGCCCTGTTCCAGCATGGCCCTCCATGACAAAACCAAAAATGCATTCAAGGCATTAATGCACAACATGGGCTACTTCATGGGATAAAGTGCCAAGCCTTCCTTAGCCTCTATCTATTGTAATCTCTTGGTTTGTTTTAAGGGAGATCTTCCCATTACCAAAAGCAAAACTATGCCCAAATTGAAAGGCATTACTAAGACTTTGAGCTCAGATTGTTCATCATATTTCTTTGTTTGAATCAGAAAGCAAGTTACTTTCAGAATTTGTGTTGTTATAGCTTGTATCATTCTAGGAGATTGTTCTTTTGTCTATTTCCTAAATGTATTCTTGATTATGCAATTTAACAAGCAGAGCTAGTGGAAGTGATAAGGAAGGTGTCCTAAAGCTAGCTACTTTCAGACTTTGTGATGTCATAGTTATCTTCAGTGTGTGTTTGTTTTATGTTCCTGTGTAAAGGACCTTGGGACGAATTTGTGCCCCCATTATTCTTCATATTTCACTCTTGGGTAGTCAAGGTGGAGACTTTGTGCTACATCTTACATTGCTGGTTACTCTGTACTCTGTTAACCATTCTTTATCCTACCTAAAAGAACTCCTGCTGTCCCCTGCAATAACACTTCTGAAAGAAGAGAAGTGCCTTCAGTGTTTTCACCAAGATTTTCTCCTTTGTTTGTGAACATCATCTCTGAAAGAAGAGAGATGGATGGTATATCCTACCCCTAAGTGTTATTTTAAGCTTATTTATAGTAGATTAGCATATATATATATATATAATACCTTATGCTTATAGGGAACTTCGCCTTGATGAGAGGAGAGATTAGTCCCCTTTTGATGTGGTAAACCTACACATTTGGCCAACCAATCTTCCTGCTATGGTTGATCAAACCTATTTTGTTCATCAGTACACTGATTGACAAAATATTCACCCAACAAGTAGTCCATTTGTGAAGTCTAGAGAGTCTTAGGTTGCATAGAATTTGAATTATTGGTTTTCCCACCAAAGCTTTATTCAAAAATTTGAATGTTGTCAAACCTTGTCTAAGGATTTTTGTGTAATTTGTGAAGGTGAAAGATGTGAAAAACATGCCTAGGGGTTTTAGACAATATATAAGGTCCACTATATGGTCATTAGTCTATAGTTATGGTTCTACATGTCATGTTGTGTGAAAATCAAGACATAAATGTTATGTTGCAAGAAACCTCTACATGGGAAAGGTGGCCAAGATTTAGTTATGCATTATTTTAAGGAGTGTGAAGTCAGTTTTTTAGTAGTAGATAGAGGTTACATTCATAGCATATTAATGAAGAATGTATTGAAAAGTTTGTAAAAAGGGGAACTTTTATGCTTTTGTAACCCCTATTTTCTAATGAATGAATATACACAAACCCTGTTGAGGTCATCTTCTATTATTGCTGACTATAAGTGTTTATATTGAGGAAATAATATTGTTAAAAAAAATTTCAAACATGACTTCAAGATATTGTATGTTTGTTTTAGAGAGTATCCGAAGGGATAAAGGAAAGGAAGAAACCTTGTTTGCATATTATTTATATAGGACCCTATTGGGCTGATAAAGATTGTTATTGGCAACTAAATATTTTTTTTTATGATAATGAATTAACATGGTAATTACATTATTTTTGTAAGGAATAAATGGATAGGCTTTATTTCTATTTTTTATTACAATTTTCAAGGAATAGTCTTCAAATCATCTAGTACTAAAATAGTTTAATGCATAGATGCCTATTTGGAGTTATTTTGTGTGTGTGCAAACCGAGTTATGCCATGGAGAGGAAAGAGACATTCAATTTGTATTTATATAATTATTTTAACATATATTTTCATTTTTTTGGAGTGGAAAGGTTTCCCAAGCAACACAAAATCTTTAATTCATAATTCATACTCTGATAAACCTTGTTTCTTGTAGCAGAGTTGTATGTGAGGACTGTATACATAATCTATTATCAAAGAGGATCCTTAACATGGTGTTTCAATATTTTGATAGGGTTGAGGTAAGTTATTTTCATGAATATGAAGTTTCTTGAGACTTTGGTTCCATTACAAAGTGTGTTATTCATTTACATAGAAGTTCAAACTTGTAACCAGTCATTTGCTTAGCAGAGTCATGAGTGTTTTGATGTGGAAATATAAGACGGTGGGATGATTCATTTGCTTATCATAGTCACGAGTCATTTGCTTAGTAGAGTCATGATTTTTTTGATGTGGAAATATAGACATACCTTTTAAATCTAATTTGGATCTTTGAAACCATTCTAAATGTTCACGGTTTATTTTTATAGGCTCTTGGGCTAAGATAGGCTCCTAAAAATCCTAAACTAGGGTTTGGAAGACATAAACAATTATAACCATCAAAAAGTGATAAATTTTTTTGTAAGTCTTGGTATCAATTCATATAAAGATATTTTGAAGTCTAATTTGAATTAATGTACCTATGTATATGGATAATAGAGGCTGCATGTAAAAGGAAACCTAGGAGACCTAATTAGAGGTAACAATGAGAAAAATAAGTCAATTAAAGTAACTTAGAAACTAAGTTTGATTATGAAAATTTCAGGATAGATAGATATTATAAAAGGATGTCTAAAACATTCATTATTTTCTTAATATACACTTGTACCTGTCTATATAAAAGGTATTTTGAGCAAAATAGGGCTACAAGGAATGTATGAAAAGTATGCAGGATTGGGTAAAGGAAGGAATTAAAACTTGGATAGTGTTGGTGAGCTGATGAGTGATAATGAAGGGTTAATAATATCTTTCAAATCATGAAAAGGACAAATTTAACCATAACAATATCAAATAAACTTTAGTTGCTTGCATATAGAAAGAATCAAGAGACCATTAACAAAGGAAGTGGGATGTGAAATAAGGTTTAGTGTGTTAACTTGGTGTATGATCTGCATCACATTAACTAAAATCTATAGTATTTCACCATCTAATTATCTCAATAAGAAATTATGATCCCCAATCTGACAATCAATGGAATAGGGACCCATCCACAAGGCATCAAACTTACCATGCTTTCCTTTCTCCTCATGCCTGTTGTCCCAAAGTAGAACTAGATCACCTAATTGGAATTGAAACTTGGATAGTGTTGGTGAGTTGATGATTGATAATGAAGGGTTAATAATATCTTTAAAATCATTAAAAATACAAATGTAACCATAACAATATCAAATAAACTTTAGTTGCTTGCATATAGAATGAATCAAGAGACCATTGATAAAGGAAGTGGGATTTGAAATAAGGTTTAGTGTGATAACTTTGTGTATGATTTACATCACATTAAGTGAAAGATCTATTATTTCACCATCCAATTATCTCAATAAGAAAGTATGCTCCCAAATCTAACAATCAATGGAATAGGGACCCATCCACAAGGCATCAAACTTGTCATGCTTTCCTTTCTCCTCATGCCTGTTGTCCCAAAGTAGAACTAGATCACCTACTTGGAATGTTCTTGGAGTGACCCTAATATCAAAATTTTCTTCATCTTTTCTCTAAATTTGAGGTTTCTTTCATGAGCTTGTCTTCAAATTTCATCAAGCTCAATAAACTGGTTCATCCTACTTTCATAGTGGTTGATTTGCTCATCATCCTCTAGTTATTGCATGAGTTGATAGGTGGGAAATTGTAAATTCATATGCAGAATTTATTGAGTTCTATAAGAAAGCTAAAAATGGCTTTTGTCTTTATCTCTCTTAGCTCTCCACTTTTTCATAGTTGCTTCCAATGTTTATCTGATGATATTGAGCAAGTTCTTGTTACTTGATTCTGCTTGCCCATTCCCCTAAGGGTTGTAACTAGAAGAATAGGTCAATTAAATCCCATAGTCTTTACATAATTCCACCAAAGGTTTGGATTTGAAGCTCATAGCATTGTTTTCAATTATCTTAACTAACACACTAAATCTATAAATAATTTGAATCAATAAAAAATCCATAACTACATGGTGTGTTATTTTCTTTGTAGGGATTGATTCAACCCATTTCATGGAGTAGTTAGTTATAAAAAATATCCATCTATGTCCATCACTTGAAAAATTGACAATTTCTCTAATGAAATCCATTCCCCATTGTTTAAATGGGCCTTCAATCATCAGAGGCTACAAGGGAAGAGAACCTAAATCTTTCATCCTCCTAGTAAAGTACTAGAATTTCTCACACCTAAATTTTTTAGCAACATATTTGAACAATGATGACCACTAATAACCAACTCTTAGAATTTTATGAGCTGTAACCTTAGGCAAAAAATGGCCACCACATACTCCACTATGGAAGTCTTCAATCAGGTCAGTAGTCTAGTTTTCTAGCATGCATTTCAAAAGAACCCAATCCATATTCTTCCATGCTAGTCCATTTTCAATCAAGAGTTATTTTTGGGAAACAAGTTGGAGCTTTCATTCATATCCAACTCAGGGGGATAGTTCAAATTTTGAAAGTAGTAAACAATATATATATATATATATATATATATATATATATATATATATATATATATATATATATCTATATATATATATATATATATACCATGGAGATATGTTAAATTGACTCAATGAATAATCAACATTAAAAAAAATAGTGTTTACCTCAACATCTTGTAAATCGGTCTCAGCCATAAGCTTGGCTAGACCCATCCCTCACACTATCTTGGTGGTCTAAATATCCATGTCATACTCTTGTAACATGTTGACCTACATACATCTCTTGCTAGATACTTCAGTTTGAGTCAAAATGTCCTTCACCATGGTATGCATGACATAAGCAACAATCTCTGAAATCAGAATATAAGGCCTGAACATCTTGACAACCTTCAATAGCATGAAAGCTTACTTTTCCATGATGATATAGTTTAGTTTAGGACCTTGTATTTCATTACTAAATAAGATATGGGATGCTCATGACCATATTCATTATTTTACAATAGAACAACAATAGTATTATATGATGCAAAAGAGAATACTTGGAATGGATTTTTATAATCAAGCCTTGTCAAGACAACAGAAAAATTTAAAACTCCCTTGATGTCATTGAATTATTGTATAATCTTCTCCTCCCATTTTATGGTCTATTCCTTCTTTATAATGGAAGTAATAAGAAAATTAATCTCTATAAAATTGGACATAAACCTCCTTACAAAGTTAATTTGTCCAAAGAAGGACTGAATTCCTTTCTTGGACTGTGGGATAGGCACTTTTTCCATGGCTTCAAACCTCTCAAGGTCAATCATGACACCACATTTGGACACTATATATCCCAATAGCTTGGCATTTTTTACTAAAAAATGGCATTTCATTGGATTAAGTGAAATGCCAAACTACTTGCATCTAATCAACACCTACTCTAGATTCTCCAAATGTTCTTTTCTAGTCTTGGAGTACACAATAATTTTGTCATGATACACAACAATAACTAGTTAATTATCCTTGTAAAAGTGACGTTCATATCTCACTATAATGTTTCACCAACATTCATCAACCTGAAAGGCATCCTCATATATACATATGTGCCCTAAGGCATAGTGAACTTAGTGTTAGGCCTCCCAAATTCCTTCACCACAACCTAGTTTTACCCTAAGAAGACATCTAAAGTGGACAACATCTCTAATCCAGTAACACTTTACAGTAGTTTGTCCATATTGGGTAGGGGATAATTATCCTTCAAAGAAACTTTATTAAAATTTTGAAAATCAACACAAAAGTAGATGTTGCCATTCTTCTTATATACATGGACTAAATTTGTAACCCATGATGAATACTTGATGGGATAAATGATACCACCATCCCTTAGCTTCTCTAACTCATCTCACATCTTATTGGCCTAGATGCAATTAATAGATCTTTAATTCTATTTGAAAGGCTTGTTATCAGGCTACAATGGGATGACATGTTGGAACAAGTCTTCCCTATACATTTTCATCTCAGAATAAGACCATATAATATAATATTGGTACTTCCTTATCAGTTGCATGTATGCTTTCTTCTCAATTGTACTTAGGTGAGTACCCAACCAAACCTTCCTTGGATTATCACGAGCACGCAAGTCACACTCAGTCATGTCCTTTGATATAAATGAGTCTCAATTCTTGATTTTATCTGCTCCATCAAAATATGCTTCTAAAATCACCAATCCTCTATAGAGTGTGTTTGTCTTTAGTTGAATAATTTCCTTGCCAAACAAGGTCCCCTTCCCATCATAAATCTGAACCATAGATTCTAGGTCTATAAACTGATCATGGAACTCAGCTTCAAAATTCAAAAACCTCTTAATCTAATCATCATCATAAAACACCTACCAATGATGAACATTGCCTAGGAATGAAGGCCTAATAAGCACCTTCACTTGATACTGACAATAAAGGATCATATTTGCAATATCAAACTAAGCACCTATAACTGCAAGTCTGTCAGCTTTTTGGTTGAAACTTCTATCATGATAACAAATGTTGAATGCATCAAAGAATTCAAGAAAATCCCAAACATTCCTATATTATTTCAATATTTTATTCTAAGTGTCATAAGCATTATAAATTTTCTTTACCACCACCTTGGAATCACCCTTTGCAATTAAACTTTTAATTCCATATTCATGACCAATCCACAAGCCAAGCAAGAGTGCCTCATACTCAATAGTATTATTTGTGCATTTAAAGGATAGGTGAAAAAAAACATGAAAAACTTACCATTAGGGGAATAAATGATAACCCCAGCTCCATTTCCAATATTGGAGCAATCCCCATCAAAACACAACTTCCAAACTACACCTTCTTTTTTAGGTTCAACATCAAGAACAATAGGCTATTCACTAGTATCAACATTCCCAACAAAGTTCCCCAAGTCAACATCAATGTACAATAACTCATTTAGAGCATGTTTCAGATATTTAATTGCATGCAACATCTTTGAATCTCTATAAATCTTGACCATTTTAGCCTCCAATGGAATGCCGACATATACAAGTCTATCTCGATGCAGAGCTTGCACAAGATTCTTTCACTTATACTTCAACAAAGGATCACTTCTTTGATTTTAGGCTTAAGAAAATATGCACCATTTAAAAGTATAGAACATATGAATTGTTTAAAGAACACAAAGTCTTTATCTTGCTTATGAGAGTCTCTAACAATGCTCTATACCCCTTTCTTAGACAATCTCAAACACCTATTTTCCTTGTATGTAACTCTACCAATTAATTATTCCATCCTTGTATCCCTATTTGACTGAAAATTCCCTTGTATAAAAAAAATTACACACTATTATGAATTTCCACTATGATATTCTCCTTTATCTTGTTAAAACACACCTATGGGTCAAATTTCAAGACCTATCTGACTCCCTAGGTCCACTTTCACCTTTGTAGCCTTCCAAATTAGGCCTTCTTTAGCCCATTCCCAAGACCCCTTGCTAGACATCCATACTACATGTAATGTATAGTCCTAATATTATTTGAATCAATTAAGGTATACCAAAATACACAAGATTACAAGTTTTAAGGATTTTTCCACAGTTAATTTTCTCACAATGGATAATACCCTAGTTACCAGGGTTTGTGGAGACTATACAAGTTGAGAGTGGTCTAAATTCAATATATTTAACTATAAATGTTTTCAAACCAAGATAAGGGTTGGAAAATTTCTATCTAGGGTACATGCAACTTTTTTCATTCTTTAAGTAAGTCCTCAAAACCCTTATTACATTCATAATGGGGGGATCTCGGTCATTCTTAACCATATTCTATGACAGAAAACAGGGTAAGCACATGGTTTTTGTTATTTATATTTACCAACACTCTTTACAACCTATCTTAGGGTTCTTCGCATGTCAAATCACTATCTCAAGATTATCTTCTCCATTGTTATTCCCTTTGGACTCTAAACAAGATTCAAAATAAAGATCACATTAACAAACTTAGGGTTTCACCAAACTTTCTCAACACTAACAGCCATTATAATCTATGAATAGGTTATCATGAAATAATGACTTATACAAACCTTATACATATCATTTGAATCCAAGCAAGATGCATTAAATTTTTATTAATACTCAGAATTCTATACCAAAAGGATCAAATGCTACAAAAATATGTTTACACAAGACTATATATGCATGATCCCTGCTATCAAGCCTAGTTATCTCTACAAAGTTGTTTCATCTACTTAAATTTAGAGTTATTTGTGTCACACAAGATAATATAATTTCTTATAAAACATTATCAATAATTAAACATCAAATCACTTAGCATATTGTAGATTCAATAAAATGCTCAATTACAGCCATGCAACTTCAATGCACTTAGGATTTTTATTAACACAGTCCTCTATTCATCAATTTTCTTTGTCTACATGCCCATACTTCTTCACCTATGAATTTAATACCCTATTATCACACCAAAACTAACTCTACCACCTTTTTAAAGAATCATAACTAAATCTTTGAGACTTTTCCCATGTTGGATCATTGAACTTACATTACATTTTTCATGTTTTCCCAATATGAATAATATATGACCATGCCTATAGACTAAAAAACATGTTTGTGAATTCTAAATATCCTTAATACCCCTTATATGTGTTCCTACACCTTTCCACCTTCATAACATGCATGTAAATCCTTTAACAAGGCTTAAATATTCAAATTTTCAAATAGTGCATTTTGTAGGGAAACTCCATAATTCAAATTTTATGTAACTTGTGCTAACCTAGATCACATCTAAGACATAATTAGGACCTAATACACCTATGAAACATATTAAAGACAAATTCAAGCCAAAATTGAGTTTAATTTTGGGTCCATAAGGATTCCCCTACAACATACTACCAAGCTAGAGAAATTTTGCCATTGGAATCAACTTGGTGTATGATCCTCTTTAGTTATACCTCCTGATTGAAGGTTTCTATTTCTACTTGCCTCTCCTAGAGGTGAACATGTTCATGGACCCCACAATTAGGCCTCCTTTGGTTTATTTTATTCATTATTATACCTGTACATGCAACCAACTTATTAAGAAAAACACTACTATTGTCCTCTGCTGCTTACTTTGGATATGAATATCATGCTTCAATTATTTTAAACTGATTCATCACAACCTTGCTTCCATAATGCACTACTACTAAAAATGTATCTTCTTCATCCTTTACCCATTCTTCTTTCTTGGTAAACTTCACCTCATGCATATCAACTTTTTGGCCCTTGTATGGCATTTGCTTCCATAAGTGCTTGGTTTGTTGTTGCATATCATCCTCATAACTACCCTCTACCTCCTATATACACAAGGACTACATGTTATCATCCACATTCTCACTATCTTGAGGTAAAAATTTCATGCTATTCCATTCACTTGGTTTTCCTTCTTGGACCTGTTGTACACTACTCAACTCTTTTCCATCTCTTTCCTTTTCAAGGATTTTTATCATTCATTAGAGCTTGCCTATTACTTCCTTAATGAAATCAAAACAGAAATCTTCACCAAATGCTAAGACAAACTTGAAAATAACTCGTTCCTAAACTTGAAATTTTTTTACTAGGCATGGGTTCACATTCCTCATCTTGGGCTACCTCAATCTCTTTGGGTTGTTCATCCATCTTTACTTCTTCATCTTCCTATTGCACCAACTCCTTGTAACCTACAACTAATACCTTAGAAAATACACTAAAAACTTTTTCATCATTATTCAACCACAATAATGTATGCTTGAATCCTTTATGCTCTAAATAATAGGTGTTCTTCACCCCATCATGACTATTTAACCTATCAAACTGCCAAGGCCTTCCTAGTAGTACATGACAAACATCCATGGGGATGATATCAAACATGACCTGATCCCTCTAAGTTCCAATCTGAAAATCTACTAAGCACTATTCAATAACAAGCACACTATACCCTTTTTGAAGCCAAGAAACTTTTTAAGGTATAGGATGAGGTAATCTCTTGAGGCCAAGATTTTTTACCATCACATTTGAAACCAAGTTGTATGCACTTCTTGAGTCTATTACCATCTTACAACATTTACATTGGGATTGACATGTTATCCTTAAGAGTGTTCTCCATTGTTTAAGTTCTTTCTCCTTTGGTGGCTTCAATAATGTCCTCCTAATCAAGAGTGAATATCCTTCTTTAGGTGCCTCTACATGTGAAACTGATCCAATACTCTCTTCCTCTATAGGATGTACCACTTTATTTCTACTCTCATTTCTATAACTCCTTTCTTCTCCTCTGCACACTCCCAATACTTATCACCTACATACTTGTTACATTTGAAGAATTTTATTGTGAAACCAATAGTCCCTCTTCCTCTAGCATCTCCACCTCTTTAATATGGCCTCGTACCTCTATAACCACCTCTTGGTTTTGTTTCATTTCTTTGTCCACTACTTTCACCTTCCTCATATACATTCTTATTCTTATACTATCCTCTTCCTCTCAATTATTTACCTCTTCCTCTTGCTTGTTGTGTATGCCTTCTTGACAACTTATCCTCAGATTTCAAGGTTGTTTTGTATACGTATTCAACTAATTTCAAAGTCAATATATTGATCTCATCTTGTATGGATAACTTGAGACCATTTAGGTACCTTGCTACCTTCTCATCATCTTCTTCCAAGCGTCATGTTCTAATTGTCAACCTATGAAAATCTTGTGTATTCCTTCCATGCATGCTCCTTTTGTCTAAGATTTTACAATATCCTTAACAAATGTGTATGTTAATCCTTGGGCATGAATTTTCCCTTCATCTTCATCACCATCCTATCCCATGATTGAATTTTTGTCTTATCTCTTCTCCTTCTCTCTTCCTAGATTCCATCCCACCACAAAGAAGCATCTCCTCTCAATCTTGTGACTTTAAATTTACTTTCTTGGTGTCATCCACCTCCTCTTAATCAAATTAATTTTCCATTTCCACTATCTAATCCACCCACTCATCCACATTAATATTACCTTCATACATTAGAACATCTAGCTTTAGTTTTGAACCCATCTTCATCAAGGCTTTGATAAATATTTTATCCACTCTATCTTCTCTGTATTCCTCATCTTTTGCTCTAGGAGATTCCTCTTATCAATCACTATCATCTTCAACTATGACCCTTCTTCTTTGAGCTATCTCCATAGCTTCCATTCTAGCCTCCATATTCTTCATCTCAATGAGTGAATTTGCCATATTCTATTGCATTCTTTGTGATTTTTTTAGGTTGCCTTTGTATTTATACCATTTTTCCTCTAATATTATAATCTGACCATCCTTACACTTTGATACCAAATGATGTAGATCTTTCACAAGATTCTTTCACTTATCCTTGAATAAAGGATCACTTCTTTGATTTTAGGCTTATGAAAATATGCACCATTCAAAAATATAAAACCAATGAATTATTTAAATAACAAAAGATATTTATATTGATTAGGAGAGTCTATAACAATGATCTATACCACTTTATTATACTATCTCAAACACCTATTTTCCTCATATGCAACTTTGCCAATGCATTATTCCATCCTTGTAGCCCTATTTGAATAATAATGTCCTTTTAAAAAAACATTACACACTATTATGACTTAAAAATATGATATTATCCTTTATATAGTTGAAACACACTTATGGATCAAATTTCAAGACCTATCTCACTCCTTAGGTCCACTTTCACCTTTGTAGCCTTCCAAATTAGGCCTTCTTTAGCCCTTTCCCTAGACCACCTGATAAAAGTCCATACTACAAGTAATGTACAGTCCTAAAATTGTTTGAATAAGTTAGGGAATACAAAAATAAACAAGATAAAATTTTTTTGGGATTTTTCGATTGTTAGTTTTCTCGTAATGGACAAAACCCTAGTTGCTAAGGTTTGTGGAGATTGTACAAGCCAAGGGTGGTCTAAATTCAATATCTTAAACTAAAAATGGTTTCAAACCAAGCTAAGGGTTGGAAAATTTATATCTAGGATAAATGTAACTTTTAAATTATTTAATCAAGTCCTCAAAACCCTTATTACATTCACAATGGGGGGGTCTCAATCATTCTTGACTGTATTCTATGATAGAAAGTAAGATACGCATAGGGTTTTTTTATATCTCTTTACCAACAGTCTTTACAAAAAATCTTAGGGTTATTCCCACATAAAAAATCTCTCTCAATACTATCTTCTCCTTTTTTATTCCTTTTGGACTCTAAACAAGATTCAAAATAAAGAACACAATAACAAACTCAAGGTTTCACCAAAGTTTCTCAACACTAACCGTCATTATAATCTATGAATAGGTTCTCATGCATTAGTGAATTATCTAAACCTTCTACAATATCATTTGAATCCAAAAAAGACACATTTCATTGTTATAAATACTCATAATTCTATTTCAAAAGGATCAAATGCTACAACAATTTGTTTACAGAAGACTGTATATGCATGCTCCCTGCTATCATGCCTAGTTATCTCTACAAAGTAGTTTCCTCCACTTCCATTTGGAGTTTTCTATCTCACACAAGAGAATATAATTTATTATCAAACATTGTCAATAATCAAACATACAAGCACTTATGATATTGTAGATTCAAATAAGCAAAATGCTCAGTTACATCCATGCAACTTTAATGCACTCAAGATTTTCATTAACACAATCCTCTATTCATCAATTTGCTTTGTCTACATGACCAACCTTCTTCAAATATGAATTTAATACCCTATTATCACACCAAAACTAACTCTACCACCTTTTACAAGAAGCATAATTGAATTTTGAAGGCTTTTCTTATGTTGGGTCATTAAACTTACATTACATTTTTCATGTTTTTCCACTATAAATACTATATGACCATGCCTATAGACTAAATAACATGTTTATGACCTTTAAATATAATTATGATCCTTGATACATGTTCCTAAACCTTTCCACCTTCATAACATGCATGGAAATCCTTCAATAAGGCTTAAAAATTCAAATTTTCAAATAGTGCATTTTGGAGGGAAACTCCATAATTCAAATTGTATGCAACTTGTGCTAACCTAGATCACACCTAAGACATAATTAGGACCTAATACACATATGAAACATATAAAAGAAAAATTTAATCCAAAATTAAGTTCATTTTTAGGTCCATAAGGATGCCCCTACATTACATCTATGCACTTCCACCCATGCTAGTAGCCCATTTCTATGACAACAACATTCCCACTTAGGCGATCAGTCCACAACTAATACATCCATATTCAAATACTTTTCTAGATGCACTAACAACTATACTACCAACCTATTGACTTCTCCAACAACTGGATCTTCTCATGAGTCCATGGTGTAACATTTGCAAAAGGGAGATGTAATCTTCTCCCGAATCTCATTTAGGACACCTAGATGCATCACATTACAAGAAGCACCAGAATCAAACATATAATTATGAATAATTAGACCATTGATCAAGAGAGTCATATAAAATGGATCCACATCCATCTAAATTTCCACAAGTGTAGTCCCCAAATAGACTTCTAGAGCAGGTTCAAAAACCTCTTCTGATTCTTCATCTTCTTTTGTGGATACTTAGGATAATTCAATTTCATTTGCAACTAGCTTCTCATCAAATTCCAAATATTCAAATTACCTATTTCTATGTTCAGATATTCACAATAAATAAGTAAGTGGCACAGTTATTTTCAGTTAAATCAAGACTTGGGCCATATCACACATGCTATACTAAGGAAGAGGCGTATTTGGTGGAAGGGTGACAACACATTCAACTAGAATACAATCATTTATGTTTTGAAGTGGAGTATGCTAGGATGAATTTTCATTTTTAATAGTAGAATTTAAGGGCATATTTTTTATAAGATCATTTTCACCCTTAGGGACACTAGATAGTAAATGCAATTTATTTTTAGCAGGAGCACCTCTAGGCTTAGCAACTTGGGAAATGGGTATTGTTTTGAAAACATTAGGGACTAATGTAGTATTTATAGCTTCCATAATTTCATACCCTAATCTTAGATTTGTAGTTGTAGTGTCTTGAGGTGTAGGAACTTGATAATTGCTTCTCAAATGATACTCCTTCTATTGGGTAATTATTGAATTAATTAACAGTTATATGTCCTAAACTGACAAAGTCCACCCATCATATTTCTTGATCATCATGGAATATAATAAATTGAAATCATGAATGGGTAATTCATATGCTTATAGGGAATTCATATGATCAACAATATCACTCACCAATTCTATGGAGGCAGTCATTTCACTTTAAGGGATTTGATAATTGAACATCAAAATCTCATCATTAGATGATGTAGACTCAAGCTCATCCACATATTCATAAATTGGTTCATTTGTATCACATGGGGGATGTAGAAAGAACTTATCACACCAATCAATATCAATGTCACAATCTACATCATTCACTTTGGCTTTTAAAATATCAGACACTTCTTTTGAAATCCCTCTGCTCTAATTTTTATCTATTCTCTCATGTGTAAGCCTCTTCCCTTTATTATTGTCTCAATTATGGAAAACATGCCCCTTTTATGCTTGATTCAGATTTGGAGACATATCTTGACTGATAGACACATGAGGGATCCCATTATCAACCCTTGATAAATTATATGACATTTATTTGATAGTTGAGGCCAAAGTTTTAATAGTATCCTCAAGGCTAATTGTCTTTATGGATTTTGTTTTTTCCATATTTGTCTAATTTTACATCAACTTGTTTGTTCATGGGCTTTCCCAAAGCCTTTATGTTGCTCTCAATTTGGATAGCCATATTGAATGCCAATCATAGATTAGTGGAAGCCTTTCCCCTTAAGAAGTATGCAGCCTTCTTATCAAAGGCATCACAGTATTTTATCAAGCACATTGTATTATTGGGCCTGATGTTTTCAGGTAATTGAATCATAGCTTTATTGAACCGTGTGTTGAAGTCCTGAACATACTCATTGGGGTTAATCTTGATGTTTTCAAACTCAAGCAAAAGGAACCTTGGATCTACTCTTTCACCATAGTTAATTCTAAAGACATTATGCATCTCTTCCCATGAATCGATGCATCTAAGGGGAAGGGAGTTGGACCACTCACAAGCATCTTCTTCCAGTGTATGCATAAACAAATTAATTCACAAATCCTCATACTTAACCTCATAATATTTAATAATATTATGAAAGGCTCTTAGGTGCTGATCACCACTCACTACATTTTTCCCTTGGAACTTTGGGAGGCATTACCTAACTTCACTTGGGACTTTATTAGGATAGCCATCCATTTCATCTAAATTTATAGGCCAAAATTTGGTAACATGGAATACAAGATGTTCAATCTCATTTGGATCCCTATGCCTCATGATTAGTTTAATGGAAGGTTAAAGAACAATTGGCAAAGGAATGTGAAGGGGTTAACAAGGTGGACTTTGTCATTCACAACTAGCAGGGGATTCAACTAGTTGAGAAGGAGCTAGCTAATAAACTAGACTATAAGTTTTTGAATCAGTAGGGTAACTATGATAGTCCTCAATAATGGGGATCTCAATAGAACATTCAAGATTATCAGAATCTTGATATTGTAATTGATCTTTTATATTTAGCACTATGCTCTTCAAGAGGTCTCCAAACTTGTCCCCTTCTTCTTTGAGGAATACTTAAGGGTGGAACATGTTTCTTAGATGGGTCACCTTTGAAAGATGATCTCAATCCTTCTAGCTTTGTAAATAAGAGGATACTCAAAGTTTAAATTTAGTAGAATATTCAAAACAAGCACCGATCTTCCTTAAAACTAGAAAATAAAGTTAGAGTCACCACTATAATCAAACTTCTAGAATATAATAGTTGACAAACTATTTGTGATACATGTTGAAAAAAGACTTGTTAAAGATTAATGAGATAGAAATCAAAGACATTAAAATCTTCATTATAATTTTAAAAAGGGAGAAAACACCTTTCACATGCAATATTAACATCTCTTTGTAATAAACACAACATAAATCAATTATCAAGCCTTAAAACATTCCTGACGCATCCCAAATGTAGTGTTACAGCATTGATGGTCAAGATAGTCAAATCAGTTGAGCAACAATAGAGAACTTCACAACATAAAGTAGTTACAACTCTTTGTAAGAGTCCCTGACACACAAGGGACTAGGACTATAGGCTAATCCCTAGCAATGGTGCTAGTTGGGTTCCCAGTTGTATGCCTTGTACACTCATCCTTACACTCTTGAGAGAAAATGGCCAGTAATGATGAAAAACCCACTAGTATGTTATTGTAGTCGGGGAAGGGTTTGACATCAAGATTAGACTGAATGCATAAAATGACTGAGAGACACCTACAAAGGGCATGGTTATCTCCCTGATACTATTAGCTATGCCTAAACCAAGGTAAGAGGACCTGAGGGGTAACTCACTCACATAGAGAGATTTTATAATTTAATCTCCATGGAAATTATTGGCACAAGGAACATATATGACCCTGACATAAACAAGTTTGCACACTTCACCCATGAAGGGTTGTCACACAAAATGAACAAATGATGTAAGTAATATATAAGCTACTAAAGACATAGGATGAAATGACTACAAACTTCATCTTATAAAATATTCAATAATAGGAGTCAAATAGGAAATTGCAAAACTAGACTTTAAAGCACAAACTGCAAACACGTTTCAAATAAGCAAGATCTTATGCATTTTCAAGATAAATAACACTTATAGTAGACAATAGGGTATATTATTTACAGGGTATAACATTTAAATAATTATAATATGGAGGGTGGCATGTTGATGGATTCCAAAAAATAGGGTGTCTTGTAATATTTCATAATGATATTCCTTAATAAAGTTGCGGAAACAGTTTCAAATGGAAGATAATGGTAAATAAAAAATGATATCTGAGAGACTAGAACATACATTGAAACTAATCTTTCATATTCCTTTCCCTATTGAATCCATAAACCTAGGGTTCTCTAATAAGTTATTCATCAACATATTCTAAAATAATAAAGAAACAATTTTATAAACTAGATCCATGCTCAAAATGATAACTAGTAATGAACATAAAACTAGATATCCAGTCAATAGTATTTGTAAAATATCTTTTTACACTTCATCAATAGGAAATAACAAAGAACCCTAAACATTTATATTAGCTTAAAAATAAATATTATAGACATCAATGCTTCAAAATGCTATCATGGGGATAAGTATGGTGAGACTACCCTTTTGAAAAGGGAGATAGAAAGATGCTCTCAAAGCTCACTAATCGTATAGTTGCAACCACCTTAGCAAGGGAGATAAGATCTACACATAGTAATTGATCCCAATTTGTTTTACAGAACCTAGAGTTAGAGAAAGTGGAAACCTAAAATAGTGATCGATAACCACTAACACAATGGCCCACCCACCCCTTGAATAGAGGACAAGCCCTCTATTTATACATTTTGAAATATATAATTATGGGTCATAACTTCCAAAATTATAAAATAATCTTTCAGGTTTGTCTAGGTGATTCCAACAAGAATATGCCCTTTACCACACCTGAGATCTTCATTGATTTACAAGAAAAACCATTATTCTAGCTACCTTTACAATAAATGATGAATATTTGGAGGATATCATTTGATCCTTTGGATGAAAATGTCTTTCACATGAGTTAGAAACATGAACACTCATGGTGGAGAACAAACATACTTTGTCATTATGTAGAACCACTTGAAGATGCTCTTGATCACAAGCTAGAGGGATAAAAATCATTTGAGGAGGCAAAAACATTATTTGTCCTCATGTGCAATCATCTAGAGATGATTTTTTGTTAATCAATGGTAAGTATGTAATCTTATAGACAATTACCCTTCTTTTATGCATGCCATAGAACAACCTATTGTTGTAATGATGGCATGGGAATATTTTCAATCCATGGTTACTCAAGATATCTTCTTTAGAGTGGACCACCTTGGATTTGGAGACCTAAAATATCTATCTCATGGAAGATCTGGGATAAGCGCAACAATGAAATAATACAATAGACTTAGGTCACTTTCAACTTTTCATCTTTTGGCTTCAACTTGTTTTTCACATTTTGTATTTTAAAATTTTGCCTTTTTTACATCTAGCCTTTTAGGACTTCCCTTATATATTTTAATTTGAAAATGCATTAATTATAGCCTCAAGGTTATCATGCCTCATTTATAAATTTGACAAGTCAACTTGTTGCCAACAGTGAAAGCTTAGCCCCTCGCATTACACAAGGTCATTGAATAAGATGAGTATCCCTATGTGGCATTGTCATGTCACTCAATTTAGAAATATATTTGCTTTATACCAACCTCAACATCACTTGTCTCCATATGCAGCCAAATTTCATTGAAAAAGTCCATGATCATCCTACGTCATTTGATCCTTGTGCACAAATCAACATAGAACATCGATCCTTATCTGAAAGACCAAGTGCAATTGGTTTTTAGCTATCTTTGACCCTAAGGTCATGCCACTTAGTATCCCCCATGGTCTTTCTATATCTTATGTTATTAATTATGCCTAGGCTAGCATGATTATACCGTGTGGTGGTCTTGGATTTACTTGGAGCTTCATTGAATAGTCCACCATCACTACACACCATTGATCTCATTGGCACAAATAAAGCATAGACCATCAATCTCTATTCACAGGTATCAGTCCATTGCTTCATGATCTATTTGATTTTTGATGGGGTCCTATGATGATGACACTTGTTTCCATCTCACTCATCTTGGGTTTGTATGACTATTCAGCTTTGATCATGCATTATCAAATCATCCTACCTGAGCAAACATGTGACATAGATCTACCTCCATTTGAAATGAAATGGCTACTTCATAGGGCCTAAATTTGATTCTCATACAACCATCTTAGAACATTTGAATCCTAATGGCTATTTGTCATGGCTTAAGATTGACGTCCATGCACCTGTTAATGACATCTATGAGCCCATCACCTATGCAAATTCAAAAATTTAATTAGGGATTTGCTTATCAAATATTTTGTCTTCAACATTCATGATTTCATCAAACTTTTGGTCTTTAGAAGAATTTTCTCAGGCCTTTTGTTTTTGACTTCTCTATCATCGGTACAATTATCCCCGAATAATTATTGTAGGCTTTTGTCTTTGGCACTTCTACTCACAAGCCCTCTGTTTATCAAGAGAATTATTTTGAACATTTTATCTGAAATAATTTCCCCAAATAAATTGATCTTTTAACTTTTCTCATAAGAATTGAGTCTTCAACATTGTGTCATCATCAGGACAATTATTTTAGACATTTTGTTCGAAGCAATTTCCGCATAGAAATTGAACTTAGCATTTTCTCTAAAAAATTGAGCTTACACTTTGCCAAAGAAAGGAATTTTGTTGGGATTTTTATGTGGGCAAGTTCCCTTCGGACCTTTTCCCATGGACAAAATGTTTGAAACAAATAAGGACTTTACATTTTTTCAAACGAATTTGGACTTTTCTTTTAGGATTTGTTTCCATAGGGAAAAACCCAAAAGGGTAAGTGCCCTTTAGACTCTTTTTTTATGGATAAAAGGTCTAAAATAATTGGACCTTACACTTTTCCTAAAGTAATTGGACTTAGTTATTTTGCCTTAAAAAACAGATCTTTGCTTTTTTGCCAAAGGTTAAGTTCCCTTAAGATTTTTTACACAAACTTTTTGGTTGAAACGAAATAAGACTCTGCATTTCTTTTTGGAATTTTGCACAGGTAAAATGCCCGAAGGGAAAGTGCCCTTTAGATTTTTTGCCACAGATAAAATGTCTAAAATAAATGACCCTCCATATTTTTTACAAAACACTTACCCTGATGCAAATGGGAATTTGCCAAGATATTGATTCTTTCAAAAAATTTGTAGCAAACAAAATTTCAGATGGAAATAAGTCTTCAGAGTTTTTGTCTGAGAAATTTTTTTTGAAGATCTGTTTCCATAAGACATTGTGTTCACACAAAAGGCCTAAAAAATTCTATGGTAAAGACACACTTGCCAAGAAAAGACTAAATTAGGACTTAGCCAATTTTTGCATGAACTTGACCTTTCAAAAGAACACTTGGAGACAAAAGTTTGGGCTAAGGACTTGGGCATTTTCACTTGAGAAGGGCCCAATTTCTTTAGTGCAATTTTGGGAACTAATAGCTCTTACTAAGGTTTATCCAAATATTCCTATGTAGCCTACTACATATATTATACCTCCTATTAATAATTTACCATCTTAGCCCACTTGTAATGATTTACCTTTTTGTGTTGGTGCTCACATAGCTGATCCTACCAATGTTAATCATTATTTGATTGGTACACATTATACTAAATCTAAGGATCCTCAAATTTAACATCATATCCAAGAAACACAAGCTCAAATAATGATACTTGCCAAAATATTTCAAAAACATATCCATGTAGTCACTTCTCTAGACATTACTTTTTTACCCTATTTTTTATATAACAAATGAAAGTTGTTTACTAGGTGTAAAACTAGATAAATTTATTCAAATGACAATCTATGAAACTTAAGTATATATCTGAATGTTAATTAAAATTTATCAAAGTTGAAATTAACAAGTGGCATGTGCTAAAAATAATAAATACAACCAAACAAAAGATATTTAGATTTTAAGATCTCTAGTTGAATTTCATCGATGTCTAAAAGTGAGGAATGACATTAAAAAGGAATATCAAAGTTTAGGATCAAAGGAAATATTTTCACTCAATATTTCATGCTAGAGATGTTGTTTAATCTTTCTCTATATTGAGTTAAACATTGGATTACCTCTAGACTTATGGGTTGTGTATAGCAGAGGTAAACCTCTGAATTTAAGGGCTAACTCCCTAGATTAGTGTTTTATAGCTTATCACCTACAATACTTGTTTGTTTGGGTGAAAAGGGGTATAAAATAACATGATAATAAATTATTCTTACAATATGATACATCAAATTGATATCCACTAGAATACCATGACATGCACTATGAAATATTGTTCACAAGGTTGGCTTAAAACTTCTAGGTTACTCTAACATAAGTATTTCAAACATGGAGGTGATATGTACTATACTTATCAAGGTGAATGGATAAAATGCCTAATCCTAGACACTAATGCTACTCCTTTAACTTAGAGACAAACAAGGACATTTACTTCACTCCATGTGACCTGCTAGAGAGTGAATTGCTTGCACACAACATGAGAGAGTAAGATGAATTCAAGGATAATTGATTATCACTTATCATTTATCTTTGCACTACTACATACAATTAGATAAGTAATTATAGAATCAAAACCAAATTAAAAACTTTATTCAAATGAAAACATCAACATTTAAACTATTAGGGCTTCGCCATACCAGACATTGATTAGATACAAACACCATAATGACCTATATATATATAGATCATGTGAGAAGAGAGAGAAGAAGAGAAGATAAAAATTCACAGGCACAAGTTTCAAGACCTATAAAATAGTTACAAAACAAGAGAATGGAGTGGAAAATTAGGTCAATAAGGTGTCATGGACAAGTACCCATCAAAAATGCTCATTTTCCCTCAAGTTGGTGTAAAGACTCTTCATATTCTTCTTTGAAATTATCCTTTAGTGACGAGTTCACTTGATTGATCTAAATTTCCTTAGGAATCATTAACACATATGCACTATCTTAGGAGGGTGGAAATATGATTCTGATAGTCATCTAATAATCTTAAACTATGAACATTTGTTATTCACTCTCTAACAACCATTCACTAGTCCTTCTAGGCATATCTTCACATTTGTCACTCAACTGATTTGAAATTTCACAAAGAAGGTTCATTGAAAAGGTGTTAGGCATCTCATCAGACTCTGTTGACTTCTAGTCTATCATATGGACTTCAATGAATCTCAATACGACACTTATCATCTTTTTCACATGCAGCTACTATGTCTTCTCGTTGTGCTAGCTCAAACTACCTGCAATGAATGGTCCATTAAAGGTTTTTATATACACAACCATGGTGATATTTGAGTATTATGGGTTATATTAAGTCTTTACAAACCTTCCATAGTGGCTTTCATCCATCCATTCCTTTTAACACCTATGAAACACATCAAATCCTATAAAATAGACTGAATTAGACATGTTTCTAAAATTTGTGGTATAGAAAAACTAGATGGTGAGGAGCCTGAGAGAGTGCCAAAAAAGTCCAAAACACTTTCAATGCCATTTGAATCCTTATTGATGTATATCCTTTCATGTTTCTTCATTTGGTTCAAGCAAGGGTTTTAGGTCCTTCAGTTTTTTAGTGATAATTTATAAAGGTTAAACATCTAAACCATAAACCAATTCCATAAATCTTGAGTTCATGATCCTCATCATCTACCCCTAACTACCTTAGGTCTGATGCAGTTGGTCTGTATAGATACGAGCACTTGAAAATGGCTTCTTGAGCTCTTGACTATGTTTTGGGTACCCTTGAGAGAGGTTTAAGACAAAATGGCCAATTTGGGCTAGTTATCTACAACTTGATGGATCTTGTAGACTCTCCACTCTTCCTTGAAGGTCACCAAATGTATTGGAATGATATCATGATGTCAAAAATGAATATAGACACCTTTAAGGTGCATGCCTAGTTCTAGGCCTAATCTACATTCATTATGAATATGAGCATGTGATCAGTTATGAGTGATCCCAATGGTTGTGGGTGATTATCTAATATTTTTAAAATCCAATTAAAATATACACATTCCCTGACATTCACCCAAGGCTCTTTCATTCATCCTTTTTTCCTTTCACATATTAGGCCTACAAACTACATGGTTCTAAAGTACCCTCTATCTGAGATAAAATAGAGGATACTTCCCTAGTTGGTTTAGATCAAGTGAGGGGATGATGATCTTATTTAGGTCATGAGTAACTTTTGTACCAAGTTTGAAATATTTTTCATACCTTGAGAGCCTCCAAATGCCTCAAACACTCAATACTAGTCTCGTAAAATAGTGACTGCGTGCATGGTTTTTGAATTGAGTCTAATAACTCTGAGTCGTGGTTATCCTTGTTATTCCTTGACCTTAAAGATCACTTGAAAGTATGAAGACACCAATCTGAGGATGTAATACATGTGATCACTATAATTTATGTTTCTGTCTATCAATCAAACCTACATTTTCCACTAGCATGAGACTGATCTATGTATGGCCTAAACTGCAGATGTCCATTAGGTGCATTAAGGGATACCTATAGCTGTGTATTAGGGTTTGAGAATTATGTTTACATATTTTGGTTCCATCTTAGATCACTAAGAACATTTAATCTAAAGTTCTCTTCATCAACTAAAGTGCATCTTGTATTAGCTTAGACTAGTCTATGCTCTAAGTCTAAATTATAGGTATCCATACTTAGGGAAACTAAAGATTTCTTGTAGGTGTAGATTCATACCTTAATCATTGTGTTTCCATCCATTTTATTCTAATTGGGGTCATTAAGTTCACCGTACAACTTTAATGGACTCATTTAGGCCTTGGACATGTGCATCATTCCTTATCATCAACACCATAGGTGTTACTTACAAGTTATAGGTCCCTTTGATCTCAATTGCCTATATTTCACTACATATCTTTAGTAAAATCTTGGATGGTTTTAAAGTTCATTTATCATCACTCTTTTTACCATCCACCTTCTCTTTATGTTCAAGTGCTACTACTAATCTTAATAGACAAGAAGGAAAAAATTAGACATGTTTACACCTCATATATCTTCACCAAAATATAGCATTGTGTTGAGTAAAGTCTTATTTCAGAGAAGATAAGGTAATATCTAAACCAAAAAACTTATCCAACCCTAGAAATATATGATTGAAAATGAAGGGTCTAAGTGAAGAGTTGACTGTGTTTAAAATTTTCTAGGCTTTCAAACCAACCTCAGACATTGCAATACTGTAACATGAAGTTCACATCTTTAATAACCACTATTGGAGCATTTTCACACAATCGTGTACATGACTATGTCAAGACTTCTTAATTGTAATTATTTCTTAGGCATAACCTCTACAATGGAATTATTTGAATATAAAATTATAGTGGAGAAACCAATGATCATGCTTTGAGGGGAGAAACATAGGGGTACCATCTATATCTTGAAGCCACTAACAAAAGAACAAAACACTGCAATTGATGAAATAATGTTCTACAAACCAATGGTGTTCACTCTTAGCACAAAGAGGGTGGTCTTGATAATCCTTTTATAGTCACATGTGCCAAAACAAATAAAACTAACATAAAAATAATGAAAATTCTCTTCCAACCTACATATACCAACTAGTTCACACAAACCAATGCAAAAGATGAGAAAAACTAAGGTGTTGGGGTTATGAAAGTAGTGTGGAATCACTAATATTAATAGTTATGGTTCATGAAACATATAAAACCACTCCTTCAACTATGGTCATGGATTGAAAGATCAAATGTACTACTACCACCCACCAAGGGAATTTTCTTGAACTCTACCCCTCTAATCTGTACTGACTAAAGCTCGATTGACCTTGTAGACCTACCCAAGAGAGAAATGAGAGAGATAAGTGAATTTGTGGAATTTTTGGACCCCTAGAATCCTCTAAATCCTAAAAATAACTTTTTTGGATCTTCATGGACTCTCTTAAAGTCCTCTCATGTGCCATAATTATTTTATAGGACATATAACTACCTAAAACTGCTTGAAACTACCTGATCTTTTTTGATGGGTTTTAAATATATATTTTATCAATTTGAAAATAGTTTATCTAAGTATTATTTATATGTGCGATGTTACATTTCTTCTAGACACCTTTTTATTCTTATTAAACTAGTACAAGTTCATTTAATGACTCAAAAGGTGACCTTAAATGACATAAGACCCACTTAGACAAAAATGACAAAGATAAAACATATGTTTGACCTCATTATTAACTATGGAACACATTTTACAACCTAGGAGACCCTATGAAAAGTTTGAAATGTATTTTTTAGTTGACCTAATTTGAATTTGTGTCAAATTAGTCAACATTTGTGGTGATTTCGAGGGGTAGCAAGCCATTTATGATAAAGACTAGTAGCCTTCTCCTATCCATTGGACTATGGAGTCACCTATACCCTATATTGATAATTAAATTCCTTTAAATAAAATAAAAACACACACCAAAAATATCAAGGAAATAAACACACAAGGAAAACACAAAACTCACACTTGTGCTATCAAAACACTTAGGGAAAACACACAAAAAGACATAAAGTAAACACACACCTAATATACTATATACATAACTAAACTTCATCTCATCAATAACAAGGCTTCAAGTGGATCCCATTTACAGGGATAGGTAACTCCTCCACATTCATTCTTGCCAATTGGAAGGATCTATTTTTATTTCACTCGATGATGATGTATGGCTTAATCCACAAAGTATCAAACTTGGTATGTCTTCCTGGCTTTGCTTTATCTTCATCCCACTTTAGTAATATGTCACCCTCTTAAATTTGATTTATTATCAAATGATCTCATCATTATCACTTGATGATGTTCTATGGCTTTATGATCACTGTATCTAGTCTTTGTTAGGTTGTGGAGTTAAAAGCTTCAACTGTTGCAGACATGGAGGAGGTTGCTGAGTTCCAGGGATACCGGCATCGGTAGTGTAACCGACGTCGGTCATATATAGTGTAGAAGGGAAACCGGAATCGGTAGGAGGTCGGTCAACATCGGTCACCTCCAGGCAGACAGGGACCAATGTCGATCACCTGTGGCAGTTCCAAAACTATTCGTTGCATGAACAGTTAGTTCATTAAACTGAGTGTTTGCATGTAGAGGCTATTTCGAGTCTTGAGTTGCATTTCTAATTATTGTAAATTAGAAGTCTAAGTTATTGTTTAGTGTGGGATCTATTTATAGACCCATTGGCATGTATTGTAATTAAGGATTCAAGGAAAGGAAGAGATCCTTCCAAGTAAGATCATTTGAGTTGCAGGTTATTGCAAGCTTATGGGAGATCTACTTGAAGTACTTTGAGTACTTGTGTACTAGCAGTGTTATTGCTGACTGGTTGGAGGTGAACACCAATTATGTGTTTGAGTTGTGTGTTGGGACCATTTTTGGTAAGAGAGTGAACTCTTGATTGAGAATTACTGGGAGCCCTTGAGGTGTGGGAAGCCTCTGAGAGGTGTGAGAAGAAGTGGCATCTTCTTTATTGTATTTTCTTTCTGGGTGAGTATTAATACAATATTGTGTATTGTCTCTCATATTCTGTGTTATTTGTGTGAATTCTAGTTACTTGTTCATTCTTGTATAATTTCATGTTCAGTTGATAATAAAAGGTAATCATATATACTCTTATTGTGGAGAGTAAGATCTTGACAGTTGATATCAGAGCTTTTGGTTGGGTTTACTAACAGATTGTATCAGATCTAGTTAGTGTTTGTTGATTACAGGATACTCATAGGGGTTTCTGTTTGAGTGGGAGTATAGCAATGTCAGAATAAAGTAAGCTATGAATGGAGAAGTTTAATGGCAAGAACTACCAATTATGGAGGATGCAGATAGAAGATTATCTATATCAAAAAGATTTGTACTTACCGTTGGGTGGGGTTGCATGCAAGCCCATAGATATGAAGGATGAAGAATGGGAGGTTCTTGATCGGAAGGCTCTGGGATCTATAAGGTTGAGCCTTGCATCATTTGTGATTTACAACTTATTACAGGCCAAGACAACGATACAGTTGATGGAATCTTTGGAAAATTTATATGAAAAACCCTCAGCTTTGAATAAGGTATTTCTTATGAAGCAATTATTTAATTTGCAAATATTGGATGGTGGATCTGTACATAGTCATCTTAGTGATTTCCATGGTTTGTTAAACCAGTTAAGTTCAGTCAATATTGTTTTCGATGATGAAATTAAGGCTCTCTTAATCTTGTACTCATTACCTGAAAGTTGGGAGAGTTTGGTAATGGCAGTTAGTAATACTACGTCTGCTTCAAAAATCTTAAAAGTTGATGATGTTGTGAGTGTAATCTTGAATGAAGAGATTCACAGGAAAAGCACAGGTGAATCATCAGGGAATGCTTTGAGTGTAGAAGGCAGGGGAAGGCAAAGAGAGACGATCGAGCATGGGAGATCAAAGTCAGAGATAGGTAAGAGATCCAAGTCCAGGTATGGCAGAATAACCTGCTGGAAGTGTGGAAAGCAAGGGCATCTAAAGAGAGATTGTTGGTTGAATGAAGATCAGTATGAAGGACATGAAGAAGCAGATGTTACAGATTTTGTTGCATAGGATGCTCTGATATGTTCCTTAGATAAAGTAGAATCTTGGGTTTTAGATTCTGGTGCCTCTTTCCATACATCCCCAAATAGGGAATTTTTTCATGAATATGTCCAGGGTGACTTTGGATAAATTTATTTAGGGGATGGTAAGCCTTGTCAAATGGTTGGCAAAGGGAAAGTGAAGCTGAAATTGCAAACAGGGAACACATGGGTGTTGAAGGAGGTCATGCATATCCCAATATTGAAGTGGAATTTGATTTCTATTGGAAAGTTGGGTGATGAGGGTTGCATAGTAACTCTCACAGTATACTCTTGGAAAGTTTCCAAGGGTGCACTTGTTGTATCAAGAGGTAAGAAAGTAGGTACGCTTTATCTATCTACTTGTATTACTGATTCTCCTTTTGGTTTATCTACTTTAGCTGTAGATTCAAAGATGTGGCTTAATAGGCTTGGTCACATGAATAAAAAAGAGATGCATGTTCTTGAGTCAAAGGGTATGCTTTCAGATTTGAAAAGCATGAATCGAGATTTTTGTATACAGAAGAAGAAAGTTACGTTTCTTGAGAAATCTGATGTTCGTGACAAGAACAGGAAAGCCTTGGTTTTCAAGGAGAAGATGACAGATAGAGATCATCATAAGGGGCTGAAGAATTCTGAGCAGAGCAAGGTTGATTTGGACAAGGGTTTGATCCAAAAGGAGATTGCGGGTAGAAGTCATCGCTCACAATTAAAACACACAGACTGACGTCGGTTAGCAAACCAACATCAGTGTCCAGACAGGGACCGTTGAGTTGCATTTCTAATTATTGTAAATTAGAAGTCTAAGTTATTGTTTAGTGTGGGATCTATTTATAGACCCATTGGCATGTATTGTAATTAAGGATTCAAAGAAAGGAAGAGATCCTTCCAAGTAAGATCATTTGAGTTGTAGGTCATTGCAAGCTAATGGGAGATCTACTTGAAGTACTTTGAGTACTTGTGTACTGGCAGTGTTATTGCTGACTGGTTGGAGGTGAACACCAATTCTGTGTTTTAGTTGTGTGTTGGGACCATTTCTGGTAAGAGAGTGAACTCTTGATTGAGAATTACTAGCAGCCCTTGAGGTGTGGGAAGCCTCTGAGAGGTGTGAGAAGAAGTGGCATCTTCTTTATTGTATTTTCTTTTTGGATGAGTATTAATACAAGATTGTGTATTGTCTCTCATATTTTGTGTCATTTGTGTGAATTTTAGTTACTTGTTCATTCTGGTATAATTCCATGTTCAGTTGATCATACAAGGTAATCATATATACTCTTATTGTGGAGAGTAGGATCCTGATAGTCTTTTGTAGCTCTATCAACTCTATCAATCGAGTATTTTCAAGCAATTCTAACTGATGTGCCAACTCTAAGGAAAATAGTTCTTGAGATATGGAAAACATAGCTTTTCTCCCATAAACAAGAAAAAATAGAGTGTTACCTATTTACCTCTTAGGATTTATTCTATCATCCCATAAAGTTTTCTTAAACTTAGTGTGCCAAGATATTTGATTGTTCTCCAAGGTCTTCTTTATAATTATAATTAGGTTCTTGTTAGCAGAAGCATCCAACCCATTACCTTGAGGGTAATAGTTAGATGATGTACTAAAATATATATCATTACTCCAATTAGTTTTCTTATCACCCATAAAAGTAAGTGCATTATCTGAAATGATGGTAGAAGGAGTTCTAAACCTTTTAGTAATGCTTTCATAGAACTCTAACATAACACCCTCATTGGCCTCCTTTAATGTAACTGCCTCAACCCACCTTGTAAATTAAAAAATTGATGTGAGGATCCACTTTTGGACAACACTTGATGGGGGATTTATCATACTAATGAAGTCAAGACCCCATTGCATGAAGTGTTGATCTACTCGAATAGGCCTCAAAGGGAGAGTTGCAAGCTTTTATTTACCTACAAAGAAAGCACATTGTACACACATTCTTATCCAAGCATAGAAATATTTGATGAGGCTATGCCAATAGTATCATGCCTTTTTTATATTTTCAACTATGGTTCTTGGATAGAGATGACCTCCTACTATTCCATCATGAAACTTTTCAAGTAACACTCTAAACTAGTCATTGTCAATGCATCTCAATAATACACCATTTGTATCTCTTATAAAAAGTACACCATCTACAAGATAATAAAGAATATATTTTAAATTTTAATACCTTCTTTTTTATCTTCTCAATCCATTAAGACAATCAACACTTTGGACAAATATGATGATGTCTTATGTCCAACTTTGTAGAGGTATGGGCTTAGTTGGTTCAGGGAAATCTTGATTGACCAAAGCTTCTTATTTTGGCTCATGAAGGTATAAATCTAAATGTACATGAATACCCTTACCTCTTATCAATTTTATCGCATTGATGTCAACATCATACTCCATGACATTTTTAATACACCCTGCCCTCTTTTCATTGAGGTCTTTGCTCAAAAAGAACTCCTTGGTGCTAGGATGAGAAACCATGATGTGGATCCTATTGTTTAAAACCATATGTCTAAATTTATTTAGTCCTCTTATAAAAACAAGGATTTTTTCCTTCAAAAATGTATACTTGACTTCATAACCCTCCAAACCTTAGCTAAAGAATGTAATTAGTTGTTCAACACCTTCATCATTCTTTTACATTAGCATACTTGAGACAGTGTCAAGGTTAGAAAATGAATATAACATGAAATATTTAGAAAAATTAGGGTTTAAAAGAGTGGGAAATTGTGCAATTTCTTTCTTAATGACTTCAAAACTGATCTTACCCTCTTTATTCTAAGTGAAAACTTGATTCTTCTTGAGAATGGTTGTGATAGGCTTCACCAAAGATGCCAAACCAGGTATGAATCTCCTCATAAAGTTTATCTTACTTAAGAATATTTGGAATATTTTTTTATGTAGGGGAATAGGCCTAGAATATCCTCTATCATTTTAGTTTCAATGGTTAGACCATCCTTGGAAACAATGTGTCCTAGAAGCTTACCTTCATGGATTAAAAAAAATGCATTTTTTTGGGTTGAGAGATACCCCATACTACCTACACCTTTCAAACACTTTCCTTATGTTTTTCATATGCTCATTTACATCCTTGGAGAATACATTTAAATCATCTAGGTATAATAACAACATCTAATTGATTAGACCTTTGAGAGCCATGTCCATTACCCTTTAAAAGGTGGCACCATCATTTGACAAGCTAAAGGGCATCTTCCTATAAGAAAAGGTCCCCAATTTTGTATTAAATGTTGTCTTGAAATTATCATCCTCATTCACAAAAATCTGATCATAAATAGAATATCCATCAAGGAATGAGAAGCATTGGGAACTTGAAACAACTTGCAAAATCTACTCCATGGGAGGTAAGGGGTAATGGTCTTTGAGTGACACCCTATTGATACCTCTAAAGTCCACATACAGTTTTATTTCCCCATTCTTATTCCTAACAAGCAAAAGGTTATCTACCCAAGTTGAGTGATTGATAGGGAATATTATCTTAGATTTAAGGAGCTTGGTGTGTTCCATTATCACGATTTATTTAACCTTGGGATTGATAGTCCTTTATTTTTGCCTAAATAGTTTAACTCCAGGTTCTAACTCAATGGTATGATGGGATAGAATAATATCAAACCCTTTTATATCTTTATATTTACATGCTCACCGTTTATATCTTACTTTGGTCATCTTCATTAAATATGATCCCTAAAGTTACTAATCCTTTAGGTATCTTGTTTGTCCTTAGCTGTACAATCTGATTCACAAACTGATCATGAAGTATTTTTTGGTTTCTTGAAGAGAACTTAGCTTCATTTTGTAGGAAATGTAAAATGTATTTATCACTATCAAACACTTGCCAAGAGACCTCATTACTAGGGATGGAAGGTCTTATAATGACCTTGATGTGAGATTGTTTTTATTTCTCTTTTATAGTAGTAGGTGTATCAAATTATGTCATTGTATTGGCTAACATGTCTCTTTCTTGATGATGATATTAATGCTAGAGAATGGTGGCTCATTTTTAAGGAGAATAATACTCAAAAAAAAATTTGGCAAACATTCTTGTCTCTTTCTTTGTCTGGGCCTGCACAACATTGCTTTAAATAGTTGAGCTTCACACAAAGGTATTCTTCATGGGAATAAATGGAATAGGGATTCCTATATCGATTGGATATAAAATAAAAAGAGGATAAATAAGAGGAATAAAATAATGATGGTAATGAATAAGATAATGGAAATGATGAAGAATAAAAATTAGTGGAAAAAAATAATGACAATGAGGAATAACATGCAAGTGATGATGAAGAAGATGAAATCAAGCATAATAATAATGAAGAGAGTATAGATGGTGAAGAAAGAGAGGTAGAGGATCTAAAAGAAGAAGAATAATTGGATGATAAGGGTTAAAATAATTTGTCTCCAAATAAATCTGAGTCAATTTTTAAATTTCATGGATGTATTCAAAAGAAGAAGGTTGTTGTGTCTGTAAACCCTACCAGTAAGTATAACTTCATCAACATGAATGTGGAAAAGCATTTACATGTTCAAGCAAATAATATCAAGGAGGTTAAAGTAGATGGTAAAATTATTCTAGTGTTTGAATATATTAAGCTCATTATGGAAAAATATGTTTTGCATTCATATTTTTATGCTTTGGATATGGTTCTTGGATATACATGGCTAGTGACTTTGGGAAAAATTAATATTAATGTTTAGAATAAGTTCATGAAGTTTTGTTATAGGAAAAATAAGGTCACTTTATAGGATATCATAGTTGGAAAGGCACAAAAAAAATGGTAGATCATGAATATGAGATTAAAGTAGGTGAAGAAGAGAAAGTGAAATATTCAGATGAATACATAGATGAAGAAACAATATGATAAAAGAAAAACACTTCATCTACTCAAAAGACAAAGGAACCACCAAAGAAATATGTGGAAGAGGTACAAGAAAAGGTTGATAAGGTCAAATTAACAAAAAAAATTGAGGTATATATACACCCACATCATCATGAGAGGAAACAATCATGGAGCCATGTGAGGGAGTGTCATAACAATAGGGACTTTGGCTATACAAGAAATTAGAGTTCTACTAACTATGGATATACATGTAATCTAAAACAAAACTACTATGGCCAATTATGGAATCAAAGTAGCGCAACATAATATTATACATGGAATCAAAGGAGGAATAACTATTCATGGACACCAAGGAGGTATAGTTATGATCATGAATGGAATTAGAGTAGCACATTGGAATTTAGAAAGAAGGTTGGAAAGCTATCACATACTAGGATCATATACAATTGGTTGGATGATTGAGCTTGGAGACAAGTGTGTAATGATTTAAAGCACACTCATTATTTAGTTTCCTCTTATGTTTGAGGGATGAAACATGTCGAGGAAAGAAGGAATGCTATCTAACTAGGGATATGATATATTAATGTATATGAGTTGATGGAGATGTTGACATGTGGCACACATCCCCCCTATTTAGTTATATGGGTCCAATATATTGGGATAATTGCGTAACTTGTGGAATTAGTGCATTGGGTAATGGTCAGCCTACATTGCGATTAGGAGGTTACCCATCCATTTTTAGCTAGATAGAGGTCTATATAGAGGAAATTATTATCATTGTAAAGGAACTAATCATTGAGTCTTCTATTCTAAGAAGATATTAGAGGTTGTCCCCTCAAAGAGATATTGTGGAGTTATTCCTTCCTAAAGGAGTATTGTATGGTGTTGCCCTACCTTAAGGGTATTCTATTTTTACATATATTGAATATTCGGGCATCTTGGCCTACCAATATCTATTGTGTTTAGTTGATCTACATTATTTCCAAATATTATAAGTGTGGATTATAACACCTTAGGGGCACTTTTAGCTCAACATGATGACAACAAATAATAGTGAGTCATCTATTATTTGAGGACATTGGTGGCCTATGAGAATAATTATTCACCTATGAAAAAAATACTTGGTTGTAGTTTTCACATCACAAAAACTATGTAAATATATGCTAGACAATCAAACTCTCCTCATCACCAAGGTGGTTACCTTAAACTATATTTTATCCAAAGTGGCTCTATCATGTTGAATGGATAAATGGATTATATTACTTATTTAATTTGATATTGAGTACACAAATAAAAAATCAATCAATGGGTAGGTTCTTGTAGATCAACTCACAGAGGCTCCACTATCAGATAAATAACCTTTGGCCATTGTTTTTCTTGATGAAGTTATCTTCTATCTCGAGGAGTCAAATCACTGGAATTATTTTGATAGTTCATTCACATTACATATCCCATGTGCAAGTGTTTTATTTGTGACACTATAGGGGAACCTTATCCCTAATGTGTTTTACATCAATTTCCAATACATGAACAATAATGCAGAATATGAGGCCCTTCTTATAGCATTGTGCCTCGTCATCTAGTGAAATAACCAAAAATTGTCATTCTTTGGTGATTCCTAATTAATCATCAATGAATTCAATGATTAGTATCATGAAAAATATGACAAGATTTTATTGTAAAAAACTATGGCAGATAACCTCAAATAAAAAATTTATATATTTAATTTGAGCAAGCATTGTGGGACAAATATAGATCGATAAATCCAATGGAAACTATTGCTTGCTCTTTGAGATGTTTACAGATATTCAACAATATCAATTTCTGATTAAACAACTCATCATCCTAGCATATGATTTTCCTAAATATGAGATGGATTGTGAGATCATTGATACTACTGGCCAACCATGTAAATTCATGTGTGTGTATGTCAAAAGGTGTGTTTCTTTCCAAAAGTATGATTATTTGATTCATGATACATCACAAGAATTACAACCAATATCAAATCCTTGGTCATTCTCATTATGGGGACTCAAATCTCATAGGGAAGATAAAGCCCCCCTCATATGATGGTCATAAGAACATACTTACCACCACCAAATATTTTTGCACATGGGTCAAGGCCATTCCTCTCACTTATGTTTACAAGAAGAAAATATCTAATTCCATCCTCAATCACATAATTTTTCATTATGACATCCCCTCCACTATCATTTTATATAATGGTAAATCCTTGAAAAATAAGGGCATCAAAGTCCTCTATACTCAGTTCTATATTCGACATAGATGGCTCACTCCTTATTATCCCCAAGGTAATGGATAAGCTGAGGAATTTAATAAAACTATCTTCAAAATATTTAAAAATAGTATCACTGGTGTTGGTCATGATTGACACTTATAGCTTTTTATTACCTAATGGGATTATCCTACTAACATATATACACCCATGTGTGCAACATCATATTCCTAGGTCTTCATATCAAAATCCATCCTCCCTATCAAGATCAAGTTTCATTTCCTACATATTTCAAATCATGATCTTAGGTATGATTAGTAGTATTGAGTTTCTCGACTACAAGAATTGAACTCTTGGATGAAAAGTGGTTAACTAGCCTAAATCACCTAAAATCATAGTAGAATCATCTACAATATAGTTATGATAAATGCATCAGATTATGAGAATTTGAATTTGGTGACCTTGTGATAAAATAGAATAAAAAAAACACCAATTTATATCTAGAAACAAAAGGTAAATTTGAGATTAATTGGATAGGCTCATACATCATAAAATCTAATTACATCTTAGGTTCCTATATATTAGCTAGAGGAGCCCATGAACATCATGCATCTCAAGTGATTTTATTCTTAAACATCATATCATTGTCTATGGGTATACCCACATGCTTGGCGATAGGTCCACCTCATTCCACATCCTTCCATATTCCTTTATCCACTACATATCATTTTCTTAAAATCCATTTCCTATTTTGACCTTGGTGGTGAATTATAGGTACTATAGGGTGCAATAGGTTTGACACCTTTGTTGAATGACAACAGAGTACTACATGAGTAGTTTTCTTTACTTGCAACCCTTGAGGAGATTCCTTTTGGTGACATCCATTCATTTTTCATTCACATCTTGTGTCACCTTCCATATCCAATGATAGAGTTAGTTTTTCCTTTTCTATTATCCCTTGTACATACATATAGAAAATCTATTTGTCTATACTTATTCCAAAAATCGAAAAACATCAAAAAATATTTAAAATCCATAAAAATTCAAAAATTCAAAAAAAACCAAAAAGAGATATAAATCCAAAAAATCTTTGTCTAGTTATCCATGCTTTTCAAAATTAGACTTTACTCCTTGATCCTTTATGGGCAAGATCATTGTCAATTCAGTGGAGCTCATCATTCTAAATTTCATTCCCTTGTACATACCATTTTATGGAGGCTGTCTTTCATTTGATAATTATCATTTAATAGCATCATTCATTTTATCTTCCCTAAGGGGAGAATTATAATGACTTGAGATCCACATGGATTATGTAGGTAGTGCTTAGATATATGGGGCTTTTGAGGATAACTCGATCATATTCCCATGTCCCCCTCTTTTTTTTTTTGGCTCCTACATTCCTTAAGAAGTTTTTTCAATCCCATCATCACATCTATTTGTATCAATCGAATCCGCTCATTTGTTTATCTAATCCAAGCTTATAATATCCAATCCCTGGCACATGTTATTGCATTGAGACAAATTAAGCACCTAACTTCTCAAACACATAACCAAAAATGATGTTTTCTATTATTTTTATTTTTTAACATTTGTGTGTTTGTCTACTTGCTTGATTGTTTGATTGATTTTATTTTTGTGTCTTAACTTAGTCCATATATGTCAATGGAATTATCATGGTTTTTCATATCTAATGCATTATATTATGACTTTGTACTTAACTTAGTTATTAAATAAATGAAAATAATGTTATCATGGTTTTTTTATAATCTTGATGCATCTTTTTAAATGTAAAATTAAAACTTAAGTTACAAACTATATGTGGAGATGTGCTGAAAAGGTAGTATATATCCTTGTAATAATATATCTATCTACATCATCATAATATATGGACTTATCTATCCCAAGGTTAATTTTAAGAGGCCCTACTATAAAACCTATATGGAAATATTTGGTAAATCTAGTGAAATTTGATTTGTTGGTGTGGTAAATCCTCTATGGGTGATGGTGAATCTTCTATTGACTATTTTTTACATATAACAGTTTGACTATACCACAAGATAGATGCAAAGTGATTGCACTAAAAGGATATGCTGAATGACTAGACTAAATGATTGGATCAAATGGCTAGGTCAAACAACTAGACTAAACATCTAGGCCAAATAGTTGGACCCAATGACTGGCTGAATTGATGGACCGAATGACTAGGCTAAATAGTAGGACATAATGATTGGGCCAAATGGCATGACCAAATGGCTATGCGAAATGGTTGGGCTGAAGAACAAGGTTGAATGGTAGGACCAAATGGTAGGGATAAACAACTTGGCCTAATACTTGGGCCTAATGGCAGGATTGAATATTTGGGTTAAATGGCATAGTTGAATGGCAAGACTAAATGGCTAGGCCAAATGATAGGACTGAATAGTTGGGTCAAATACTATGGATAAATAATAGGACTGAATGAAAGGGCCAAATAATTGATCCAAATGACAAGACCAAATGGTTAGGCCAAATGATTTGGCTAAATGGCTAGATTGAATGGCTAAGCTGAATGGTAGGACCAAACGACTGGGCTAAATGACTAGACTAAATGGCTAGACTGAATGACTCTATCATTCCGCTTTGACATTCGGCTCTATCATTCAAATCTATCATTTGTATCTATCATTAAAATCTATAGTTTATCTCTTTTTCTTATCTCTATCATTTGACACTATCATAGGTCTAATAGTGTTTTTGTTTAGCACAGTCATTCAATTCCTCTGTTTGGTACTATCGTTTAGTTTTTAGGTCCTCTAGTTTCAATTCTACTTATTGACTTGGTTTGTATCAGTAGGTAGTTGTATTATATATGTGTCACAAATTGAAGTGTAATATTATACATTATCGTAAAGGGTTGTTGAGACAACCCCAATAATAATTTATATCCCTAAAATTTTGGTGATCCCATCCCATCTACCAACCATAAAAAATTGCCAAAACTAAAATCCAAAAATTGGAATATTCATGAATTAATGAATATTCACCACTAAAATTTACCCTGATCTATCCATACCATCATCATCATAATGGATAAGTGTGCTAAACTTGATAATCAAAAACATAAATATTTACATCTATCAACATAATATAATCATAATAAAATCTACATTACATCAATTTCATCAAGAGTCAATATACACACATCATGTCCCATACATAGATAAAAAATCAAAACATGAAAAATGCATTCATGTACATCCATAATAATCACATCAATCATCAATACCAATGCAAAAACTATCAAAGTATCCATATTAAAATGTCTATATATATATATAAACTATCCATGTGTACATAGAAATAATACATGTACAAGTAAATAATGCCAACATCAACATAAAAAAATCATCTATATACTATCAGAATCACATTGAATGCTCATACATCACTTTGTCCATCTAAAGGTGGATCTCCCCTAGGAGGATCCTAAATTGATCTCTTAGAAGTCCCAATATGCGAAGATCCACTAGTCTATCTACTCTCTATATAATTGGGTGTTGTTCATCTTATTATAACTTCATGATCATATAGAGACATGAAATTATGAGTCTCTCTACAAGTTATAACTATTAATTCCCTCAATTTCCCCAACCCTTACATGACCAATGCAGCCTAAACTGAAGTATCCCTCTTGACCCATATTGTATCCCTATCTATCTATAAACTTTGTACCTCAATTTTCAACTAATTACTTTGGATGGATAATGTTTAAATATTTCTATCTCTATCTATAATATTTACATCATGAGTGTAGTCCCAACATACCAATATAGCTATCTCAAAAACTCCAGTAGTAATATCCTCATCATAAAGGTCAATCAATCTCTCATCATCTATAGACCACACTAGCTATGAAGGCACAACCCCATCCCTTATATCTATCCCTGGTAACATTGTCATGGCTAGTGTCACTCATGGGTCTAACCATGTTTATTACTAAGGGTTAATCACTATTTTTATCATTGGGGAGCCCATTGGTGTCCATATTATTGAATTGTTGAGTCCAAAATCATAATATGGGTATGATTTCCCTCTCCATCTCCACCTTTGTCTTAGCTTTCATTCCTTCCTCCATATCCTCCTCCATTTCCAACATCATCTCCCCCTCTATTCACCTCCATATTTCCATGTCCCTCTCCATATCCATGTTTAAGCTCATTTCCCTATCCCCCATATCCTCCTATTGGTCTGTATGCTATCAGTCACTTAGGCCTCACAACCCTCTATATCCATCTCCATGGGCAGGTTCGTATCATTGTGTCCATTGTCTCTTATAAAGTATAAGGCATTGGTATCATTATCCCCATCAAACAAGATGGCATAATTTGAGCCTACCATGTAGCATACTACACTGTAACACCTACATTTGCTTCTCCTCCCAAAGATCCCAATCAATATCCTTAACACTATCCGAGTCTATCATGGCCTTTGATCTAGGAATTAGAGGTCCCCACTATCAAATCTCTTAGGTCACATGTGTAAATGTATATAAACCCTTTGGTACATCTTGCATGATTATAAAGTGTCACATCACTCAATTTGGTTCATATCTCTTTGCAATATAACCATGTTTACCTATGATGTAGCACAAGGTAATCATATACCCCATGTAGCAATAATCCTTAGCCCATCCAAACTATATCTACGTGAATGATCTCCATAAAATGACCTATCATTCGTTAATCATGCATATGTAATATTCCAAGTCCCCTAAATCCCTGCACCAACCACCTACTACAATATCCCATTCATATGTTGTAGGCTCCTCATGGGTCTTATACCATAGTTGGCCCATTGGTCTCTCAATACCTATATGCACCCATAACCACACCTATATCAAGGTAGATGCTTTAATGCTCTAACCACGTAGAAAATCCACCATATACATATCTATATACAACTAAGCTAACACTATTGGACCCCAATAAAAAATAATTGTATTATCAAACATGTCCCTATCATGCTTCCTAGTCCCATGTGGAAAAAATAGTCACTCTTTTCAAGCAATATAATTCCACTGATAATGCCCATAATTACATGAGGGACTCGGTCAATAGAACGGTCCACTACCAATGCATATAAATCTACACAACCATCCTAAAGCTATACATCTATAATCCATATTAGCTTCTCTATTAGAGCTAATCAATCTCATGATCTCCATGTTAGGTTTGATTTTCATATTTGAATCCATAAAATCCTCCACACATCCTCTAAGGTAATGGTAACCTCCCCAGTTGGTAGCTAAAAAGTGTTGATTTTGGAGTGTCATTTCTCTGCTAATATAGTCAATAGTGCTCTATCTATATGAATCATTAGCATCTAGGTTATGTAGAGTAGGTATACTACCTCCAAAAGCCCCAATAGATTATCACTCCACACGTGAATCTTTATCAGGACTCATGGTCATCATTCTTGAGCTGGGATCATGTGAAATTGATACTGCAACCACCATGTGTTATAATAGTTAGTCCTAAAATTTTTCACCTTTCCATATTTCAGGCACTAATTCCACCACTTTTAGGTTATTCCACCAATCGATAGGGTATTTTAATGACCTCAATAGGATTCTACCAATCTATAGGTAGAATCTACCACTTATTAAAAATTTCATTGATATGCAAGTTGAATCTATTGTTTCAATGAACTTGACATGACCTTTATTGATGTCTTATTTTTGCTTCTCGATCTCAGTATGACATTACTGATGCCACTAAAATATGAAAATTTGAAAAAATGCATCGATGCCATTTTTTATGGATGATTTTGCCAATTGTGTGGTCAAATTTGCCATGAGTAAAAACTTTCTCATGGTGGAATCACCACATGTGTAAATTATAAAGCTAATAAATGATAGAAAAAGAAAAAAATAAATATTTAAACCTACTTATTAGTGCACCTCTATTTACTAGTCATTGGTAGTCTTGCACTCACTCTGCAAGTTGCCTCTCGATTGGGATAGGCACCTTTTTGTCGACGATCTCAGAGCAAAAATCTAGAGAAAAAGTTTTCTAAGAGCTAGGGTGAAAATGAATTAGCTTTTCCACCCTATTCCTTATTTATTCACCCCAATCACACCAAAATTTAAAATTTCCCTGCATTTTTTACCCCATGCATCCATTTTCTCTTCTGGGAGCTCATTTTTTGCGTATTTCTCCATTTTCACTCTCTTCTACATATTTCACCTTTTTCCTCCTTTTGAGGGCTCCTCCATCCAAATTATTCTTCATCTGACCACTCAAAGGGGCATCCCATCCTCATCATATGGGGTATCCTTGTGATACCAGATTTATGATTTTTCCTAGAATCGTTCATTCTAGTCAATTTCCATCTTCTTTACACCACTTTGGGCATTCTCATGTACCCATTTTTTGGCCTTTTTCTTTCTTTGAAATTTTTTTACTTCACTAGTGCCTTACACCACCATTTCAAATAGGGGAAAATATATACACCTCTTTTCTTCCACCCCTAGTGTCATCATTGATCACCAAACTAATTTTATGTATCATTGTGAGACCAAACCTTAAATCCTTATATCATCTAGAATCATTAAACTAAATATTTTTTTCATCATGTTATATTTGATTTCAATACCCATCCTTTTTTTTGAAAAGTATTGAAATGATCATACTTTGGCATAAGATGGCTTAAGTCATGACATTTACAACTATTGGTGGGGGCCAACTTATTTGCATTCATTTATCAATTATTTTCTTTGTGCATGGTTAAATATGAAATTTTGTTGTGTTGATTGTCTTTAATATTCATAACATTATTGAAAGATTATACATAACATAAGTTGATCAATTGTTATAAAAGCATTTTACTGCATTCATAATTTCAATGTTTTTGATATTTTTCTTGGAAGTTATGATCACTATATAATTACAAATCATGATGCTTAGTTTTATAATATTGATATATCTTGATTTCAATAAATTTTGGTTTGGCAATAATTTCTAGTCTTGAAGATAAATTTCATTTCCTTGTCACTTATTTATTTAGATTTGTAACTCATATCTATATATTCATGACATTATTGAATTTGTCACAATTACAATGGATTTCTCATAAACATGATTAACAAGCAAATTATGTGACATTTTCATTGTTAGTGACTTTTTGAAGTTTCATACTCTTGATAGTGGTGTGTTTTTGTCAACATTGGTAAGATGGTAATATTTATATATGCATATTGGTGAGCAATTACGACTTGATTGTTACTTATTTTTGACTTGAATGCACTATCATTTTTTTTGTGACACCATATAGAATATACTTATAAGAAAGAACTAGTAAACATAGTTATGCTTAACCTTAGCTACAAAATGAATTATAATTTACAACTATAATGTGTCACCACATTTGATGAAATAATTAAAAAAGGGATACAAATAGAAAAATATGTCATTGGCAGGGATTTTTCTAAATATTGCCCAAGTCAACCTCAAGTCGATGTTTAGCCCCAAGTAGATAAACATCCTAAGGTTTTTAACAAGAACAAAAATGTGATGGGTGATGGATTCATAGAGTCCAAGCATGCACAAAATTTTTAATCAAGGCATTTCCAGAACATTTAATCAGCTCTACTAGTTACTCTTTAACGAGTACCATCGAAGATACATTATCAATGAAGGACGTTTACTCCTCTTAGGGAACCCATGAAAGTTGCTTTCCAAAATATTGTGGTGGAAAACATTATGTTATACCCTTAAACAAAACCTTTGAAGAGATTCAAACTAAACCAAAATGGTACAAAGAGGATAAACATTATGACTATCTAAATAATAATTCATTATCATCTAAAAATAAAAATATGGTAATATTCAAGGATCCATTACCAAATCATGATCGGAATAATTAGTAGTAGCAAAAACAAGATCAAAACCAAGGTCAAAACACCCACACCAATCACTTAGATTATCATAATTTCAAACACAATTGTGAAAATGTTGTTGGATGCATCATCAATAATCACATTGGCACTATCAAAAATAATTCTTGGCATCAACCTAACACAAATATGCCTATTAGTATTATTATCCCAGGACATTCATATCCCATCTAATAAAGCTCATTCTATCCTAAATTTGTATTGTGATATTCTTATTGAACAACTAGAAAATACTCCTGCACAAATATCTATTTTAGATATTCTTAAAATATTACAACCTTATTGAATAACTATAAAATACTCCTACATAAATATCCATTTTGGATATTCTTAAAACATATATTTTCATAAGGATATTTCGTATAAACTCCTTTAACAATCAAAGGTTCCCATAGATATTGACCTCTCAAAATTTCAAGCACTTCAGGTCAGTAAAACACCTTTGACCACAATGACATTCCACCAACATGACCATCTCATAACAATCCCCTCTACATTGAGGTGATAATTTATAGGCATAAATTTAAATGGGTACTCATAGATAATGTATCATGGCTGAACGTTTTCATGTTTAAATTAGTCAAGCACCTTTTTTACTTTGAATTAGACTTAGAAGTAAACATCATCACCATCAAAACATATGACAAATCATAAATAGAATCAATTGGCACTATCTATTTTCCCATCATTCTTGGGCCTATCACACAACAAACCCTTTTCCAAGTCATTGAAATTGACCTACCATATAACCTTATCCTAGGCCATCCATGGATTCATAACATGCACCATGTTCCCTCCACTTTGCATTAAAGTATTAAATTCCTACACTTTAGTATGGAGGTAACAATTCATATCAGTACCCAACCTTACCAGTATTATAAAATATTTTAAGATGATTATAACTAAATCCTTCATTATCCCATTATAGGGCATGCTCTTAAAAAGGCAAAGAATGTGGTGACCAAGGCTCCCAAATCTTCCTATATCCATTCGGATGAGATTATATTTACATATAATAACCCCCCTCTAGGAACATGTTCCCATCTCATAATCAAAGATAAAGGTTATAAGGAATATGAATTTGGAAATGCCTTCTATATTGTGAAGCTTTAGATATCCCAAAAAAACCATTATAGGCCCAACATGGTTTGGCTCAAGAAAACTGACTCCTATAAAGTGGGCTCTCTTTCATTTTCCAAGAATGGTCTTCTCAATAATGAATAGCTTAAATCTCTTGATGATTCATGGTTATATGATGATGGATTAACTTTATGTTATCAAAACAACAAATATCCCATCCCTAAGAAAATGTTGGAGAAAGTAGGATAAAATGGAAAAGGCTTGGCCACAAATTAACAAGGGACTCTTGAGCATATTCCCCCATTTAAACAAAAATGAAATCAAGACATTGGATACAAACCACATGGAGGCGACCTCTTCAATCTTGAAAGTGACACTACTTCATTGTCTAATGATAAATCTCTAGGTAATGATGTAGAGTGATTTTATAGTATCTATGATGAATTCTTTGATACCAACCTATTTGAAAATAATGTTATCCATATCATTCATTTATACTTACACTATTTTGACCTCATAAATGGGTACCAATAAGATCACATACCCTTGGATGTCTTCCATAACGATGAGGAAATTTGTTGGGCTTCATAGTTTATAGAAGAAGCATTGAATTATATGCAACCAAAGTATAAGCCATTACAGAAATGGTTGCACCATTGAATAAATTTATGAATCCCATAGGGAAACATAGATGATATTCACATATTGATTTCATAATCAACCAATCATTGCCATCCTTTCACACATCTCCTAAAAAAGGGCACTACATTTTAGTGGAATAAGGATTGTTAAGAAGCCTTTGAACCTTTGAAATAATATTTGTATAATCCACCATTTTTATTCCCTCCAACATCAAGTAATTTGTTGATTGATGGATATGCTGACATGTGGCACATATCCCCATTAATTATTTATAAGGGTTTAATATATTAGGATAATTGAGTAACTTGTGGAATTAGTGCATTGGTTAATGGTCAACCTACATTAGGATTAGGAGGTTATCCATCCATTGATATTTAAATAGAGGTATATATAAGGGAAATGATTATAATTGTAAAGGAAGGAAGTAATAATTAAGTCTTATATTGTAAGAAGATATTGGAGCTTGTCCCCTTGAAGAGACATTGTGGAGTTATTCCTTCCTAAAGGAGTATTGTATGGTGTTGCCCTACCTTAAGGGTATTTTATTTATGCGTATATTGAATATTTGGCCATATTGACCTAAAAATATATATTGTGTTGAGTTTATATACTTTATATTCTACATTGTTTTCAAATATTACAAGTGTGGATCATAACAAGTGGCATCAGAGCTTTGATTTGGGCAATTTGTATGGAGCAAAACCCTAGTTTTCTAACATTGTCAATATATTTCAATCAATTGAAATTTTTTGCACAATTCTTTTAATTGATATGAATAATATTTTAAGGAAGTCTTAGTAAATAAATTCAGCCTTTATCATCAGTTTTGAGGGAGTTATTGATTTTTTAGTGTTTGTACTCATTTTATCATATCTTACGAAATATAAGGAATTTGTATGTGACATTTTTACTGATGCTCTATCATAATACAATAAAGATATATAAAAGAAATTAAGATTTATTTCAAGCGTGTGGAGTGATTTATTTTAATTTTATGATTTTTCATATATTCACTTTATAGGTCAAAATTTGTGGAAGGTTTTCACAAACTTCTTACTAAAGTTCCAATATAATAAGAGGAAGAGATAGTCAACATTTGGGATTCTTTTGATCAGGTTTAAATGATTTATTGACATTTTAGGGTATTTTATTAAGCCTAGTTTTTTTGTGATAATTTTCAGGGGATGATGATATTAATGCTAGAGAATGGTGGCTCATTTTAAAGGAGAATAATACTCAAACAATTTTTTGGCAAACATTCTTGTCTCTTTCTTTGTCTGGGCCTGCACAACATTGCTTTAAATAGTTGAGCTTCACACAAAGGTATTCTTCACGGGAATAAATGGAACATGGATTCATATATTGATTGGATATAAAATAAAAAGAGGATAAAGAAGAGGAATAAAATAATGATGGTAATGAATAAGATAATGGAAATGATAAAGAATAAATATTAGTGGAAAAAATAATGACAATGAGGAATAACATGCAAGTGATGATGAAGAATATGAAATCAAACATAATAATAATGAAGAGAGTATATATGATAAATAAAGAGAGGTAGAGGATCTAAAAGAAGAAGAATAATTAGATGATAAGGGTTAAAATAATTTGTCTCCAAATAAATCTGAGTCAATTTTTAAATTTAATGGATGTATTCAAAAGAAGAAGGTTGTTGTGTCTGTAAACCTTACCAGTAAGTATAACTTCATCAACATGAATGTGGCAAAGCATTTACATGTTCAAGCAAATAATATCAAGGAGGTTAAAGTAGATGGTAAAAATATTCTAGTGTTTGAATATTTTAAGCTCATTATGGAAAAATATGTTTTGCATTCATATTTTTATGCTTTGGATATGGTTCTTGGATATACATGGTTGGAGACTTTGGGAATAATCAATATTAATGTTTAGAATAAGTTCATGAAGTTATGGTATAGGAAAAATTAGGTCACTTTACAGGATATCATAGTTGGAAAGGCACAAAAAAAATGGTAGATCATGAATATGAGATTAAAGTAGGTGAAGAAGAGAAAGTGAAATATTCAGATGAATACATAGATGAAGAAACAATATGATAAAATAAAAACATTTCATCTACTCAAGAGACAAAGGAACCACCAAAGAAAAAGGTGGAAGAGGTAGAAGAAAAGGTTGATAAGGTCAAAGTATCAAAAAAATTGAGGTATATATACACCCACATCATCATGAGAGGAAACAATCATGGAGCCATGTGAGGGAGTGTCATAACAATAGGGACTTTGGCTATACAAGAAATTAGAGTTATACTAACTATTGATATACATAGAATCTACAACAAAACTACTATGGCCAAGTATGGAATCAGAGTAGTGCAACATAATATTGTACATGGTATCAAAGGAGGAATAACTATTCATGGACACCAAGGAGGTATAGTTATGATCTTGAATGGAATTAGAGTAGCACATTGGAATTTAGAAACAAGGTTGGAAAGCTATCACCTACTAGGATCATATACAATTGGTTGGATGAATTAGCTTGGAGACAAGTGTGCAATGATTTAAAACACACTCATTATTTGGTTTCCTCTTATGTTTCAGGGATGAAACATGTCAAGGAAGGAAGGAATGCTATGTAACTAGGGATATGATATATTAATGTATATCAGTTGATGGAGATGTTGACATGTGGCACACATCCCCCCTAGTTAGTTATATGGGTCCAATATATTGGGATAATTGTGTAACTTGTGGAATTAGTGCATTGGGTAATGGTCAGCCTACATTGGGATTAGGAGGTTACCTATCTATTTTTATTTACATAGAGGTCTATATAAAGGAAATTATTATCATTATAAAGTAAGGAAGTAATAGTTGAGTTTTCTATTGTAAGAAGATATTAGAGGTTGACCCCTCGAAGAGACATTGTGGAGTTATTCCTTCCTAAAGGAGTATTGTATGGTGATTACCTACCTTAAGGGTATTCTATTTTTACATTTATTAAATATTCGAGAATCTTGGCCTACCAATATCTATTGTGTTGAGTTGATCTACATTATATTCTACATTATTTCCAAATATTATAAGTGTAGATTATAACACCTTAGGGGCACTTTTAGCTCAACATGATGACAACAAATAATAGTGAGTGATCTATTATTTGAGGACATTGGTGGCCTATGAGAATAATTATTCACCTATGAAAAAAAATACTTGGTTGTAGTATTCACATCACAAAATCTATGTAAATATATGCTCAACAATCAAACTCTCCTCATCACCAAGGTGGTTACCTTAAAGTATATTTTATCCAAAGTGGCTTTATCATGTTGAATGGATAAATGGATTATATTACTTAGTGAATTTGATATTGAGTACACAAATAAAAAATAAATCAATGGGTAGGTTTTTGCAGATCAACTCATAGAGGCTCCACTATCAGATAAATAACCTTTGGCCATTGGTTTTCTCGATGAAGTTATCTTCTATCTCGAGGAGTCAAATCAATGGAATTATTTTGATAGTTCATTCACATTACATATATCATGTGAAAGTGTTTTATTTATAACACTATAGGGGAACCTTATCCTTAATGTGTTTCACATCAATTTCCCATACATGAACAACAATGCAGAATATGAGGCCCTTCTTATAGGATTGTGCCTCATCGTCTAGTGGAATATCTAAAACTATGGTAAATATAGATTTTATTGTAAAAAACTATGGTAGATAACCTCAAATAATAATTTTAATATATTCAATTTGAGCAAGCACTGTAGGCCAAATATAGAGCGATAAATCCAATGGAAACTATTGCTTTCTCTTTGACATGTTTACATATATTCAATAATATCAATTTTTGATTGAATAACTCATCATACTAGCATATGATTGTCCTAAATATGAGATGGATTGTGAGATCATTGGTCCTAGTTCAACCTAAGATCAAAATATCTACACCTACATTCATGATCATACCCTTTCCAATTACTTATCACAAACCCAGTAAAAATATTTCATCCATAATGCATCTTGATATACCTTACTCGATGGCATGTTATATCATATAAGCTATGACACAATGTTACTTCATTGTTTAAACTCAAGAGAGGATAATTTAGTCATCAAAGACATTCACAATGTGATCTGTTAGTGCCATACTAGTTGAATGGTCCTTGATAATAAACTCATTCACACATGATACTACTAGCCAACCATGTAAATTGATGTGTGTGTATGTCAAAAGGTGGGTTTCTTTCTAAAAGTATGATTATTTGATTCATGATACATCACAAGAATTACAACCAATATCAACTCCTTGGTCATTCTCATTGTGGGGACTCAATTCTCATAGTGAAGATAAACCCCCCCTCATATGATGGTCATAAGAACATACTTACCACTACCAAATATTTTTGCATGTGGGTCAAGGCCATTCCTCTCACTTATATTACCAAGAAGCAAATATATAATTCCATTCTCAATCACATAATTTTTCATTACAACATCCCCTCCACTATCATATTATATAATGGTAAATCCTTGAAAAATAAGGGCATCAAAGCCCTCTATACTCAGTTCTATATCCGACAGAGATGGCTCACTCCTTATTATCCCCAAGGTAATGGTTAAGCTGAGGCATTTAATAAAACTATCTTCAAAATATTTAAAAATAGTATCACTGGTGTTGGTCATGATTGGCACTTATAGCTTTTTATTACCTAATGGGCTTATCCTACTAATATATATACACCCATATGTGCAACATCATATTCCTACGTCTTCATATCAAAATCCATCCTCCCTATCAAGATCAAGTTTCATTTCCTACATATTTCAAATCATGATCTTAGTGATTATTAGTAGTATTGAGTTTATTGACTACAAGAATTGGAAATCTTGGATGAAAAGTAGTTAACTAGCGTAAATCACCTTAAATCATAGTAGAATCATCTACACTGTAGTTATGATAAACACATCAGATTATGAGAATTTGAATTTGGTGACCTTGTGCTAAAATATAATCAACAAAACACCAATTTATATCTAGAAACAAAAGGTAAATTTGAGCCTAATTGGATAGGCTCATACATCATAAAAGCTAATTTCATCTTAGGTTCATATATATTAGCTAGAGGAGCCCATGAACATCATGCATCTCAAGTTATTTTATTCTTAAACATCATATCATTGTCTATGGGTATACCCATATGCTTGGGGATAGGTCCACCTCATTCCACATCCTTCCATGTCCCTTTATCCAATACATATCATTTTCTTAAAATCCATTTCCTATTTTGACCTTGGTGGTGAATTATAAGTACTATAGGGTTCAATAGGTCTGATAGCTTTGTAGAATGACAACAGAGTACTGCATGAATAGTTTTCTTGACTTGCAACCCTTGAGGAGCTTCTTTTTGGTGATATCTATTCATTTCTCATTCACATCTTGTGTCACCTTCCATATCCAATGCTAGAGTTGGTTTTTCCTTTTCTAGTATCCCTTGTACATACATATAGAAAATCTATTTGTCTATAGCTATTCCAAAAATCCAAAAACATCAGAAAATATTAAAAATCCATAAAAATTCAAAAATTCAAAAAATACCAAAAAGAGATATAAATCCAAAAAATCTTTGTCCAGTTATCCATGTTTTTCAAAAATAGACTTTACTCCTTGATCCTTTATGGGCAAGATCATTGTCAATTCAGTGGAGCTCATCATTCTAAATTTCATTCCCTTGTACATACCATTTTATGGAGGGTGTCTTTCATATGATAATTATCATTTAATAACATCATTCATTTTATCTTCCCTAAGGGGAGAATTACAATGACTTGAGATCCACATGGATTATGTAGGTAGTGCTTAGTTATATGGGGATTTTGAGGATAACTCAATCATATTCCCATGTCCCCCTCTATTTTGTTTTGGCTCCTACATTCCTTAAGAAGTTTTTTCAATCCCATCATCACATCTATTTGTATCAATCAAATCCATTCATTTTTTTATCTAATCCAAGCTTGTAATATCCGATCCCCAGCACATGTTATTGCATTGAGACAAATTAAGCACCTAACTTCTCAAACACATAACCAAAAATGATGTTTTCTATTATTTTTAGTTTTTAACATTTGTGTGTTTGTCTACTTGCTTGATTGTTTGATTGATTTTATTTTTGAGTCTTAACTCAGTCCATATATGTCAATGGAATTATCATGGTTTTTCATATCTGATTCATTCTATTATGACTTTGTACTTAAGTTAGTTATTACATAAATGAAAATAGTGTTATCATTGTTTTTCTATAATCTTGATGCATCTTTTTAAATGTAAAATTAAAAATTAAGTTGCAAACTATATGTGGAAATTTGCTGAAAAGGTAGTATATATCCTTGCAATGATATATTTATCTACATCATCATAATATATGGACTTATCTATCCCAAGGTTAATTTTAAGAGGCCCTACTAGAAAACCTATTAGAAATATTTGGTGAATCTAGTCAAATTTGATTTGTTGGTGTGGTAAATCCTCTGTGGGTGATGGTGAATCTTATATTGAATATTTTTTACATATAACAATTTGACTATACCACAAGATAGATGCAAAGTGATTAAACTAAAAGGATATGCCAAATGAATGGACCAAATTATTGGATCAAATGGCTAGGTCAAAAAAATAGACTAAACATCTAGGCCAAACAGTTGGACCAAATGACTGTCTAAAATGATGGACCGAATGACTAGGCTAAATAGTAGGACATAATGATTTGGCCAAATGGCATGACCAAATGGATATGCCAAATGGTTGGGCTAAAGAACAAGGTTGAATGGTAAGACCAAATGGTAGGGATGAACAACTTGGCCTAATAATTGGGCCTAATGGAAAGATCAAATATTTAGGTTAAATGGCATAGTCGAATGGCAAGACCAAATGGCTGGGCCAAATGATAGGACTGAATAGTTGGGTCGAACAGTATGGATAAATAATAGGACTGAATGAAAGGGCCAAATAATTGAGCCAAATGACAAGAAAAAATGGTTAGTCCAAATGATTGGGCTAAATGGCTAGACTAAATGGCTGAACTGAATGGTAGGACCAAACGGCTGGGCTAAACGACTAGACTAAATAGCTAGACCGAATGACTCTATCATTCCACTTTGTCATTCGGCTCTATCATTCAAATCTATCATTTGTATCTATCATTAAAATATATAGTTTATCTCTTTTTATTATCTCTATCATTTGACACTATCATAGGTCTAATAATGTTGTTATTTAGCACAGTCATTCAATTCCTTCATTTGGTACTATCATTTAGTTTTTAGGTCATCTAGTTTCGAATCTACTTGTTGACTTGGTTTGTATCAGTAGGTAGTTGTATTATATATATGCCACAAATTGAATTGTAATCTTATATATTATATTTAAGGGTTGTTGAGCCAACCCCAATAATAATTTATATCCCTAAAATTTTGGTTATCCCATCCCATTTACCGACCATAAAAATTTGCCAAAACCAAAATCCAAAAATTGGAATATTCATGAATTAATGAATATTCACCACTAAAATTTACCCTGATCTATCCACACCATCATCATCATAATGGATAAGTGTACTAAACTTGATAATCAAAAACATAAATATTTACATCTATCAACATCATATAATCATAATAAAATATACATTACATCAATTTCATCAAGAATCAATATACACTCATCATGTGCCATACATGGATAACAAATCAAAACCTGAAAAATGCATTCATGTACATCCATAATCATCACATCAATCATCAATACCAATGCAAAAAATAGCAAAGTATCCAAATTAAAATGTATATATATATAAACTATCCATGTGTACATAGAAATAATACATGTACAAGTAAATAATGCCAAAATCAACATAAAAAATCATCTATATACTATCAAAATCACATCTAATGTTCATACATCACTTTGTCCATCTGAAGGTGGATCTCCCCTAGGAGGATCCTAAATTGATCTTGTAGAAGTCCCAATATGTGAAGATCCACTAGTCCATCTACTCTCTTTATAATTGGGTGCTGTTCATCTTATTAGAACTTCATGATCATATAGAGACATGAAATTATGAGTCTCTCTATGAGCTATAACTAGTCATTCCCTCAATTTCCCCAACCCTTACATGACCAATGTAGCCTAAATTGAAGTATCCCTCTTGACCCATATTATATCTCTATCTATCTATAAACTTTGTACCTCAATTGTCAACTAATTAATTTGGATGGATACTATTGTACTCTATCTATCTCTATCTATAATATTTACATCATGAGTGTAATCCCAACATACTGTTGACCAATTTTGCCCACAAGCAAAATTTTGGTCAACTTCTCCCCTGTTGTTTAAGGCTAATTCATTTCGGGTTCAGCAGGTTCAATGAATTCAATTCATAGCCAGGTTCAATTGGTTCAAAGGCAGAAGTTTAACGGTCTTAGTTCAAAGGCTCATCGGCATGCTTGGTTGAACCATTGAACCATTGAACCTTTTTGGTTTTATGGGTTTAGTTTAAGGAGGCCGCACTTCAAAGGAAAAGAATCGATGACTTTTGACAAGGACGGTGACGTCCCAAAGGCCATCAATTTTAATGCAATAAACTAGCCATTTAGTTTTTTGAACTTTTTGAGCATCAAGCATGGAAAATCCCAAGGAATGTAGTGACCAGCCAAGAGATCACCCTCAAGGGCTGAAAGAGCAAGAAAGACAAAACCGAGAAAAGACAAATCACAGATGACAAGCAAGGAGAAATGATATGGCACATAAGTGACAAGGTGGTCCAAGTGGCAAAGTGTAGGCAATTTATTGCCTGATAGTCCCCCAAATGGTGCAAACAACAAGCAACATGACTCGTGATTTGAAAAGGGGACAAATTTTAGTTTGTTGGCAGAAAAGAGGTGTGATCCATGCTTCCATATTAAAGCTCAAATGCCAAAGTCAAATTTGGCGATTATACAGCATGGTTCCAGCAAGCTTCTTCTAGAATGATGACAACACAATAGTGTTTTCCTCTTTCTAAGGGGATGTGACAGGCCAACTTGTCAAAGAAGAACCAAGTTTCTTTCTCCTTTCTTTTATATATTGTAACTTCTCTTTTTTGAGAAGGATCTTTTCACAGTTTTAGCCAGGCACAGCCCTACTAAAATTTTTACTTGAATCAAATAAAATGTAGTTTTTACCTCCATTTGGATAGATGTTTCAGAGTATGCCTTGAATGTTTGTCTATGTCCAGTAATTGTTTCTTGATGCTCTCACAGGTTTGACACTAGTAGACCTGTCATTTACAAGGTGCCATTTTTGTAACTGAAAGGAGAAGAGCTAACATTTGAGAAGACCAAAATAGAGGAAGTTACTTACAATGCGCATTTCATAGCACCTCAGTGATTTTCTATTTCCTATGTTTTCATGAAAGCCTCCCTGCCAGTCTTTTGCAGCCTGGTCCTTTCTACCAAATGTGTAGAGTATGTCTGTATTTTTCTAGTTCTGAGAGTGGATGTGTGAAGGTCGACCTATTTTAGTGCATCGCCTCTTTAGAGTAGTTTTGTTTTTCCTGCATCTTTCTCCCTTTTCATCCCCCCCTTTTATTTTATATATATATATATATATATATATACATATATATATATACATATATATATATATATACATATATATATATATATATATACATATATATATATATATACATATATATATATATATATATATATATATATATATATATATATATATATATATATTAGCATTTACTGGAAGAAACACGATGCATCAAAGGGAGCTAGCCCTTATCTAGAGACTCTCCCCTCTAGCTTCGCCGATCCCACAAGTGAGAGGGGAGTTTCCATGTTACGAAGAGAAGGCAGGAGCTAGGCATCCTTGCCCCAGTGCAATCTCCTGTGTCAATAGTTCTGGCACACTTGGTGGGACACAGTTTGATAACAATGTAAAGTTTCAGGATTGATGTTGGTCCTGTTACAGTATATCATTTAATTCTTTGACATCTAGTGACTCCACGTTAAATCCACTGGTTAAGTAGCCTGGTGTCATTAGAAATCATTTCTTGTATGTATACTTATTTTTCACAAAATCATGGGTCTTGTTTTCCTTCATATAAATATAATCAGGCTCCAGATATTTATGTAATCCCCTCAAGTAGCTCTCTTAGTTTCCCTGCAACTATAAGGGAGGTGGCATTGGAGTTTGAGAGGTAGATAATGGAGATTAACAGACAGAAGGAGTAGTACAGATATCAGCAAGAGCTGATGTATAAAGAGGAGTGTTTGTTTAGGCAAGCACAGGCCTTGCAATCCATGGAAGAAGAGGTAACAAAATGAAGAAATCCATCTTTTTAAGGCAGCCAACCTTGTACGTCCCCTCATATTCTAAAAAAAGCCCCCTCTTTTGCACCAAATCCTTTCTATCACATTGCACTTGCTCACTCAAGCTTATCAAATATACCTGCTCCCAACCTAGTGCACCTGGCTTTCCAATATCAAGTGATATCAGAACAATCTCCCATTGGGGAAAATACCACCAGTTATCACATCCCTCCTCTAAAGTCTCCTCCAATGCACCAAAGGTCTCTTCCTTGCATTTCCCAACCTCCCCAAGTCCTTCAGCATAATGTGTAGATTTCGAGTTGGAGGAAGGAATGCCAGGAACTAGCTTTGAGCTTTGAAGAGGATCATGCTGGTGACATCCAAGAAAGACTCTTTCAAGACAACCTAGCCAAACAAATTAAAGATTTAGAGGCTAGGATGAAGCTGCTTCTTGAAAGAGAGTCAAAACTTCTAGACCTTGTGGAGGAGCCTCAGGACCTTGGAGATAACAAAGTTGCTCCCTATTTTCACAGGTAGAATTCTAATTTAGAGATCCTGAATTGGGGAAGAACAGTAGAATCATGGGGCAAAAAAGAAGAAGAAAAGCAAGGTTTTTCTCAAAGCCTTGAAGAAGCTGAAGCTGTGCCTAATTATGATGATACTGGCAGCCTCCAGGAAAAGCTTTTCCAAGAAGATCTGGCCAAGAGAATAGCAGAGTTGGAATCCAAAGAGAAATTCCTCAGTCAATGTGTGGTGGATGGTTCAGACCAAATAGCACATTCCATGCTTGAACACACCCCACCTATACATTTCCAAGAGAGTTATCAGGCCATGCCTGATATTGATGAAGTGTTGATCAAGTGGAGAGAGGAGAATCATTCAATTCTAACTCAAGGACTACCTCTTCTTCCACATGTTTTTGCCACTTCACCCCTTCTCAAGGAAGAACTTGTTCTGCAGGAGGCAGGTGAGGAGTAGAAGATCCAATATGCAGTCTTCCAAGAAGCTGCCATGAGTGACAATGAAGAAGAAATCATCATTGATGCTCCTTGTGAAGACCTCATTAGCAATGGAGAAGATGCAAGTCTTGCATATATGTAGATGTTCCAACAATTTGAAGAGGAACAAATTCATGGTAAGCTCACTTCTCCTTTGTTTGATGAACTTCCTTGTTGTTTTGATGATGAGGTCTACTACATTGAAGAGCCTAAGTTAGAGGAAAATCAGGAGGATATTTTTGAACATCTAGAGGTCCTGATTTTTGAGGAGGGAAAGGAGAGGCTTGTCTTCCTAGAGGAATGCTTTGAAGAAGAGAGCTTTAAACAAAGAGGTGACGTTCTGTGGGATGAGCAATTATTTTGTGAGTCCATTTCAGACATCACTACAGTCACCCTTCTTCAAGAAGGCCAAAAGGAAGTAGAGGATGAGTCTGACAAGATTTTCAATGAGGTAGAAGGAAACAAGTCAGAGCATGATGCATTGCAGAAGGAATGTGTAGATCAAAGGGCTTATGGTGATGAGCCAGTAGCCATTGATTTCTTGGTGAAGAGCACCAATATGAAGGACCAACGTTTAATAGCCTTCTAAGGACAAATAGAATACGTATATATTAGAGGCATGTTTGAATTTGATCCACTCAGATTCTAGCCAGACCAGGTGACAAGAAGGAGGAACAGGTCACCAAATCTCCTTTTTATTCAGCTACTTGCCTACCACCATAAGTTTTCTTGCCAGGAAGGGGACTTAATAAATTTTAACTTTGATCCAGGAGGGAGGCAAATTTTCCTAGTTAGCTGTACATAATAGTTTGTTTTCAGTTTCTTTCCTGCTTTCCGTAAGTTTAGTTTGCATAGGTAGTGTTTTTAGCCTTGTGTGTTTCCCTTTACTTGGGGGTAAAAGCTTCATGTTTGATTCTCGATCTTTCATGTTGTTATTAATTCTTTCATGGATACACCTGACTCTGCGCCCAATGGATTTTAAGGCAACTGAGTTCTAAAGCATAGTAGGCATGCTTCCCCTATGAGTCACCAATCTGTTGACCAATTTTCCCCATAGGAAAAATTTTGGTCAACTTCTCCCCTGCTATTTAAGGCCAATTCATTTCAGGTTCAGCAGGTTCAATGAATTCAGTTCATAGTTGGGTTCAATTGGTTTAAAGGTGAAAGTTCAATGGTCTTAGTTCAAAGGCTCATCAGTGCGCTTGGTTGAACCATTGAACCATTGAACCCTTTTGGTTCAACGGGTTCAGTTCAAGGAGGCCACACTTCAAAGGAAAAGACCCGATGACTTTTTACAAGGATGGTGACGTCTTAAAGGCCATCAATTTTAATGCAATAAACTAGCCATTTATTTTTTGAACTTTTTGGGCGTCAAGCATGGAAAAGCCCAGGGAATGTAGCGACCAGCCAAGAGATCACCCTCGAGGCCTGAAAGAGCAAGAAAGACAAAATTGAGAAAAGACAAATCACAGATGACAAGCAAGGAGAAATGATATGGCACAAAAGTGACAAGGTGGTCCAAGTGGCAAAGTGTAGGCGATTTATTGCCTGATAGTCCCCCAAATGGTGCAAATAGCAAGCAACATGACATGTGCTTTGAAAAGGGGACAAATTTTAGTTTGTTGGTTGAAAAGAGGTACGATCCACACTTCCACATTAAAGCTCAAATGCCAAAGTCAAATTTGGCAATTATACAGCATGGTTCCATCAAGCTTCTTCTAAAATGATGACAACACAACAGTGTTTTCCTCTTTCCAAGGGGGCGCGATAGGCCAAATTTTCAAAGAAGTGCCAAGTTTCTTTCTCCTTTCTTCTATATATTGTAACTTCTCATTTTTGAGAAGGATCTTTTCACAGTTTTAGCCAGGCACAACCCTACTAAAATTTATGCCTAAATCAAATAAAATGTAGTATTTACCTCCATTTGGATAGATGTTTCAGAGTATGCCTTGAATGTTTATTTGTGTCCAGTCATTGTTTCTTGATGCTCTCACAGGTTTGACACCAGTAGACCTGTCATTTACAAGGTGCCATTTTTGCAGCTGAAAGGAGAAGAGCTGACATTTGAGAAGACCAAAATAGAGGAAATTAGTTACAGTGTGCATTTCATAGCGCCTCAGTGATTTTCTATATCTTGTGTTTTCATGAAAGCCTCCCTGCCAGTCTTTTGTATCCTGGTCCTTTCTGCCAAATGTGTAGAGTATGTCTATATTTGTCTAGTTCTGAGAGTGGATGTGTGAAGGTCGACCTATTTTGTTGCATCACCTCTTTAGAGTAGGTTTGTTTTTTCTGCATCTTTCTCCCTTTTCATCCCCCCCTTTTATTTTATATATATATATATATATATATATATATATATATATATATATATATATATATATATATATATATATATATATATTAGCACTTGTTGGAAGAAACTCGATGAATCAAAGGGAGCTAGCCCTTATCTAGAGACTCTCCCCTCTAGCTTCATCGGTCCCATAGGCGAGAGGGGAGTCTCCATGTTGCGAGGAGAAGGTAGGAGCTAGGCCTCCTTGCCCTAGGTGCAATCTCCTACATCAACACATACCAATATAGCTATCTCAAAAAGTCTGGTAGTAATCTCCTCCTCATAAAGGTCAATCAATCTCTCATCATCTATAGACCACACTAGCTATGAAGGCACAACCCCATCCCTTGTATCTATCCCTGGTAACATTGTCATGGCTAGTGTCAGTCATGGGTCTAACCATGTTTATACCTAAGGGTTAATTACTATTGTCACCACTGGGAAGCCCATTGGTGTCCATATTATTGAATTGTTGTGTCCAAAATCATAATATGGGTATGATTTCCCTCTCCATCACCACCTTTATCTTTGCCTTCATTCCTTCCTCCATATCCTCTTCCATTTCCACCTCTATTCACCTCCATATTTCCATGTCCCTCTCCATATCCATGTTTATGCTCATTTACCTATCCCCCATATCCTCCTATTGGTCTCTATGTTATCAGTCCCTTAGGCCTCACAACCCTCTATATCCATCTCCATGGGTAGGTTTGTATCATTGTGTCGATTGTCTCTTACAAATTATAAGACATTGGTATCATTAGCCCCATAAAAAAAATGGCCTAATTTGAGCCTACCATGTAGCATACTCCACTATAACACCTACATTTGATTCTCCTCCCAAAGATCCCAATCAATATCCTTAACACTATCTGAGTCTATCATGGCCTTTGATCTAGGAATTAGAGGTCCCCACTATCAAATATCTTAGGTCACATGTGTAAATGTATATAGACCCTTTGGTACATCTTGCATGATTCTAAAGTGTCACATCACTTGACTTGGTTCATATCTCTTTGCAATATAACCATGTTGACCTATGATGTAGCACAAGGTAATCGTATACCCCATGTAGCAATAATCCTTAGCCCATCCAAACTATATCTACTTGAATGATCTCCATAAAATGACCTATCATTCATTAATCATGCATATGTAATATTCCAAGTCCCCTAAGTCCCTGTACCAACCACCTACTACAATATCCCATCCATATGTTATAGGCTCCTCACAAGTCTTATACCTTAGTTGGTCCATTGGTCTCTCAATACCTATATGCACCCATAACCACACCTATAGCAAGGTAGATGCTCTAATGCTCTAACCACGTATAAAATCCACCATATACATATCTATATACAACTAAGCTAACATTTTTGGACCCCAATAAAAAATAATTGTATTATCAAACATGTCCCTATCATGCTTCCTAATCCCATGTGGAAAAAATAGTCACTCTTTTCAAGCAATAGAATGCCACTGATAATGCCCATAAGTACATGAGGCACTCAGTCAATAGAACGGTCCACTACCAATGCATCTAAATCTACACAACCATCCTAAAGCTATACATCTATAATCCATATTAGTTTCTCTAGTAGAGCTAATCAATCTCTTGATCTCCAAGTTAGGGTTGATTTACATATTTGAGATTATAAAATCCTCCACACATCCTCTAAGGTAATGGTAACATCCCTAATTGGTAGCTAAAAAGTGTTGATTTTGGAGTGTCATCTCTCTGCTAATGTAGTCAATAGTTCTCTATCTATATGAATCATTAGCATCTAGGTTATGTAGAGTAGGTCCACTACCTCCAAAAGCCCCACTAGATTATCACTCCACACATGAATCTTTGTCAAGAATCATGGTCATCATTCTTGAGCTAGGATCATGTGAAATTGATACTACAATCACCATGTGTTATAATAGTTAGTCATAAAATTATTCATCTTTCCATATTTTAGGCACTAATTCCACCACTTTTAGGTTATTCCACCAATCGATAGGGTATTTTAACCACCTCAATAGGATTCTACCAATCTATAGGTAGAATCTGCCACTTATTAAAAATTTCATTGATATCAAGTTGAATCTATTATTTCAATGAACTTGACATGACCTTTACTGATGTCATTTTTTTGCTTCTTGATGTCAGTATGACATCAATGCTGCCACTGAACTATGAAAATTTGAAAAAATGCATCGATGCCATTTTTTATGGATGATTCTGCCAATTGTGTGGTTAAATCTGCCATGAGTAAAAACTTTCTCATGGTGGAATCACCACATGTGTAAATTATAAAGCTAATAAATGATATAAAAAGAAAAAAATAAATATTTAAACCTACTTATTAGTGCACCTCTATTTACTAGTCATTGGTAGTCTTTCACTCACTCTCCAAGTTGCCTCTCAATCGGGATAGGCACCATTTTGTCCACGATCTCAGAGGAAAAATCTAGAGCAAATGTTTTCTAAGAGCTAGGGTGAAAATTAATTATTTTTTCCACCCTATTCTTTATTTATTCACCCTAATCACACCAAAATTTAAAATTTCCCCCCATTTGTTACCCCATGTATCCATTTTCTCTTCTGGGAGCTCATTTTTTGCTTATTTCTCCATTTTTCACTCTCTTCTACATATTTCACCTTTCTCCTCCTTTTGAGGGCTCCTCCATCCAAATTATTCTTCATCTGGCCACTCAAGGGGGCATCCCATCCTCATTGTATGGGGCATCCTTGTGATACCAGATTTATGGATTTTCCTAGAATCATTCATTCTAGTCAATTTCCATCTTCTTTACACCACTTTGGGCATTCTCATGTACCCATTTTTTGGCCTTTTTCATTCTTTGAAAAGTTTTTACTTCACTAGTGCCTTACACCACCATTTCAAATAGGAAAAAATATATACACCTCTTTTCTTCCACCCCTAGTGTCATCATTGATCACCAGAATAATTTTATGTATCATTGTGAGACCAAAACTTAAATCCTTATATCATCTAAAATCATTAAACTAAATATTGTTTTCACCATATTATATCTGATTTCAATACCCCTGCTTTTTTCTGAAAAGTATTGAAACGATCATACTTTGGCATATGATGGCCTAAGTCATGACATTTAAAACTATTGGTGGGGGCCAACTTATTTGCATTCATTTATCAATTATTTTCTTTTTGCATGGTTAAATATGAAATTTTGTTGTGTTGATTGTCTTGAATATTCATAACATTATTGAAAGATTATACATAGCATAAGTTGATCAATTGTTATAAAATCATTTTACCGCATTCATAATTTAAATGCTTTTGATATTTTTCTTGGAAGTTATGATCAGTATATAATTACAAATCATGATTCTTAGTTTTATAATATTGATATATCTTGATTTCAATAAATTTTGGTTTGGCAACAATTTCTAGTCTTGATGATAGATTTCATTTCCTTGTCACTTATTTGTTTAGATTTGTGACTTAGATCTATATATTCATGACACTATTGAATTTGTTGCAATTATAATGGATCTCTCATAAACATGATTTACAAGAAAATTATGTGACATTTTCATTGTTAGTGACTTTTTGAAGTTGCATACTCTTGATAGTGGTGTGTTTTTGTCAACATTGGTAAGATGGTAATATTTATATATGCATATTGGTGAGCAATTACGACTTGATTATTACTTATTTTTGACTTGAATGCACTATCATTTTTTGTTGTGACACCATATAGAATATACTTCTAAGGTCATATTCTAAGCCTTGGAAATCATATGGCTTGTTATAAGTTTGTTCCACCATTAATATTAATTTGATATAATTTTCCTTGATCATTTATCAAGTGATAAGGGTCATCATGTAATTGGTTATCACCTTAACAATATTGGTGGTCATTGTTTGTTAAAAAACATCACTTGGTATGTTGATATTAATATTCCTTAATGTCTCAAACCATTTATAATGTTATATCTTGAACATTCAAGATATTATTTGGAATCATTTGAAGTTAATGCAAAGGTGGTGGTGGCATTTGTTGGTGTGAGCAATAAATATTGGATTTTAATAAGTCATCCTCACCTATTTGGATTTCATAATGGTGGCAAAGTTAGTGTTTTATTTGATAGAATGTTAATGAATTAATACTAAAGTTAATATTTGATTTGGTAGGAATATTTTTGATAGAGGCTATCGGCCACTAATTTAGAAGACACATCATGTTATTTACACTAGTTAACTATTTTGGTAACCACCTCATCATAAAATACTTCATTTTTCTCATTTATTCACCATTTTTATCAATCTTGAATCGTAAGTGAAGCTCTATAATTCCATTGATTGAGTAAGAATAAAGTGATTTTTGTTTTCATCTACAGTCTTCTCATTGGTGTATGTAATGGTGTGAGATGTTAGGATGGACCCTAGATTCTCATAATTCAAGAAGGTTTTTTTAGGTTAGAGAGAGTGCAAAATAAGTTAATTATACTCCTTCACATGGTAGTTATAAGGAGATACCTTTTTACGATCATAGGGATGCCAACACTTTTTTTGGACCTTTTCATCATGCAACATGCATATCCATACATTTTGATGTGAATGATCCTACATTCTAAAACTTTTTAGGTAATATCCCATCATCCTTTGTTATTTTATGTGGTGTATCTAATATAGGTCTAAGAAAATCATCTTGGCGATCTCATCCTTTTAGACAAGGTACCCTAAATGAATCCTCTCAACAAATGCATACTATTATTGAGTCAGTACCTAATAATCCTCATATATTAATAATGTTGAGTTTTTCCCTAAGCTTAACCCAAACCTTGATAACTCAAATCCCTATTTTAATATGATTACTAGACCCACTTTTCTTATACAAGACAAACATGTTTAATCTAGTAAAAATAATGTGTTGGCAACTTTATGAGTCAGCCTATGGTGACACAAGGACTTAATAAGGTAAATCTTGTGATCAATGATGACTATGGAGGAAATAATTTAGCTGAGTTACTTGTAGCATCAATATAATATATATAATATTAGATAGATAAGGGATCCCCTCTCATGGATCTTATTTTTGGTAGTGACTTTGATTAAGTTTTTATGTGATAGGGTGGATGCACAAAGTTTAGGGATAAAAAGGTGACATTTATGGGGAGGGAATGGTTTTTTTCAAAGGGTGTACACATTTTTGAAAAGGGCATACACCCATTTTTAAAAAAATTTGTGCCTTTATATGGTACCAATCCAAAAAGGTGTATGCCTTTTTAGATAAGGGCCTATGCCCTTCTAGATAAGGGTGTATGCCCTTTGGCCCACAAAGGGCATGGTTTTAAAAGGGCATGTATCCTTTTTATTTAACTATTTTTTTTTGCCATTGATCTCTCAAACCCATGTTTCATTATCTTGCCTTGAAGGAGCCATTATGTTTTGAAGATGATGTGCATGCTGTGGCTTCACATCTCATTAACGTGATTCAACATTTTGATTATGGTCTCAAGTATGTTGATTGTTAATTTTTTATTTTGGGGTTTAAATTTATATGTTTTTATGAATAGGTTTTTGAAACTAAATTTTCATTGAAATTTCTCACGTTGCCTAAAAAAAATTGCATTTTATAAATCTAGATACAAAATTCAATGGACCCAATTCCTGAAGAAAATGTAGAACAAAATCATGATCAAAACCCTCAATAGTTTTAATTCAAAAAATTAGAATCCAATTTTATGAACAATATAATTCAAAATTCCAACAATTATAAATTATTCTCAATAGTTTGTGTCACTCATAATTAATAGTGGACACAATTCACTTATGATTACATTAAAGGTCGTGTTTAATCAAGTGGGAAATGTCACTTCACAACATGATGCAAGGTTGCATCAAAGAGAGGTCTTGAAACAATATTATTCTGATAATTATCATATGAGAATATGTTAGAAAAAAAATATAACAAAAAAATATCTGTGCTTTGTTTCTTAAGCATGGAACCAACCAACCACCACCAATGACTTGTCAACATATTGGCATTATTTTGTGTGTTCATGTAGAGATAATTATTAACTTTTGGGATGTGGTGGATGGTGTTTGATGAGCCTCCATGAAATAATAATGAATTTCCATTATAATTTTTGATAAAAATTTATTGTGATTTTTTAATCCAAGAAATCCTAAATTATTTTGACATGAAGGCCTCCAAAGGTAGGGGAGGTGGGTCCTCATTTGATAGACTTAGTGTTAAGTGGGACCAAAACCACCATAATTGAGTTTAGAGAATTAGAATGATAATAAAACATGCTTGTATCCCTAGAATTTTGCATCTTTCCCACATAGATGGACACCCTTGAGGTAGTTACTAGTCTCACATAAGTTATAATTGACCATGGGATGCATACACTGAAGACCTATACATACAATCTAAGTGGTAGGACATCTAGTATTTTTTCTCATATTATTGGTGTTAGTGTCTGTATACACATAATATTTTCACAATTTATCAATTACTAATGATTTTTAACTTGTATGAACCCATCGAGTCTCAATCTCTCTAATTACACGTCCTAAGGGGTGTACCGAGAAAGGGATGGGCAGACCATTGATGCTTTGTAGGATTTTTTTTCCGTATTGCCACTTATTACCAATCTAACTAGATCTTTAAAACATCCCCCTAAACTTTGCCTCCTATTTTTCACCCTCCTCTAATCATTTTCCACCTTCATTATCCCTTTCCTTAACCTGGACCCCTTTTTTGACAATTTACATGATTATGTTAACCACATTGACCTTGTATCCTTATTGATAAAACTTATTAGGGACCAAGTCAGCTAGGGTGAACTAGTTATTTTTTGTCAATTATGATATTCGCTCAACCTGGTCGACCTTACAAGCTAAAACTTTTGGAAGGATTTATGGTTATATCAAACTATATAAACACATCCATTTTTCCATTATTAGATAGTAGGTAGGAGTTATTATTCATTTACACTTCATTACAATATGATCTTCCACCATTCTACTTTAGGATTTTTAGCTTAGGGTTTCTACTTGGAGAGGAATATAATATTGTAGAGAAGTCTTATATGCTTTGGCCTTTCTTAGTGATTTTTACAAACCAAAAAAACCTCTTGTGAAGCACCTTTGGCCAAGGGAGAGATTGAGTCTCGATGGGTTCATCCTCTATGTAAGTATCTCTAACTTTGCTCATCTCTTTAGTAGATATAAGTAGTATAAGTATTGTATTTTTAATAATATTCTCTCTATCCATGTATTATGGTTTTACCTATATATAGATTAATTAGGATTCTCTTATGCATGTTTAATTTTAATGTTTATTATCCCTACTTTGTGCCACAAGCTTTGGTGAGCACTATATTAGATTTTTATTTTACTTGTTATTAATTTAGTGAATATGAAAACACATGACCTAATTAAAGTTATTGCATAATTTTTTCTTGATTTGAGGCTTTGGAACCCTCCCTAGTGATATTATTATGGTAATAAATCCCTTAATTAGGTTTAATGGATCTATATTGGTCATGATCCTGATTATATAATGTATCCCCAATTGGAAGTATAAGTAGGATCTATCTTTTTTGAGATAGGATTGATTTGTATATCTATTGTATTTCTCATTGCATACATTATGGTGAACCTAACATGAATCTAACACTTTCAAGTTTTCTTTTATGCTTTTCATTTCTATCATTTTATTATTTTTCTATATTTGTGATATTAGGTTGATCAGGTCAGTATAGTTATAACTTCTATGTATATGTTTAACACACAATCGCATCAAAATGACTATATTATTTTTGTGTAGGAATTAATTAGATATAGGTTAATGGATCAAATAGGTTAAAAAAATAATCTTATTCAGTCTCAGATAACAAACTATTTTGAATAGGTCAACTTAGTCTCCCAATCAACATCTAGAATAAAAAACTATGTCGAATAGGTCAACTTAATCTCCCAATAAACATCTAAAATAGTAGACTATATCAAACAATCCAACTTAGTCTTACAGTCAACATAAAAATAAGAAACTAAGTCGACCAGGTCAACTTAGTCATCTTAACAAGATTTAGCTAGTAGGGTTTCATAGAACTAGGTCAACCTAGTTGACTTAGTTGACATAACTTACAAGAAACAATCAAGGAATTTCAATATAAAATTTATAATCCTAATCATCTTCCAACCCACCAAGGTTCCTCTCTTTTTCTCTCATTAAAATCAATACTTCATTACAGTTCTATATTGTGTAAGTTTGTCATCTTCAAAACTAAAATCCTACAACAAACTAAGTTGACCTGGTCAACTTAATTTTGTAACCTATATTTTATTTAAAAGATTAAGTCAACTTAGTCAACTTAGTTCTTATGGACTCTTACTTCTATAGAATAGTAGAGACCCTATTGAATCTATTCTATAATTTTTGCATATAGTGTCATCTGAATCGACCCTATACCATTATTAATTTGGTAGTTAATAACTATATGATAGTAATTAATTCACACTTCCATTTTCATCTATTTTCATGCTTAGAGTATCTCACATAGTATAATTAAGTGTTTTTTCAAAATATCATGTATTTGCACTATTTTTCTCTTTTTGCACACACTACCAAATCACATAATACTCAAAACACATTTAATATTTGTCTTCTCAAAGCCTTCTTACTTAGATTTGATCACCAAGGGGGAAGCTAACTTGGTTTTATATCAAGTATAAACATGTGGTTAATGTTATATATTTTCAAAGCATCTGACACCCTTATCTCTACAAGATTGTGAAGTGAGGGGGTAAACCCCAATACCAACTTAATAACATTGCCAACACATATCCCTTTCATCCTAAACATCCTAAAACCATCCATAGATTACTTTCTCATTCCCTATTTTTATCCAAATTACCCATCACACTTAATTTAAAATTTCATAATAATCTTATAACACTCAAGATGACCATCTAGTTAGCATTTACTTTTTAGTTGATTGCTTGCTCTTTGCTCATTGTATGTTGTATTACAAAAGCTTGCATTGGCCAGCATTGGTGTAAGGTTTTGTGTTATGTGCCAATTAGATAGTTATCATTGATCCAATTTTTTTTGTGTTTACTTCCATTTTTTGCTTCAAATTACATTTTCAAAATCTTTTCCTATTTTTAGCACACTATCATTCTATTTGACATAGTCTTTTAGAGACTATCTGTTTCACTTTCCAGTAGTATAAGTCAACCTGGTCAACTCTGTACTCTTATACCTTCTATGCAACGGTACTAAGTTGACCCAAACAACTCTTTACTCTTATCAAATCCATTTTTAACAATACACAATTGACCTAGTCAACTTTGTACTCATATTGCTGACCCTACTCTCCTATCTGGATGACTTAGTTCTCTATTTCTCATTCCTTATCATTCTATTTTTTTTCTCAACATATCATGAAGTCCACTATTATATTATTATTGGACAAACTAAATCCATTTATACACTATAAGGGGTATTCGTTTCTCCCTTTCTTACCTCCCAAGAGAACCCTCACTCTTGGAGCACCTCTTCCCCTCCATCTGTGGATTGTAACATGGTTCAAATCACACCTCAAGATGAAGTAGGTGGATCTGATCCTTTTTATACCTATCAATAAAATTCTAATCTTCAAAATTTTAAACACAATGTTGGAGTAATTGACACAAGTTTATCCATCAATCCCATTGGTAATCCACCTTCCAACAACCCTCCCAATAATACCAATTTAGGGAGTTATCTTAAAAACACCAACCTATCAATTGATATGACTCAAATTTTTGCACTAGTAATAAAAAAAATGAACATAATGAAAACTTATAACACCTCTTAAATGATTAAATTATAATGTCATTTGATCAATATGGCTAATCAACCATCGGTTCTCAATCCACAAGCCGATACTAGTTTTATTCTTCCACCTCTTGGAGATGCCTCAAGAAATGTTATTCCTTAGCCTATCATGAATAAAAAAATGCTTCAAAACATCCAAAATAATCCTTTAGCTCATTTCATTGTATCCATTGATATTGGTAATATATCTCCAACTATCAAGTATGATGGGACTAAAGACCCCACATCCTTTCTCAAATCATTTGGCAATATTTATAAAGAGTGGATCCAAACTAATTCTTTAACCATAACTAAAATTATAGTTAAAAACTTCATTGAAAATGTATTGAAATGGTACAGCCAACTTCCCCAACATTCCATTTGGAAACTTGAGGAGATAGTCAATCCTTTAGTTAAAGATTTTCAACATAATGATCTTCTCAAAAATTTCCTTAGCCATTTCATCAATGCTAAGAAATCTCCTACTAAATCAGCTCATGGTTTTATCAAATGATGGAAAATTTGACCCATAAGGCTGATCATAACATGAATGATGATTTTTTTTTCAAACTCTTTATAAATACTTTAAATACTTCAATTTAATATGAAATTCAAATTTTCACTCCTCAAATGTTTAACGAAGCTCTTGACCAAGCCAAACATAAAGACTTCTTCATGAAGTAATTCGAACCTAATACCAAATTTCTTAAAGGATATTTTCAAACTTATATCTATTTCATCACTAGAAATACTCCTCAAACCAAACAAGGATTTGCCAAATTTGACACTCCCTCATATTCTCACATACCACCAACTATGCAACAAATGAAATAATTCTTACTACCCTCTAAACCCTTTACTTATCCTAATAATCCTCCTAAGTGGTATGATCCCAATAAATTATGTTGGCTCCATGCCGACATCGGTCATTCCCATGAAACTTGTTGATGTCTTACTAATTTTTTTGTCTCCTACATACTTGGTGATTCCTTCAATCACAAAACCATGATTCATTCAATCATCAAGAGTACAAGATTACTTCTCAAAAATGATAAGATCCCAAAGCTTCTTCATCTAATAACCAAAAATATTTTTACACATCTAATAATAAATAAAATACCAAGGATTTTTGTGATATTGATGCTAACTAAGACCAATATTATAACAATTCTCAATATGTTAGCACAACTAAGGTAAATTATCATCACAAACTAGCTCACAAATATTTTTTCATAAAACCTAAGAAACCATATTTGGAGGAACAAATTCTTAAAGACATAAAAACCACTCCTTTAGTATCAAAATCTCCTAAGGAACCAGTACCTTCATACAAACCCCCAACAAATTCCATTCCTTCAAAACCTACTTTAACTTCTAAACCTCACACTAGTTCTTCTTCTAAATCCCACTAGAACTTTCTCAAAGAATTTAACTCCATGCCTTGAAAGATTCCACTTATGGAGTTATTTTTTACTTCACCTTATCATTGCAAGTTCCTTATGCAATAATTACAAGAAATTGAAAATCCATGTTATATATATGAAGAACCACCCTCTATTGAGCCTCAACCTACCAATGTGCATATCGTTGAATCCATTTGTCCTTCTTCCAAACTTTCTATTGAATTTATTAAAGAGGACATGATTAATGATGAAATCCTTTTTTGTGTCGATGATCCACAACTATTCATTAAAATATCCAATAATACTACCATTATTCATAAATTTTTAGTTGATGAAGGGTATGATATTAATATGATATATTTATGGCTCATCAAATAACTTGGATATAACAAGGATCATATCAAGTAAACCTATTTCACCTATTGTGGATTTGATAAAAATAATAAAACTCCAATTAGTTGTATTTAGATCCTCCTAATAATTAGACCTAAGACTATTCAAGCTAAAATTATGGTCCTTGATTTACCCCTATCTTATAACATGCTCGTTGGTCTCCCTTAGAATCATAAAATGAGGGCCATCACTTCTTTCAGTGGCCAATGCATCAAATTCTTGCATAATGGAAAATAGTATAAGCACGAGGTTGATCCTAACCCTTGGAGTATTCAACTTCCTAATCCAAAATATCAATATCACATTCTTACCATCCTTACCATCAATAGTGCTCCCTTACTTGAATTTATCAACATCAATCCTAACCTACAAGTCACTCTTGTTGATTTAGACAATGATGAACCTAATGACTTACAACATACTTACAACACTACTAAGATATCTCCTTACATCTCAAAGTGGCTTCCTCCTTATTTATTACCTTGTGATTTCACTATTCCTCTCATTGATGAGATCAATAATTTTCCCCCTCTATGTAATGCTCAGGAACCTTCTTACCCATAATATTCCTTCACATATAATTACTATTGAGTGTCCACATCATTACAAGATCCTCTAATGATGTCTCCATGAAATTTCAATGACCTCAACATTTCACCTTCTAAAACTCTCCCTTAATCTCAAGCATGTACCATTTCTCCAACCTATGATGATAACTAAATCATATCCCAAGCTCAATCTTGAGACTTGGATGTTCAACATTATCATGAAAACTTATCTCAAATACATGATTTAAACTGGGATGTCCACACCACTTCCACAGATTTTAAATTAATTCCTAAAGGTCATGTACCTCTTGTTAATTCTCCACTTCTTGATACTCCTTAGGTGATGGAATAAATCCTGCCTTATAAACCCTCATATATTCTTTCATATTCTCTACCACCTATATATCCCATCATTACATACAAATTTACCCCATCAAAGAAACTAATGATATCTCATCTGATCAATCTAATCCTCCTAATCCCAAGATTACATTAGATGCCAAGGCTATAGATTCCCATCGAATACATTCTGAATATGATCACCATGGGAATCAAATTCTTGATCTTGAAGTAGATATTGAGTATTATATACCTCTTTCCACTTTGCCTAACAATGAATCTATTAATTAATTACTTCATGCCTGAGAACATCAACTTCCTCAACAACATCACAAACTTGGTAATTTCAAAAACAAATCCCCTTGTTTCAACTACTTCATCACTAGAATCAACCCTAAAGATAATCCAAATTTTTCCTTACCTAATACACCATACAACTTCCAAAATGGCAATGCTATGCTTATTGAATAAACTACTTGTGTTGAATATGGTACTCCATAATGTCCTCGACCTATTAGAGTTTTTCATGAACTCACACCTACTGAACACGATAACTTTAACTTATTTTTTGATAAATATCATGATATCTTTGCCTATTCCTATGAGGGCATGCCTAGTATTGACCCTAGAATTTTGGTGCACAATATCATCACTTATCCTGATGCCAAACTTATGCACCAAAAATAATGGAAATTTCCACCCAAAGTTTTCACCTTATGCCATAAAGAAATTATAAAACTTATTGATACTAAGTTTATCAAACTAGTGGAATATTTTGGATGGGTTTCTAAAATAGTCCCCATTTAGAAAAGGGTCACTATGGTCATTCACATTGTATTGATTTCCATAATCTTAATATTGCTTGTCCCAAGGACAGTTTCCCTTTACCTTCAATAGATGATATTGTTGATTCCATAGTTGGTTATGAAATGTTATCTCTTACAGATGGTTTCTAGGGCTATAACCAAATTCACATTACCCCCAAATATCAACATAAGACAATTTTCACCATAGAATGGGGCACCTATTACTACGTTAAAATACCCTTTGGACTCAAAAATGCCACTTTCAAGATAATCTCCCTAATGACAATATTCTCTATATTGAAGGTCTCAACCAAGCCATATCCCTTAAATATTACTTCCATAACTTCACTTCTGATTTTGAAGCAAGTAATCTTGATGAATCCACTATCCTCACTAAATACGACCAAACCAAAAGTAGTTATTAAAGAACTTCTTGAAATTAATATTGATTTACACAAGGATACTTGGACCCTTCATTTTTATGGTGCTAAATTCCTTCAATGAGTTTGGGAAGGTTGTATTATTATTATCCCTCTTAGAAAAATAATCCCTTTAGATTTTTGTTTAACATTTTACATTACTAACAACATGGTCAAGTATGAAGCTTTAATCTTAGGCATGAGAATTTCCATTGATTTATATATCCAATACCTACATGCTTTAGGTAATTCCCAACTCATTTAATACAAATTCAATGGTGATTACCAATGAAAAAGAGAGAATATAATTTATTATCATCAAATTGTAACCACTCTCACTAAATATTTCATTTCTTTCACCATTGAGCCTATCCCTCAAGATAAAAATTCTATTGTTGATTCCTTTGCTTCTTCAACTTCTCTTTTTCATCTACACCAAGTTTTTACCGATCCTAATTTTCTTATCCAAATAATAAAATATTTGTCTTTTACTCAACCACACAATTCACTTATCTACCACATTGAGGCCATCACCATTCGACAAAACCCATGGTACAAATGCATCCTTCAATTTTTAGAACACCAAACTTATCCTCCAAACCTAGATTCTCATGAAAAACCCACATTCACAAATAAAAATCTAAGTATGTATTTTGATATAACATCTTATACTATCACAATATTGAAGGTACCTTTCTCCATTGTGTTATGCAAGATAAGGTTCCTCCTCTTATTAAATAAGCACATGGGGTATTTACGATGGCCATTATAGTGGATATGCTACAACCTACAAATGCTTACATATGGGATATTTTTGGACCAATATTGAAAAGGATGAAATTAAATTTGATAAAAATTTTACTCCTTGCTAGCTTCATGATGATTTAATTCATTCAGCTCTTGCTGAGATTCAAACCATAGAATCTCCTTGGCCATTCTCCATGTGGGGCTTGGATCTATTAGGATAATTACCTTGATCCTAAGATGGGAATGTCTTTATAATCACATCCACAAAATATTTTACCAAATGGGTTGAGTCTATGCCCCTTGTTAATGCCACTGGTATCACCATCTCCAAATTCATATTTAATCAAATCATTTGACACTTTGGTGTCACTCATACTCTCATTTTGGATAATGGTAGTAATTTCAAAAATAAATATATCAAATTGATTTGTGCTAAATTTAAAATCAATCAAAAATTCTCCACACCCTATCATCCACAATGTAATGTCTAAGTCTAGGCCACCAAAAAAATTATTAATAAAATTATCCAAAATATAATTCAAGAAACTTGTACAAATTGGTACCTTCATCTATATCTTTCTCTTTGGGCCTATCACACTAGCATACAAATTTCCACTGGGGCAACACCATTCTATCTAGTCTATGGTTCTAAATCGATCCTTACATTAGAATTGTATCTTCCCTCTATCCTTATATCTCTTCATCTTATCATACTCAATGAATAATTACATGAAGCTTGCCTTCATGATCTCAATCTCCTTGACAAACACCATCTTTTTGCTTTACAATACAAGCACCAATACAAGGCCCGTATTTCCAAACAACATAATAAATGAGTTAAAGTTCAAAAGTTTAATTTTGGTGATATTGTTCTTAAATTAGACTACACTCATGACAAAGAAGATAAGTATACCCTAAAATGGTGGGGCCCTTATTTAGTCAAAGATATTCTTGGTCCAAGTAACTATTGCCTTCAAACTAATGAATGTCATATTGTTAAAGAAAAATTCCACTGAGAGCATGTTATAGATCCCCTTAAACTATCCCCAACTCTTTGATGCCTCATGCAGTTTATTTGTACACGTGTGACCAAATGAACATGGCCCTTGACTCTTACAAGGCATTCTAACTAGGTTTGATAGGAATTAAGGCCAAATTGACCAATTTTGAATGATTTTATGCAAACCAATGGCTCCCACTAGTTATTAACTTTCCACTTAAGTTATTCATAGTGTTTGGAAGGTTCTCATCTCATATGGATCAATTGAGGTATATGTAGGGCTTAGGCCTAGTTTTAGGCCTAATAGGCATGACTATATCTAACTATGTATTTTACCCTTTTAAGTGTTTCCAATGGTTGTAAGGCCTTTTCCATCTCTATTCCTCTTAAATACAACTCTAACATATTTTCACTATGCCTTTAAGGATCTTCCCCTCATCCATTCAACATTCATATACTTACTTTAAATGTTAGGTTACCTATGGAGTGCCCTTTGTATGAGATAAAATAGAGGGCATCTCCCATGTTTACATAACCAAATTGAGATAATAAGGTATTATTTTCGGTCATTAATACCTTATAAACCACTTTTCAAAGTTGTATCATTCCTAAATACTCCCCAAAACTTTAAACTCCTAAAAATAGCTAATGGTTCATGTGATTGTGTATAATGTTCTATGCAGGGTTTAGATTAACTATGTTTTATGGCTCATCATTGTAGGTTAAGGATCCTACATATTTAAAACATTTGATATTATTTTGTTAACACTGTGAGAGTCATCTTAAAATTATCAATCCATCTTACACATGTGAATACTTCCAAATTGTACCTCTCCACTAGCTAAAACTAGTCTATAGTTAGACTATAGGTGTCTCACTAAGGAAAACATAGGATTTATTATATATGTTGACGTTTATATGAGAGACACATGGAATGTGACATCACCATTATGAAAATTATTTTTGCATATTCATTCACTTCAGTTTTCTGACCATTAACCAAGCTTACATCTTCCACTAGCTAGAGCTAACTTGTGAATATGCCAGATTGTAGGGACTCATTTGGAGAATAAATAATCTAATGTAAGTGATTACATAGATTTGAACATTTTAGTTCATATTTTGAGCTCCCCCTAAGGTCATTAAAACTATTTTACACTTGTATAGACTCAAATTTTATCTTGAGACCATGTTCTTATCACCTTGGTATCCACATACTATAGGTCTGCAAGTTCAAGTTTCATTTTGATTGAAAGCACTATTTTTTCACTAAACATCTTCAATATATCTTGATTGAATTGAAACCATCCAACCATTATCCTATCTTGATCTAGTAGTCTTCTTATTGTGCTCAATTATAACATTTAGGTCAAGATTGTAAAAATGAAAATATTAGATCTATCTAGACTTCAACCATGTCCACCAATAGATGATGTTGTATAAGGAAGATAACCTTTTTGGATAAACTAAGGTAAGAATTTCTTCTTAGCAACTTTTCACCTTTGCACCAAAGATGACTATCTATGTTGAATTGGTCCTCATAACCAATCTCTAATACTTGAAATGGCTCAGTCTTACTATATTTCCCTTGAGAGCCTTCATCAAACCCTATTGAAACCTTAATCTTCATCAAAACCTATTAAAGGCCTATTTTCACTTGATTGTAGGTGATAGTCACAAAGAAATTTGACTATATATATTCTAACTATGTTTTATGCCTTCTCTTGCTAATATTGGGTCTCTCGATGATTCTACCATGTTGTTGATGATACATGAGACCTTATGAGTGTGTAGAGGTTTTAAAATCATCAATATCCCTACCTAAGCACCATCACATAGTCCTATAGATGATTATTTAGGATTATTTGATCGTGTTTATGATTTTAGGTCTAGCAATCCAATAATGACATTCTTAAGACCAAAACCTCCATAGAGAGACCAATCACCATGATTCAATAAATTGGAATCAGTGTACTACCTTGGATTTGAAGTCATTGTGAGAGGACAAAACATTGTACCTAAAAACAACTATCTATATACCCTTGATAGTTATGCATATTTATCACAAAGGAGTGATATTGCATATGGATCCACATTCACACATGCCAAACTAAATAAAAAAAACATGGAAATAAATATAAATCTCTACAAATACACCTACAATACATGGAAGCATTAGACAACTACAAATAACTAATAAAACTAGAGGCCATTAGGGATGAGTAGGTAGTTTAAAGTCATCAAAAATCTTAGTGATTTTTCATAGAGAATAGTACACAAATCTATAAAATATTACCATGAAAAAGAAGTGAATGCATTTTTACCATCACCCATCAAGTGAAGTTACTTGAACTCTACTCCTCTTATCCATACTAAGATTAAATCAGTTGACCTATTTGACCTTGTCTAAGAGAATGATTAAGGAGATGGACTAGTTTTTTTCCAAATGTTAACCTATCATAAATTCTTAAGCATGGGGATGGTGGGGATCTGAAGGGACACTCTTGAGCCTTCTCATGTGCCAAGTGTATTTTTTAGGTTGTACAACTACCTTTAAATACCTAAAACTATTGTTATCTTCTTGAATCTACATTGAATCTACATTTATTTAGTTTCAAATAAACTCCTAACATCTAAATGACACATGGTACATTATAGTACACTTTGAAATTTGTTATTTAATGAAAACTACATACAACTTCCCCTAGAATGACCAAAAAGATGACATAAGGGAATATTAAGACAAATGACACAAAAGACTAAGGTGAAATATACTAAGTGACATTTATAAACATGAATAAACATATTTATGACCTTGGAAAGACCCTATATAAAGTTTGACTATATAGGAGGTTGACATTGTTTGACCTAGGGTCAAATTTCGTCAATAATGATATCACACAAACATGTAAATCATACATATGAAATGACAATGTTTAACTAATCATTACTTTGGCCAAAGTTTTAAATATTTGTTGATCTCTAGGTTCAGTTAAATTCATACACACCACATTATCATATCACCTTCATTTGGTATTAGTGATGTTATGTAATCTAGTGATGTCCGTCTCACTACTTAATCAATAACAACAATGAGAGATTTGGTTAATATATGTAACCAACATATTCATACAGATTTTTTTTCCTAATAGTCAATAGAAAACATGTTATTTACATGAATAATCAAATTACATACATTTAATCCATCAAATGTATGAATGAATCTCAACTATATTATTTATCCCATAAATAATATGTATACAAGTTTAGTTTATACCAACTAGGTATAATATATGTATATATATATTTAGACTTCATGTTTCTACATTCTATGACAAGAAATAATATCACAATCCATCATTTTTATGTACACACTAATAAATTTCAAACAACCAGTCATAATTCTCATGAAAACATAATCTTTCATTTAAACAACTTGTTATATTTTTAAGAGGTTGTATACATATATACATAGTGTCTTATCCTTCAACAATTTATGACTTATTTTTAATAGCCAATAGAAATAAAAATATATCCACACGTCCAAATACACCAATATATGTTATATATGTATATGAGTACCTAAGTCCTCATATATATATATATATATATATATATATATATATATATATATATATATATATATATATATATATATATGCACTTGTCCATACTAGCTATATTTATAATATGTATCGTATATAAGTATTCAAACAATTTGTAGATATTGTATATAAATATAAATAATCATTTATATTTATAATCAAGGACTTCATATGATTCCAAAAACTATTAAAACTTTCCTTTTCATAAAGTACATTGATGATCCATCATTAATATTCCCAAATTATTAATAAATAGAATACTATAGTCAATAGACTATCTATATCCATTGTATGTCCTTCTTAAGTAAAATCAACATCTAGATATAACATATAAACACATCACTTCTTTATGTATTTGGACCTTACAATGGTCTATGTATTAGTTTAAATATATTATCATATATATTATACAAGTTTGACTTTTTCAACTTGCTTCATATAATGTGTATGTGCTTTAAAATACATTACCAATTTCTATAAAGAGTTCAAACCAATTACTCAACCCAATAAATAAAAAGTCATATTATCTAAATAGTACATATGTAAGATCCCAATATGTTTCAATTTGATGTAAAACATCATTTACAGTAAATGTTTTATGATTCCATAATACACTATAGGTCTCTTAGAAGAACTTACAGCTAATACTTCTTTTCACATAAATGATATACAAGCCATATGCCATGTTTATGTGTGTATGAGAAAATCCAATTATTCCATTTCCCAATTTGACACTATATTTTTATATATAAAAATTATAATTGTGATAGGATTATAAACAAATTATACTCATAGTCCCTTGTATTTATTTTATAAAGGATCATGTTTTGAAACTAACTAAACTTAGAACTCTATCTATCTACTTGGTTTGAAGTATAATTGCACACAACCCCCAAATATATATATTTTCCAACCCTAGATGAATCTAAATGCAACCAATACACATAATTTTATATTGACCCTATTTAATCAATAATTTAACTCAAACTTCAAATTTTTCAAACTACACATAATTCATACATTATATATTCTCATGGTTTGTAAAACAACTTACATACATAGTGTCTACATATAAAATTTATCTATTAAAATGTACATAGTCATCTTAATAGGTGTATCAATCACTATATGAACTTCAAAAATCAAGAAATACACAAAAAAATTTAAGTCAATTCATTTACTTATTGAATTCATAGTCTTCCATATTTATACCCTAATAATTTAAAATATACACAATCATATATATATATATATAACCAATCTGAGTTTAAATATATATCAAGTGTCAAGACAAAATCTTAGTTATAGTATATGATAAAACCATTGGCTAAAACCCATTGAAATTAACTTGGCATATTGCCATTATGACAAGAAAATATTTTAAACCCTACAGTTTTACACACATATAGTTCTAGTTTGCTTTATAGGGATTTAGAGGATAATGACTAGGTGTTTTGGATGGCTAAGCCATCCACAGGGCTAATATTGTGTCTTCAGTAAAATTCAAATCATTTTCTAAATCGTAATACACAAATATATTCATATATTCTTAGAATTTTTCCAAGTTCCACACAAAATTAAATATCACCAACCTTGTAATGACACCTAGATGATATTTTTGGACCAGAATAGTTCACTTTTCTTCACTCTATTCCTAATTATCTTTGCTATGATGTGTCTTCCATGCCCTTCACCATCCCTCCTCTTATTATTTTTCCATAAACTTTCTTTTCTTTTTAAGGTAATACATGCACTAATTGCATAAAGCTCATAGTGTACATTTACATAGAAAAAAGCTATTAGCTACTAATTTTTTAACTTAACCCTAATTTGACTCAAGAAAGAAAGACAACATTATTGAAATTTCCCCAAAATTCCTAAATCATTTTTTTATTCCTTTTATTTTTTGCATGGTCTATTGACATCACATAACTAAAAACTAACTTCACAAAAGTCCACTTTTATCATAATTATCAATGATAACTAATCACTTTGAACATTACCATAGTCTATGTATCTAAATAGTGACTAGGTTTAGTTCATATGATAGTTTAGATTATTAATACTATTTTGTTAATAACCTAATATGGATAAACTATCATCATGACTTGATAACAATATGACTAATGTAAGTTGATGATATTCTTCTACTCCAAAATGATAAATCAACAATTATTATATCAAAACACAATAGTTATTATATGAACATAATCATTGTTATCTTCATACATTAAGGTGTTGTTGATGCCTAAAAATTTTGATCTAGGAAAATAACTCTCTATGGAAATCTTTACAGATGTGGGACTCAAATATGGTATGTAAAGAAACCTCCAGAGTTTTAGAATCCAACTCTTTGGATCAATTTGGGGATGAAAAGAGATAAGAAGGAAATGAAAAATAAAACTAAAATAAACTAACTAGGGTGGTGCGTTGAGATATTTAAAGTATTGACCTACAATTGCATAAAATAGCTTGAATCTTTGAACATCATAGACTATTAAAGGATAATATGCATGGATTAAAGTCTATAAGACAAACAAGAACCAATACTATAGAAGTAAAGAAAGGAAACAACAAACATAAATATCTTTCCACTTAGTTTGACATAAAACACCACAACCTCTTTATTATTAGGTGGAGAACAAAATACAAAAGGCCTCAAGGGCATAGTAAACAATATTCCATCCTACCTATTAAGGGCACTTGCTAAGGTCGTAGAATGAAAAATTTTAATTTCTATTACTTCTATTCTAAAACTAGACTATTCTAAGTGGTTGTTCTATGATAATAGAAAAAACCATTATTTATCTACTAGCCCTTTATAGAATAAAATAACTCTATTTATATAGGCACAATGGCCTCATGAGGAAGTGACACTTGGAAACCAACACTCGTGCTCATGATGATGTCATTACAGTTGAATGATGAACTCTAGCTCATGGGTGTAGTTGGTCTTCAAAATCTTAGATATGGTGCAAAATCCTCACCTCATTATTATGCTACATGATGCTTAGAAGGAACACCATGGTGACATGTGTCTGCCTATGACACTACCTCTATAAAATTTGATAGGAACAGGGCCCACTCCTTCAACCAATGGAACTGATCAAAGCTATTTAATCCACCATTAAAACATTGAAATATGATTACTTCCTTCTAGTTCCAACTTTTTCTTCCCTATTGATGCACTTTTATTGCTCTACCTTATCTAACCTTTGGTTGGAAAATGCCATAATGTCTATCACTTTTGTTACTATCTTGGTAATTAATACATCCTGTTGGAACCATGTGATGAATACCTTTTTCAACACTTTGATTTCTTATTTGCCCATGAAGGAGCTATCAGTTTTAGATTTAAAGCTAGATATTGCCACCTCTTGATATGTGGCTTGTTGCATTGGATATAAATAGGAATTCATGGGGTTTAAATGTGACTAAGCCACTTAATCAGCTCAAATCTAGACATGTTGCACTTTTTGATTGGTCTCAAGAACTTATTGATAGTTAGTGACAACTTTATATTAAATATATAGCTCAGATGGAGCCACGTATCACTCTTAGGGGTAATCTATTGATCTCAAGTGTAGCTATGTGGGGATGACACACATCATCATATCACAGGCTCTCATAAGATTTAGATCAGATAGTTCAAGTGTACCCATATGTTGATCATTGATGGATCTAAAGGAGGTATGTGGCATCATCTCATGGGACTAGTGAGGACATGTATAGTCTCAATATGCTCTTAGAGGAGTCTTTTTTATTAGTAGATCGGAGCAGCATAAGCATGACACATGTTTTTTGGAGGGATACTTATGGATTTTAGAAGGGGCATCAAATAATTGTACACTATCAAGTCTTCAATTAGACAGTCTAGGCACATCCATGTGTGAATCTTAGAAGGCTCTCATGAGTCTTTGATATGATAGTTCAATAACTTCCACATGTTGATCTCAAAAGGCTCTCACATGTCTTGGATATAATGGCTTAGGAGCTTCCACATTGATCTAAGGTACACTTAAAGGAAGCACATGATATCTCAGAAGATGCTTGGGTTATGCTTAGGACACACAACATCATCTTGTGGACTATCATACTGGGATGCATGGTGGATCAGATTTGAATAAATTTACTTTTAGGATGAGGAATTTTTACACATAGATCATGGATTTTAATTCCAATGGCTAGTTCATCTATGAGCTCTCGAGATGACACCACGTGGTATCTTTTAGGTTCAATAGATTTAATCCAAGTGTCATACATAGAATGCTTATATTTCAACCATAGTGTAACTTAAAATTCTAACAATAGAGATTTATGCCTCGGATAAGCACCATGGTGACACATGGCATGTTGCAGATTGAGTGTTCATTTTAAAATCCTATCTATAATTTAACATCTTATGAGGTGTCACAAATTTATACATTTAAGTTAAAATCCTTTAAACATGATTGCTTCCTTCTATTGTAACCATATAGTGGGACCCATTATTTACTTTATCAACCAATAGTATTCCTATAAGCTCTAACAAAAATAAACTTATCTTGGATGAGTGTTAGGGTGCCATGTGGAGAGTTGGCACTACTCTTGGGAAAACTAAGAACTTTTTCATGATAAGTGAGTAGTAGGATGATATGTGGTCGTTGTAAAAGGAAGTTGGGACTTAGCCAAAATGAAGAAGGGGAACTTGAAGGAAAAGAGAAGGCCAAAATAATTGCTAAACTCATTGAGGACACTTTTAAAGAAAAGTAAACTGCTCCAAAACTTCAAAATGTGGATTTATGATCCACAATCCTTGGTGACTTGCAAGTAAATTTTCTTATAGATGGAAGAACCCAAAATTATGGTTTTTGAGACCAGTCGAATCAAAATGCAAAAAGGGTGAGGCCAAAAAAACATACAAGTTTTGAAGATTAGCCTTTAGGGGCTTCCATTCTTCCTCCTTGGGCTAAGTCTTCTTCTTAAGAGCCTTTAAAGGCTCTATCTAAATCAATTATATCCTTAAAGGAGATGTTCCTCAAACCCCAAACTACCACTATCATTTGAAATTCTAGCTAAGTGAGAGGATGTAATATGGTCTCCACCTCGGAGACACTTGGTGCTTAATTAAGAGCCATAAAGATGGTCTGGTCATTTAGCTTCTTCTCTAATAGCTCTTTTATTTTGTCTTAAGCATACCCTTCATCATATGTAATTGATTCCCTATGCACTTATTTCACTTGGCCCTTTTGAACCTGGGACTTTGTATCCTTGAACTTATGTGCCACTTGAATCATAACCCAAAGGATATTATGCATAGGTGCATATTGAGATCTCCTCATAGGTGTGAACCATCATCTTGTTGCTACATTGACCTATGCTCATCATCTTGGGCATCGGGCATAGGCATGGAATGCTTGTGGATATCCTGCTAAGGTCTGAGTCTTTATAGGTGTGTAACTCTATAGTAGGACCTGGGTGAGCCTTTTGTTGACTAGGGGTAACTTAAAAATTCAAAAAAATTGGTGACCTCTATGGGGCATTTGCCTAATAAATGGGAATACAATGGCCGTAAGTGGTCTATTGGGTGCATATTCATTCCAATTGTAACCTATTATGAAGGAGGCATGCCCTGGTTAATTCTAAAGAGTACCTAAGAAAGCTATTTTACCCAGACTCCCTTTCGATGAATGAATCCACCATGTTACACATAAGTTTTTTTATCAGATGATTTATATATTCAAAGTTAAAACAATCCTTCTCAAATTTATTGATGACTTCAGACTGAGCCTTCTATAGCTCAAGAAGCATGCACTTGATAATTAGGGAGTTCATGAGCTCAACATGCTTCCCTTGATCATTTCATAGTTACTACCCCAAGTCCACTACCCCTTTTGAAAACACCTCTATGACATGCCTAGGCACATAAGGATTGTTAACACTTATTTCCATAGCTTATTTTGCATTTTTCATGTTGTCCCTCAGGCTCAATTGGCTAGAATCTCTCCCTTAGTTTTAACAAGCCTTTTGATGACTCATTTGTGCCTAGATGTGTACCTAGATCCTTGTAAGCCTTCACCATCTTTAAAGTTATGACTTCCTCCATGTGCATACCCTGACTTTATATGATATATGATAGAAACTAGAAATTGGTGAAGAAATGGTCGTAGGTATGCTCCTGAGAGGATGCCAATTTGTCATCTAGACTCAATAAAAATTCCTCTAATTCATCCCAAAAGGAGTCCTCTTATGCTTGTGGGCTCACCTTGGGGTGATCATGGTCATTATATTTAAATGTGCACTCCTCTTGAAGGTTTGATCTTTCTTTGAGGTATTCCTACACAGTATCAAATGATAGCCTATTTACCCAAGAGAGGTTTGGCCCACGCTTTTAGATGCATTCTAAAGTGGCATGGGTTGACTCTTCCTCATTAAGATCTTCCCCTTTTACCACCACTTTGTTCATTTGTTCATAAACCTAATATTATATTTGATGGTATCTATCTTATTATTATAATAGGGTTGATTTTTATATTGTGGTAATGCAAAGGGGACTGCTAATGGTGATCTCTTCTTTGCTTAAGGCACCTTCTTCTTATGCACAAGCCTCATCTAGACTCTACACAATGGGACCTCATTTAAAAATGGTGATGGTGGGTGGGAAAGAAGTCTCCACTAGCATAGTAGGAGTGGACTTGACCAAGGTAGGCCTATTGAGGTCAGAGTGTTGGGTCGAGGATGGCTACCATGACTATGCTTGAGGATTCTGAGGAAGGATAGATTCTTGAGCTGGCATGAGCACAAGCTCTTATAAAGGGTGTGGACCTTTGAATCTTGGTAATTTTAAGTTAGGGGATTTACTTGAAATAATAAATGGTTTATCCTCTTTGAATCTAGGGACTTTGGGCCCAAAAGTGTTATGTTTCCTAGGTCAGCTTACAAGCATAGAGGGATCCTACTTGGAGCTAAGAAGGGAAGGAATGGAGGCACTCTGATGTAATTAAAATTCTTGCATATGCATAAGTGACTGATGCATATGCTCTTCTTTAGATTCAATTTACCTATCCAAGCATTATTATTCAAATTTATGTTGCTCCATCATCTCCCCCTATTGGGTGTAAGCATGATAAGCAAGCTTTTCTTATTACCTATTATACTTCTTTCTTTCAATCTCCATCAGTTGTCTATAAAAATCAAGATATATATTATTGATGCTCTCTTAGGGCTAATTAGGAAGGTAATAATGTGGGTTAGGAGCAAGTTATCCTTCTTAAGGATGGTTATAGGAACAAACAGGCTTCCAAAAAGGCTGAACAAGGGTGAAAGGGAGGTAAAAACTATGGGAATGAAGATATCCTACTATGACAAGGCTATTTGGGATAAAACCAATGACATTCTTAGTCTAATATGGATGGTAGGAAGGCATTAAAAATGCATTGTGACAAGGATGAGGGGAAAGGCATGTTTTTCATGATAGTTTGACATATTAGATAATTCAAATAAGGAACAATCAAGTCTACCTTTTCAATAATAAGTGCATACCAACAGAGTCACCAAGTGATTATATTAATTCAAAAGAATGGAAAATACCAAGAATATCACCTAAATACTAATCTTGGATAATCTTCAAGTGCTTGGACTATTAAAACTAGTAGATTTGATCTTTAGAGTTGTCATGGTGTTGAATAAGTAGCCCTAAATGGCAAGATGCATTGAAAAACACACCAAAATCCTTCAATGGATGATATAAGGATCATCAAACTAAGTCCCATAGGGCATGTCAAAAAATAAAACTATTGATACCTAGAACTTATGATTTAGGCAAGCAACTCTCTATGGGAAGCTTTACAGACGTGGGACTCAAATGCAGTCTGTAAAGCAACCTCCAAGGTTTTAGAAGATGGATCTTTAGATCTAATTGGGAATGAAAATGGATAAGAAGGAAATGAAAAATAAAACTAAAATAAACTAAGGCGATGCACCAAGATATTTAAAGTATT
>JARHVA010000460.1:5230000-5235000 GCA_037957365.1 Torreya grandis | reverse complement strand
GTCAACAAGGTGGTGCCTCAATATTTGTAAATCATGCACCATTGTAAAAAGTTCTAAATCACGATACTTATAATTAATTTCATTGTCTTTGATTTTACTTGACTCATAGGCAATAACTTGGCCTTCCTAAATTAATACTCCACCAAGACCTTAGAGAGACATATATTTAAAAACATGGAAATCCTTATCCATGTTTGGCACTGCTAGAATAGGGATTATTTTTAATATCTCTTTGAGCTTCTAAAATATTATTTCACATTGATTGATCCTTACAAACTTATTTCCTTTTCTTTATAGGTATGTGATTGGGGCTCCAATTCATGAGATTTTTTCATTGAATCTCCTATAATACCTTATGTATAGGCCTATTGCATTCTATGCCCTTTCAAAGCTCTAAAACCTACATTGATTAACTCATGCAATCAAATTACTCAATCTTCTCTTACTGGTCAACTCTCTCAATGGTTTGATGTCAATATCTTGCATGACTTATTCATGAATCTTCTTGAAAAATTCTTATCTACCTTTAGAATCATCTGAACACCTCATATCCATTATCTCATATCATTATAATCACCTTCTCACTCTCTTTGATTCAACTCACACATACTAGATCTCACTATTCTTCAAGCTTCTCTAGGCCAACTCACCTTCATTCTTGAATAGGGTTTTATACATACAATATTTCAACATGAAATATCTCTCTAGAGCTTAACTAATTGGTTTTCATTGGTCTTAAATTCAAACACAACTTCAACTTCCTTCTTCCCATATCAAGTTCTCAACCTAAATCCTCTCCTAGTAGCCTTTTTTAAGGATTTTTGCTCTAGTATGGACAAGTACTATCTGGTCTTGTAAAAATTTTCACCTTTCTAAACACCCTCCATCCCCATTTTCCCCTCCACAAAGTTTCAGGAACTAACTAACTTTCTTTCACCCTTTTCTAGACTCTTCCTCATTCAAATTAACCCTCAATAGGCCTAATAACCCCTTCTTACTACACAGTCAAACATTTATCATACGTATAGGTTTTTACTAGGATAAAAACTTCATAATCCTCTTATTCACCTCTAACCTCAACTGACTACTATGTTTCACCACTTTCCACTAGTTAAAACATTAGTTATTCTTCTTTTTGTATTTTTTCCCTCACCTAGGGTTTCATAGATTGTGTTAAGCTTAAGAGGGCTCAAAATTGATTTAAAGAATCCTTTATTGATTTCAAAACTTTCTAAGACCATAACAAGGTCTTTTTGACATGTTTAGAACTTTTCCAATCTTAAACTCTTCTTGGTTTACTCATAATCACTTTCCATCCTTAAATTCTACAGGGTTTTAAGACACAGTCTTCTTGTAACAAGAAAATGTAGGGTTTGAATTCATATTAACCTTAGCTAAAGGTTTAGATACATTTATTCAATTATTATAACCTAATATTAAGTATTTTCACATTGTCTTCATGCTATGAAAACCTCAATCCTCAAACATGCACAAAGAGACAATGACTCTTTCTTGTAGATAGAGTCTTCACCATTAATACTTTGGGCCCCTGTTCCTATTATGTTCACACACAGTCACACATATATGAAGTGGGAATCCACACACACATGTATCTTCCCCTTACATTCCTTCTTAACACATACCTCACTTTTCTCCTCAAGTTCCTTTAACATTAACCTGTAATCCTCAATGAATATACATAGAATTTAGATGCAATCTTGAAAAACTATTTCTTACAACTTACATTCCTTAATATTTTTCCCAAAATTATTAAATCATTCAACACATAAATATGCATTCACAAAACATTATAAATATCAGGATACAAAAACATTTACTTCATTCATTCTACTTTTATTGATCTCATTCATTTACATAGTCATATATGTCTTATGGACAGAATGCATATTTTTGCACTTTATTTCCTTCTTTATACTACTTCATATTCATCTTCATAAATTTAATCCTACTAACTCCTAACTAACTCCTTCCTATGAATCTTACATCTACCTTTAATCCAAAATCTCATTTCATTCTTGAGAAAACTACCTTCTTGATAACTAACTCTTTGACAACTACCTTTAAATGGGATTTACATTCAAAATTATTGTTTTATGTCACCTCAATTATGAAATTTAAATGTTACAATCTTATATAATAATTTAGGAAATCTATAACATTTACTAATCATGACACTCTTGACCACACACTAAAATGCTCTTAAGCACACTAGCATAGTTCAAATTTGTAAATGCCCAATTTGGTGGGAAAATGCCAAAGGGCTATCAAGACTCACTAAAAGAATAATTTAATGACTCAAATGCCTTATAATGCATTAAATAATACCTTATACACTCATTCATGACCAAAATTACATAATTTGATTTATGATCTTCCATCATACTCCTAGGAAAGAAATAAATTTAACTCAAATGGATTGTTGTACTTTTGTTCCTTATCTTCCAGTTTATGCCTCTTAGATCATCCTTGTATTATCATACTATTTCATACTTAAAACTTCTCATATTTACTCTCATGTTTCCCTATATGATATAAAATTCTACCTTCTTGCTTGCTTTCACCAATCATCACTTGATGTGCACTCATTCTTTGTTATTTACCTCTATCATATGGGTTGGTTATGCCCCAAAACACTACTGCCACACTTGTGATCTCACTTAAATTTTTTAACATATTCATGATTTAAACATAACAAAAACATTTTCTAAATTACGTATTTCAATCTTCTTCATTACTACCATCAATTCTCCTTTTTCATGCTCTTTGTCTTCCATTGCTACAACCTGGACCTGCTCTTCTTTTTCTTTCATTTCACCATTCAATGCATGTTTTAATGCTTATAATTCTACCTCTAACTGATCTTGACTCACATAAAAAAACTTTAAATCAGATTTCATATATTATTCATTGGTTTGTACCTCTTTTTCTAAGCCTTCATTGAGGCCTTCAAACTAGTTTGTTTCATCTTTGTCATTTCCACTATCTAACTGGTTTCCACTAGCTTCTTTTTCTTCACTCAACTTTATCTCATCCTTTGAAATCTACTAAAATGTTAGTCTGGAGTCCCTAAATGAGTCTATAAGGGTGTGCCATGTACATTTCATAACAAAGGTGACATAAAGCATGAATGTTAAATGTAAATCCCTTTAAAAGGTAGTTGTCAAAGAGTTAGTTATCAAGAAGGTAGTTTTCTCAAGAATGAAATGATTTTTTTGATTGAAGTTAGATGATAGATTCATATGGAGGATTCAATTAGGATTTATTTTACGAGGAGTATGGAATAAGATGAAGAAGGAAAGAAAGTGTAAAACTTTTTATTGTATCCATAAGATAAAGATGACTATGTAAATTAATGAGATCAATAAAAGTAGAATGAATGAATTAAATATTTTTGTATCTTGGTATTGATAAATTTTTTTGAATTAATATTGATGTGTTGAATGCTTTACATCTTTTGGGAATAATGTTCAGGAATGTAATTTTTAATAAATAGTATTGTAGGACTGGGTCTAAATTTTGTGTATATTCATTGAGGATTATAAGCTAATGTTAAAGGAACTTGAGGAGAAAATTGACGTATGTGTTATTAAGGAAAATAAGTGGAAGAGACATGTGTGTGTGGAGTCCCACTTCATATATGTGTGATTATGTTTGAACATAACATGAATAGGGGCCCAAAGTATTAATGGTGAAGACTTTATCTGTAAGAAAGAGTCATTGTCTCTTTGTGAACATTTGAAGATTGAGGTTTTCATAGTATGGAGACAATTTTATAAATATTTCGTATTAGGTTAGAATCATTGAGGAAATGTATATAAACCTTTAGGTAAGGGTAACATGCATTCAAACCTTGTATTTTCTTGTTATAGGTAGAGTGTCTTAAAACCCTGTAGAATTTGAGGATAGAAAGTGATTATGAGTAAACCAAGTAGAGTTTCAGATTTTAAAAGTCATAGACATGTTAGTCACACCTTTTTATGGTCTTAGGAAGTTTTGAAATCAAGAAAGGATCTTTTAAATTAATTTTGAGACCTCTTAGGCTTAACACACTCTGTGAAACCCTAGGTTAGGGTAAAAATACAAAAAGAGGAATAATTAATGTTTTAATTAGTGGAAAGTGGTGAAAATTGGTAGTAAACTAAGGTTAGAGGTGAAGAAGAGGATTAAATTTTTTTTATACCAATAGGTACCTGTACATATGATATATGCTTGATTATGTAGTAAGGGTCATTAGGCCTAATGAGGGTTATTTGAATGAGGAAGAGCCTAGAAAGGGTGAAATAAAGTGAGATAATTATTGAAAATTTGTGGAGAGGACATTGGGGATAGTGGGTGTTCATAAATATGAACAAATTTTCAATAACATGTAGTACTTATTCATATTAGATCAAAAATCCTAAAAACATGCTACTAGGAAAGGAGTTAGGTTGAGAACTTGATATGGGAAGAAAGCAGTTGAATTGTGTTAGAGTTTGAGACTAGTGGAAACTAGTTAGTTAAGCTCTAGATATATCTTTCATGTTGAAATATTGTATATATAAAACCATATTCAAGAATGAAGGTGATTTGGCCTAGAGAAGCGTGAAGACTAGTAAGGGCTAGTGTGTGTGAGTTGAATCAAAGAGAGTGAGAAGGTAAATATAATGATATGAATGAATGGATGGGAGGTGTTCAGATGATTCTAAAGGTAGATATCAAATTTTAAATAAGTTTTTTAAATAATTCATGTAATAGATTGACACCAAGTCATTGAGAGAGTTGACTAATAAGAGAAGATTGAGTAATTTGATTGCATGAGTTAATCAATACAAGTATAAGAGATTTAGAAGGGTAGAGGATACAATAAATCTCTACATAAATACCCTATAAGTCCCATAAAAATAATAAATTTAGATTCATTTCAAGGCATCAACCACTCTATTATGGTGTTAGTATTAGTTAGACTAACATCAATGCCTTTTGTAGAGATGATGTGCCCT
>JARHVA010000460.1:5030000-5222500 GCA_037957365.1 Torreya grandis | reverse complement strand
CTAAGGTAATTTTTAGATATTTGGGATGTGTTATGGGAATTTTCTATATGGGATCAACCATTCTAATTTTGTTATTTATTTGACTATTTGTAAATGTTCACTAATCCTATCATAATCCCACTTACCTATTATTTGGGAATTTTAAATTCCCAAAGCTCACTTACTTACCTATTCTTAGGCTTTCATATAAGCCTACCACCCAGACTCTCTAGGAACTCCTAATCACATATCTAATCTATCTCTAATCATGATTAACACTCCAAAAGAGATTATAGAGGTTTATACATCTAGACTCTTATATCCTCTAGAATTCTCCAAGGAATTTTAAATTCTTTGGATAATCCTCAACCATTGGTTCCAATGGCCCAAGATCAAATTCTAGCCATTGATCCTTCCCTAAGTTTTTTGGTACCCAACAGAATGCTCATAGTAGATAACATCATGTTTGATTTCTTAGCTGACACATAGTCATGGTAGATATGATAGTTGGTATATATGGTAGTTGGTTTATATCGTAGTATGCAATAAAGTCACCATTCACCATAAACACTATCACAATATTCTGTAGATCACCATTTTTGTAAGTAAAGCTCTAATCAAACAATACTCCAATCAATATTCATAATAGTATTTTATTGTTTACAATACAATACTTCATATTCCATAGCACAAGCCCAACAAACATAAAAAACATAGTCCTTTTCTTCATCCATTTGTAGTTTATAGAAAGGGAATAGTTTGCAGTCCAAATTATAGAAAACACATTCCATTTGTTGTTTATTTCTTCACAGTCTAGATTATGTAGTGCAACCTAGTATATTAAAGTGCAATCTCAACATAGACCATTCAAAACATAATAGAGGGATCTAAATTAGATAGATCATGCCATTGGATTTTTTAGAAAGAAATGAAGAGAAACAATTATTACTTTACGAAGGCCACACATATACATTGGAATGCAAGACACAGATAAAATGAGTTTGGAGATGTAAAAAATATGCCAACAAGTCAACAAAATGTAGAGGACATGCCCATATAGAGTTAGATAATGTTTCAATCACCCAAGAACACAATCACATTGCAAATATTAAAAAGGTAGAATGCAAGAAAATAATTAGAAATATGAAAGAGAAAGCATCTACAAGTGTTGAAAGCACAAAACATATTGTTCCTAAAAATGTGGCCATGACATCGAATGTAGTTACAGTTTAACTCCCTCCAATTATAAATATTAAAAGAATAATTTGTCATATCAGAAGAGAAAAAATAGATCTTAATTCATCATCTCTAGAAATAATAGAAATACCAGAGCATTTCAATAAAATTGTGTCTAGTTAAGATTTCTTGTTGTTTAATAATGGACCTAAAAAATATCATAATATAATTTTTGATACACAAAAAAATGTTGGAAGTAATGGCTACCACTCTAGACTAATTTATAGATGGCACATTTAAATGCACTCCACCATTGTTAGATCAACTATACACCATCCATATTTTTGATAATCATACAATGATACATGTGATATATGCTCTAATACCAAACTAAAACAAGAAATCATATAGGAGAGTTTTCAAAGCATTGAAAGACATCAACAACTCCCTAAAAATAGTAATTCTCATAGTAGATAAAATCATGGTTGATTTCTTAGCTGACATATAGTCATGGTAGATATGATATTTGGTATATATGGTAGTTGGTTTATATCGTAGTATGCAATAAAGTCACCATTCACCATAAAAACTATCACAGTATTCTGTAAATCACCATTTATGCAAGTAAAGCTCCAATCAAACAATACTCCAATCAATATTCATAATAATATTTTCTTTTTTATAATACAATACTTCATATTCCATAGCGCATGCCTAACAAACATAAAAAACATAGTCCTTTTCTTCATCCATTTGTAGTTTATAGAAAGGGAATAGTTTACAGTCCAAATTATAGAAAACACATTACATTTTTAGTTTATTTCTTCGTAGTCTAGATTATGCAGTGCAACCTAGTATATTAAAGTTCAATCCCAACATAGACCATTCAAAACATAATAAAGGGATCTAAATTAGATAAATCATGCCATTGGATTTTTTAGAAAGTCATGAAGGGAAACAACTATTACTTTACAAAGGCCACACATATACATTGGAACACAAGACTCAGATAAAATGCATTTAGAGATGCACAAAATATGCCAACAAGTCAGAAAAATATAGAGGACATGCCCATATAGAGTTAGATAATGTTACAATCACCCAAGAACACAATCACATTGCAAATATTATAAAGGTAGAAGCCAAGCAAATAATTAGAAATATGAAAGAGCAAAAATCTACAAGTGTTGAAAGCACAAAAAATATTGTTGATAAAAATGTGGCCATGACATCAAATGTAGTTGTAGTTCAACTCCCTCCAATTATAAATATTAAAAGAATAATTTGTCATACCAGAAGAGAAAAAATAGATCTTAATTCATCATCTCTAGAAATAATAGAAATACCAGAGCATTTCAATAAAATTGTGGCTGGTGAAGATTTCTTGTTGTTTAATAATGGACCTGAAAAATATTGTATCATAATTTTCGATACACAAAAAATGTTGGAAGTAATGGCTACCACTCTAGACTAGTTCACAGATGGCACATTTAAATGTAATCCATCATTGTTCGATCAACTATACACCATCCATATTTTCAATAATCATACAGTGATACATGTGATATATGCTCTAATACCAAACTAAAAAAAGAAAACATATATGAGAGTTTTCAAAGCATTGAAAGACATCAACAACTCCCTAAAACCAATAATTCTCATAGTAGATAACATCATGGTCAATTTCTTAGTCAACATATAGTCATGGTAGATATGATATTTGGTATATATGGTAGTTGCTTTATATCGTAGTATGCAATAAAGTCACCATTCACCATAAAAACTATCATAGTATTTTGTAGATCACCATTTCTACAAGTAAAGCTCCAATCAATATTCATAATAATATTTTCTTGTTTACAATACAATACTTCATATTCCATAGCACAGGCCCAACAAACATAAAAAACATAGTCCTTTTCTTCATCCATTTGTCGTTTATAGAAAGGGAATAGTTTTTAGTCCAAATTATAGAAAACACATTCCATTTGTAGTTTATTTCTTTGTAGTCTAGATTATGCAGTGCAACCTAGTATATTAAAGTTCAATCCCAACATAGACCATTCAAAACATAATAGAGGGATCCAAATTAGATAAATCATGCCATTGGATTTTTTAGAAAGAAATGAAGAGAAACAATTATTACTTTACGAAGGCCACACATATACATTGGAACACAAGACTCAGATAAAATGCATTTGGAGATGCACAAAATATGCCAACAAGTCAACAAAATGTAGATGACATTCCCATACAGAGTTAGATAATGTTTCAATCACCCAAGAACACAATCACATTACAAATATTACAAAGGTAGAAGCCAAGCATATAATTAGAAATATGAAAGAGCAAGCATCTACAAGTGTTGAAAGCACAAAACATATTATTGCTAAAAATGTGGCCATGACATCAAATGTAGTTGTAGTTCAAATCCCTCCAATTATAAATATTAAAAGAATAATTTGGCATACCAAAAGAGAAAAAATAGATCTTAATTCATCATCTCTAGAAATAATAGAAATACTAGAGAATTTCAATAAAATTATGGTTAGCGAAGATTTCTTGTTATTTAATAATGGACTTGAAAAATATCGTATCATAATTTTTGATACACAAAAAATGTTGGAAGTAATGGCTACCACTCTAGACTAGTTTACAGATGACACATTTAAATGTACTCCATTGTTCGATCAACTATACACCATCCATATTTTCAATAATCATTCAGTGATACATGTGATATATGCTCTAATACCAAACTGAAAAAAGAAAACATATAGGAGAGTTTTCAAAGCATTGAAAGACATCAACAACTCCCTAAAACTAGTAATTCTCATGATAGACTTCGAAATAATTGCAATTAAAGCATTTCAATTTACCTTCCCTAACAGTATTCAAAGAAGATGTTTCTTCCACCTTACTCAATGCCTTTGGTGAAAAATCCAAGTAAAAAGGCTAAAAAAACTATACAAAAGAGATTCAAATTTTACACTCCAAGTTCATCAATTAGCTACACTAGCATATGTTCTAGTAGAGCATGTGCCCGAAGTATTCCAAGAATTATGCAACTCTTCATACTATAAACCCGATGAGCCAAATGAAGAAATAAAAAGTGAGCTTCAAGAAGTTGTAGAGTACTAAGAGAACACTTGGATTGGTTGGATAATTTATCATACAAACCAAAGAAGAGGCAAATTTGCAATTGACCTATGGAATTGTTATGAATTCATTGCCACTGGTCTATCCCATACTAATAATTCCATATAAAGGTGGCATAGAGGATTAAATTATCCCCTTACATGCCAACACCCAACACTCTATAAATTCATAAAATCTCTACAAGAGGAACAAAGCCTCACTGATGTCACCATGTAATAGTACATAGCAGGATTTGAAGGACCCTCATATAATAAAAAATACAGGGACACTGCCACAAAAATAGAAATAGTAGTAATTTATTTGTTAGATAATCACTTGGAATATTTATGAGGCATCGCACATAGATTTCAATTACAAATTTAAATTCATGAATTTTTTTTATCTATTTATTTTTTACAAATATGGTGTATTATGATTCTCGCTACATTTCTTCTATATTCTCAATTTCACTATATTTTTAACTTGCTACAGTTTCTCCTACAATGTTGTCTCTGATATGTTTTCTCTCACTATATTTTATTCCGCTACATTATCACATAGAGATAATTTTTTTTATATAAACAATTCTTTTCTCTATGGCTAATCTACCTAGAAAAAAATCATGAATCCATAAAGTCTTCATATCCATATGACCAATAAGCAATTGGAATAAATAACATCTATAAAATATCCATGCCAATCTAATCCTTGAATCCATCATCAACATCCTTAATCATGCCAACATGATATCAAAAATCTGAGTCTAAGCTAATATCAATCCAATCCTCTTATCTTTTATCCATTTAATCTTGGTTTATATAAATTAGCTTTAGGATTCTGAACATAGGATTACAATAAGGGGAGATTAGTATAGTGTTAGTGTATGAAATAAAAATCCAAAATAATACACTAATAGCTAACACCTTAAGCCTAGATCAAAAATAGAGCTTAATGAACAAAACTAAATGGAAATTATAACTAAAATGAAAAATAAAAATGATCTATCACCTTCATTGGATGCTCTAAATGGCTTGTTAAAGTGGCTTGCTCAGCTTGTGCTCAATGCGTCTTAATCAAAGGAGGCTTGGCTATATCCTTTTCTCCTTAGTACCAATGGATTTGTGGCTTGGGATTATGAATCTTCAATCAAAATTTTGGAATAATAACACTAAATTTATGTCTTTGGAAAGAATTAGAGTATGATAAATTTGGATTGAGAGAGATTTTTAAATTATGAATGTGAGGCCTTGTATTTATAGATTTTTGCAAATGATCAGAATGAACCTGAACCATCCATCTCAAGATTAATATGTGTGGCTAATAATCCATTAAATTTTGGAGGCTAAAATAAATAAATTAACTCATACATATCTAGGATATAGAGGCATTAAAGAGGCATGGGAGGGCTTAAACAGATATTTTATGCATTTATGGCCTAGGGATGCCTTCCCAAAAAATGATGTCTTATATGATGTAGAAACTCATAATCAATTTCTAAAAATAAATATTCAACAATCTCCATGTAAAATTAACTTAAGCTCTTGATTCAAATTAATTTAACTTAAACATGATTTATCAATTTTGGTATAAATCTTGGTAATGGGTATACATATTAATCAAATTGGTCAAAATGTCATATTATTGGCTCAAAAATTGATTGGATTAGAATTGAAAGGAAATGTTAGATGCATTGGATCCATTATCCCATTCAGGATATTACCAACATAAAATAACAAAGACATGTGTCTCGTGTAAGAAATTTGGTAGAAAAGAGCAATCCAGAGCACCCAAGTATGAAATCATCATTTTGACTCAAAATGATCTGATCAAAATTAGCTATATCATAAAATGAATTGCACTATTTAAGGATATATTAGCCAAAATTATCACTTGTATATGACATATTCAAATCATTTGATGTGTTTAGTGTTTTTATCCCAAATTGTGCATTTTGATAGAAATTGGTCAAAAACCTAGTTGGAGGTCATTGGTGGCTAGTTTTAGGTGTCTATAGTTTTCCCCTATTTGGGAAGGCATTGTAAGATATAAACATAGTAATGTATTCTAAAATAATTAAAAGGTATTTTATTCCTACAACTTCAATGATAATTGATGAACTATATGATGCCCCCTTGAGGGAATGGTTGGCACAAGTAGGTCCACAAATAGTCCCTCGAAAGTAAGAAGTGAAACGAGGGCAACAAACATATGAATATGATGGGGTGATAACACAATGAGTTTGAAAAATTAGTCAAAATCATTGAAAATTCAATTTGGATGGTGTACAAAGTTTTTCCCAAAGGTGGTTATAAGCATTATACTATAATAGTGGCAACATGGTATGATAACACAATGATTTTCCCAAATGCAGTTATAATCATTGAGAAGATAGAGTTATCCTAGTTAAGATAGATAAATAAGATAACAACATGCCCCTATTTTGGAAAAAAAAAGGTAAATTTGGTGAAGACAATGAATTTCTTAAAGGTGGTTAGAATCATTGAGAAATGCAAGTGGCATGATGTATAATGATTTGCCCAAAGGTGGGTATAATCATTAGACCCAAATTAAAAAAACCATGATTGATTGGATGATGATGATGAAACTTGACATAGAGGGTAATGATGAATTAAAATAACCTGGTAGTAGGGATATGCTCATTCAAACTAACAAAGGTTGAAATTATTTCATGGTTAATTACTTTGTTTGGGATATGATTGGGATGTAGCTAATGCCGGTACCAAGGAGATGTTATTTCCACCATTACTAAGTAGACTTACTGAAGTAGATTTTTGTTATAGCACTGTATGGTAAGCATCATGATAGAACACCATGAGGACTTGGTTGAAAGATGCACAAGGATTAACTCATGTAATCTAATATTCAAGGGAAAATAATGCACCAATGATAAAAACCATGATGGCAATGTAGATATATGAATGTGGATGGATTCAAGTATAAGTGTGAAATAAATCACCCAATGAAAGCATATAGTATGAATTAAGTTATCATTACTGAAAGCAAACAAAAATACACACAAATAACAAACAATCAAATAAATGAATAACAGTTACTCCAATGTTAGTATAAATAATGCAATGAACATTGCCTCTAAAAAATAGGTGATAACTTTAAAAAAAAAACATAACAAGGGAATATAATAAAAGGAAGGAGGTGGCCAAGCTATCTCCATATGTGTTAGGCAAGTGGATGTTGCCTATATAGTTCCATTGAGGTAATATCCAACAAAAACTTTAGGCTGAATGTAGTTCTCTTAGGAAATGGGAAGAAAATGATAACTGGTGAAAAAAAAATATGATGTATGCGATATAAGAATAGGAATGGTCTTAAAAAATGATAAGTTCATGGGAGAAAAAGCAAAAAAGGATGGGGAAACTAAGTGACAAGTGATTTTCTCATGACTTAGGAAGGGTTCCCAAAATCCTTAAAGCAAAAAACTGGTCAATGTTTTTAGGTTTTCTAAAGATTTTTAATTTTTTTTTGTATTTTTTGAGTATCTTAACTCAGTCAAGAATGATGAGACACTAAAGGGTTTAATTTTGAAAAATGGTGAGAGCATTGATTAAGTTGATTGTAAAATGGCAAAATTGTGGCTTAGGTTACTCGTAAAAAGATGAAAGCATGGCTTAGGTTACTTGAAAAATGGTGAGATCATGGCTTAGGTTGCTCACAAAAAAGGCAAGAGTGTAGCTTAGGTTGATCATAAAATGGTGAGAGCATGGGTAAAGGGTGACTGAGTTGACCTCAAAAAATATTGAGTGTGGCCTACATAGTCCCAAGATGGGACATCAAGTCACTATAGTTCTACCTTACAGTGGAGGAAGCTGACTAGTGTAGTAACCAATTCAAACAAAATAAGCATTGTTGGTATAAAATCACAGTATGGCATAGGAATGGGTAATTATTATTTCAAGGCATGATAAACAAGTGTTGACTGTAGTTTGTCCATAGACAGTTATAATGAGGAAACTATGGCATAGATGAATGATACTAATTTTCCCATAGGTGGTTATAATTAGTAGAAAGATCAGTGAGACATTGATTTACCCATAGGCAATTATAATCAGGCCCACATAAGTAAAGCATGGTATAGAATGGAATATTAAATGAAGGATGCAACTACCATAACTTTTATCATACTACTTCAAAATATGTCCTCTGTCTAGAATTATTGAAACAACTATCAAAACTAATTTGAATCCTCTTATTGAAAATAGTGAGGGAACCAAATGGAATGGAACCAAGGTCATAGGGTCAGATAAGGAGGGAGAAAACAACTTAATTGATGGGGAAGGTGTGGTTTATTGGATATGCGATAGGAAAAAGTGATAGGTTAGTAGGATGATAAGATGGTAAAATGGTATAGTACAAAGAAGAAGATTGATAAAATGATACAACTTGAAATGGTCCTTATAGATAATACACCAATTCACTTAAGCATATTACTGCTTGAGGTGGATAATGCTCATTGGCTCATCAAGTTTGTGTCTATATGGTGTGGCAATCTTGTATGCTCTTGTTCCATAGTTTGTTGTAATGATGAAAGGACCAACCTAGTTGGGTTTGAACTTGCCTTTATGCTTCTTTTCGATCATGGTATTCTTTTGGTTCTCTTTAAGTACAAGATCACCAAGTTCAAATTATTTATGTTTCATGCATTGATTGTAGTGGCCTTGAAGTTAGTTTTGATAGGCTTGGAGATTGTTCACCGCATCCATGCATTTCTCATCAAGTAACTCTAGTTCATGTAGGCGAGTGACTCGATAGTTGTTGTCATCTAGAACATGCTTGAAAGAGATGTGTAGAGAAGGCAACTCGACCTCAATGGGAAGAATGGCCTTAGTACCATAAATTTTTTAATATGGATTGCATCCTATGGGTGAATGGTGATTGGTATGGTATGACTAAAGGGTATAGAATATTTAAAGGTGCCAGTCATGACCAACATTATTGACAATTTTTTTGAGAATGTTGATAATAGTTTTACTGGATGCTTTGGCCTAGCCATTACCTTAAGGATAATATGTTGTAGAAAAGTGGTGTGTGACGTTATATTCAGCAAATGAATTTTTGACATCCTTGTTTTTAAATGAGCCTCCATTATTAGATATAATATTGAAAGAGATACCACAGTGGTAAATGAGATGGTTGAAAATGAACTTGGAAATTTGCTTTCCAGTCATGTAAATGAAGAGTATATATTCATCCCACTTAGTGAAATCTTCAATGGTGGTAAGGATATGTTTATGGTCATTATATGAGGTGGGATTGATCTTCCCAATGAGTTCCAAGCTCCATGTAGCAAATGGACATGGTGTCAACATTGGTTTTAGAGTCTTAGCTAGGGCATAAATCAAATTGGCATATCATTGAAACTTGTCACACTTCTTCACATATAAAACTACATATACATCCATCATGGGCTAATAATAACTAGTATGTAAATTTTTTTGATAGAACTACCCCACTAGTGTGGGCTCCACATACTCCTTCATGAACTTCCCATAATGCTAGTGTAGATTCTATCAAAGTTAAATAATGAAGTAGAGTTCCATCAAAACTATGGTGGTAAAGGGTTGATCCAAGTAAGGTATAATGAATGGTTTAGTGGATGAAGGATTTGGATTAATTTTGAGATAGGTCAGGTTGTATATTGTGGTTGTGGAGGTAGTTGTAAAGGTCTAAGTACCATATAGAAGTAAGACCAATAATATTACAAATCATTGCGATAGTTGAAGGTTCATGAGTTGGTGATAGCAAATTCTTGATGAATAATTGATACTCTTTAGTCATGTTGGTTTTATTAATTAGAGATCCAATAGTATCCATAGCATCTGTAGTTTTGTTACTTGCCCTTGGTATATGTTCAAAGTGAATGTCGGCAATTTTTTGCTTAAGGGTGTTGACCATAGCTGTGTATGGCACCAATTTGTCATCTTTGGTTTGAAAGTGGTCTTTAACCTGATTAATGATTAATTGAGAATCACCATAAAACTTAATATGAGATATGTTTCATTGTACCACTTGGCAAAGCCCTAAAACAAGTGCTTCATATTAGACCATGTTGTTGGTACAAGGAAAGTTGATCATGAATAATTTAGGGATTAGATCCCCTTGTGGTGTAATAAATAAAAGGCCTACCCCCTATCCATGTGATGTGAATGATCCATCAAAATATATCTTCTAGTGCTACTCTTTAATAGGTGTGTCAATGATGGTCATTATGGATTCATCAAGAAATTAGAATGTGAGTGGTTTCGTATCAGCAAGGGGTGGTTCAACAAGCTTATCTACATGAACCTACCCTTTAATGGATTTTTGGTTAATGTCCTCAATGTCAAAATCACTTAGAATCATGATCTACTTCACCATGCAACCTTGTAAATATATTTTAGATAGTAGATACTTGAGCAGATCTAATTTTGAAATGACCATGGTCTTATTGTTTAATATGTAATGGTGTAGTTTCTAAGTTGCAAAGACCATGGCTAAATAGGATTTTTCTATGGGTGTATAATTATGTTCATATGTGACCACTATATGAATTAAATAGTACATGCCATGATATTTTACATTATCATCATGTTGAGCCAAAATTTCCCCCAGGGCATGATCAGTAGTAGATAGAAATAACAAGAATGGCTTTCTCGATGTAGGAGGCAATAAAATAGGTGGATTTGTTAGATAGTCCTTTAGCAACTAAAAATCTATCTGGAAGAAATCATCCTAGTGACATGTGGCTCCCTTATTCAGATGATTCATAAAGGATGACACTTATCATCCAATTATGATATGAAGCATCAGATAGACTAGATTTTGCCCTATAAACTACAGAGTTGCTTTAAATTAGTCAATGGTGGCATCTCTATTTTGGCCTAGATTTTGGTTAGATCATATTTAATTCCTTGATGAGACACAATGAAGCCTAATAATTTTAGTAATGTGACTCCAAAGACATACTTATTAGGATTAAGTATGACTTTATACTCATGTAGTCTTTCAAATATTTTATGTAGCACTAGTGGATGATCGACCCTGGTCTTTGATTTTCCAAGAATGTTATCGACATAGTCTTCAACAATATCAGGCATCATATCATGAAATATGATGGTCATGGATCTTTGATAGGTGGCCCCTAAATTCTTAAGATCAAATGACATAACTTGATAACATAATGTTCCCCATGGAGTGGTGAATATTGTTTTGTGTTGGTCTTCTTGTGTTATCTTGATCTAGTTGTACCCTAAAAGTTTGTCTATTAATGAAAGCATTTCATAACCCATTGTGGAGTTGATGATCATGTTAATGTTTGGCTATGGAAAATCATCCTTATGGAAAGCTTTGTTTATATTCTAGAAATCAGTATAGATTCTAATTCCTTTTAGCTTTTTGCTAACTGGCACAACATTAGAGATTCACTCTGAATAGTCAATCAACAAAATACATCCTACTTCCAAGATCTTTTCCAACTCTTTCTTCACTAATACATCAATGTAAGGATGCATCTTATGTAACTTTTGTTTTACTAGTTTGGCATCAAGATTTATGATAAGGTGGTACAGAACCAAGGTGGGGTCCAAACCTGGCATGTTAGAATATACCCATGCAAAATATGTCAATAAATTCCCTCAAAAGGGCTATAAAGACTCCATGCTCCTTATTATTAAGGAATGTGCCTAGCTTGATCCACTTTGGGTCATCTAGGGACCTGATGTTCACCTCTATTGTGTCCTCCACTAGAAGGGTCAAACCATCTTCAAGGATAGTAAGCAATGATCTGAACTTATTGGCAATATTAGAGTCCTCTGTTAAGACTACCTCTTTGATTTCCCCTAAGTATGATGAATCAGAGTCTCCTAATGGGAGGTTTGGCCATGTAACAAAAAATGTTGTAAACTCTTAAATGATTTGATCAAAATATTGTTGTTCTTAAAAACTAAACTAAGACTCATAGACAAGCTCATCATTGGTGGTCTCTTGAGCTATGCTTGAATAAGGTTGAACACCCCTGTCGAATGGTGTCTAAAATAAGTTTTCACCACTAGACTGGCCTTTTTAATTACTTTTTCCCCAGTCAAAAATTACCTCAAAGAGGTTTTCAATTTGGGACCTCAATGTTTTAATTATTTACTTTTGGCTAAGGGTTTTCATCTACTCTCTAAAATAGGCTTCAAAATCTAACTTAATTGAGAACCCTGATTTATGGTCCCCCAACAAAACATAGTCTTTAAGGCCCCAAAAATCATAAAAAGCCTCATCATTTTAAAACTCATCAATTGACACATTAGATTCTTATTGGTCCTAGTCTATCATTTGGGAATAATACAATGGTAGTGGGTTGTGACAAATGTCTGGTCCAAGGTTAAAAATGGAATGAGGGTTAAATAGGTTAATCTTGACTAGGTCATCAAAAAGGCTATGATCAAACTTTGCTTTGTTGTCAGCATCATCTTCACTATTTGATTGTGATGGAACATGATTAAGGTATATGGGGTCACCCCCAAACATTTTAAATCCAAGTCTATAGGGCCCATTACATCTAGTCATGGAAATCAACTCAAGTGTTCCTAACTGATCTGGTTCGAGGCCTCCTCCTTCATAGTCTTGATTCTTCATGATATTATTGGAAATATGATACTTTGCATTCTCATAACAATTGACTTAATTTTCATTGTAAAACAATGATTCATCTCCTTTGAGAGGGTCCTAATCTAGGCTAGATGCTATTATAAACATGATGGGTCCTAGACTATACTTTTTGCCTTTGCCCTTTTGTTGCCATTCTGGATGAAGTGCCTTGGATTTAGGTCTTCCAAAGGACTTTGGATTTTGTGAAAGGTATCATGGGTCAAATACTCTTCTAGGCCATTAGGTGAGATCATATAGTAATTTGATATCTCAAGAGGTGGCATGTGGGAAATGGAATCAAGGGAATTATGATCAATGTAGTTATCCTCTGGTAAATCAAGGAGTAATGCCTTTCCATTATATTGTTTGTCCACTATATTCATTTTGAAATTATAGTTATAAATTTTGAACTCAACCTCTAGGTGTTTTTATTACTCGTATGGATGCAAATCTCTTGGTATACAAACTTCCATCCCTAAATGGGAGAACTTGATATATTGGTGCAACATCAATGGGACTACATGAATTTCATTTAATCAAGGTCTTATTAAAAGCATATTATATGAAAAATTGAGATCTAGAACATGGCAAAGTGTATCATGGGTTAAGGGCCCAAGGATCACTAGAAAATAGATGGTGCCTTGTGATTTTCAATCTTTATTATCATAAGCTTTGATGGTTATCATTTCTACTTGAAGATCTACCATCATGTACTCGTGAAGCTTGATGAGTGTTAGAGACACTGTGTTTAGACCTAATCAATTGTCTATAAGGGTATGTTTCACTTTGTGCTGATTTATGCAAACTTTGATGTACAATGGATTATTATGCAATAGACCAAGGGATGACATATCACTTTGGTTGAAAGTGACTTATTGGGTTGGAGCTAGGTGTCCAACCAAAGCTTGGAATTTGTTAGGGGATATGTGACTTGAAACCATGGATTGGATAAGGAACTCATTTAGGATGTTTTTATGGATTGTTGATGTATGTAGTAAATTTAAAATTGAGATCTATGTTGGCATCGTTTGCAATTATTCCATAATGTCAAACTTCTTTTATTGGTCAGTATTAAATGACTTGTTTTGAGGTATAATGCTTGGTTGGGTGATGGGAAAAGTGGTAGATGGTTGTGGGCATGGGATGGTAATCTTTGAATTTTGACTTTTGATTGTACAATCAAGATTAAATATAGGACCATGATTACTATCAAATAATGGTGATGGTGGGGGACCAGATAAGATAAGTCTTGGTTGCTAGTGTACTTGTGTGTGGTCATGAGGTAACAATGAGTTATTGGTATAGGGTACAAAATTAGTAATCCCTACTTGTTGGTACACCTGTATGCAGTATAAGGTAAAAGAAGGATTACCAATATGAGTTGGTAGATTGGCATTATTTAGCAAAGGTCTTGATTGATTGGTATTTAATCTCAAATTGATGGAGATGATGTTAACATGACCTCCTATAATATTAACTATAACCTTTTTGTTGTCATGTGCAACTATATGGTAGGTTTATTGGTTGTTGTCATTATGACCTTAGTTTTATCCATTATTTGGATGATGTTGGTTCTACTGCTGGTGATTCTATTGGTTTAGCCTTGGTTGTTGAAATTATTATTATTAGTGTTGCACTAGACATTGTTGTTATTGTTACTATTGTTTTTGTTTCTTTGTTTAGTTGTTATGTTGGGGAAAAGGATTTTGAGATATTCCAAAGGTATGATTGGAAATAGAAGCACCACCATCTAATGCTATCTCCCTATTCTCCAGCATATTCTGAATCAAATGTTTAATTTACACATAATGGTGAAAATTATGGCCATTAACCTGATGGAAAATATAGAATTCATTTTAGTGGTAACAATCATGATAAGGAATGCCCTCAGGATGATGTTTTAATATAGGCTAGCTAATTAGATTAGTGACGATGAGTTTTTGAAACACAAATTCAATAGGTCCTCTAAGGTCACTAAAAATGTGATGTGTAGGCACTATTCTCCTTGGAGGAGGAGCTTATAATGGCAAAGGTTGTTGCATTTGTTGTGTGGGCATGGGATATTGTACTTGCTACATTTTCTAAAAATTTTATGGGTTATGAATAATTTGCATATGTTGTATAGGCTAAGCAGATGATGTTTTCACCAATTGGACATGCCCCAACTCTATTACTTCATTTCCAATAACATTTTTGTTGTGGTTAAATTATTTTGGTCTATCATTTTTATTGGGTTGTGCTAGTTGTGATGATTGCACTTGGACTTGTTGTTAGTTTTGGTCATTTCCTTGATTGGTACCTTAATTTTGATTTTATTAAGTAATCTTAATAATACCTTTGTTAATAAGTTTTCTCTCGATCAACAAACCATTGTCAATCATTTCTTTAAAGGTATGTGCACACTGCAACTCTAGATGATAGAATATCTCACTATGTAAATTTTTTGGTAAACATAGTGGCTAATTGTTTGTCTGGTAAAATATGAGTGAATTGGCTTACAAGGGCTCTCCATCAATGTAGATAACTTGAAAATATTTCACTAGCCTTTTGTTTATCTTGTGTCAATTCAACCAATGAAATCACATACTCGAGATTGTATGATAAATGTTACACAAACTTGTCTAAAAGATCATCAAAATATGACACTAAATTCTTGGGTAACAACAAAAACCACTCCAAGACTTGTCTTGCTAGAATTATTGGGAACAATAGCAACAAGTATATTTCTCTATATGCCCCTGGCTAGCATGCAACAAAGAACTTGGTCAAATGAGCATTGGGGTCACCTTTCCCCTTGCATTTGTCAAATTTTGATGGTTTATATCCTGAAGGAAATGGTATATATAAGTAATCTATGTTAAAAGAATAAGAACACAAATCATCCAGCTTAAATTTTTTGGTTTGTTTCCCAGCTTGAATGATATTAATTACATCCTTCATCTGTTACAGTTCTTGGGCTAGGAAACTAGAGGGAACATTGGTCTAAGGTTGAATATTGGCTTGGGTAAATGGTTGAGTGGTCACAAGTGGAACACTTTGACCAAAATATATTAGACGTATAGTTTTTTAGGGTATGTTTGTTTGGTTGGGGAATAGACCTAGAATAATCATGCATGGATTAGGATTTGATTGCTGATATTACACATACTATGGTGTTATATTCTAGGTTGAATTAGGTATATAGGATTGATTTTAAGGATTTTGAGGTTAGGATAGAGGTATATGGTTATATTGTGCCTATTGAGGTTAAATAGGGACTTGTTTCTAACTAATCAAACCTTGTTGTTGAGGGGGTACTTGTGAACCAAGACCTTTTCTTTAAAATAGTGGCACGTTCTGCACAAAGGGCAAAGGTTTCCTAATTGGTACTTAAGGAACATTGTAACCTCTTTATTGTATGAATTATAGTTGGGAAGTGGATGCATGTTAGAGATTCAACATTTTTTTATAACCAATATTAGTATGTTGTTGATTAGACATCATTTGGCTTTAAATTGGTATATTGGTCTATGAGGAAAGAGGTATATTCATTGCTACTTGGTGAGGTGGAATATTGGTTACCCCTATTGAGGTGGAAATATGTTATACCTCTATTATGTTGGTATGTTAGATTACGCTTGCTATTGTGGAATACCACTCATTACCTATTAGGGATGAGTATGATTTAACACATTCTATTATTGAGGCATGACATTGGTCATTGGCTAACTACCTAATCTTATTGATTGAGTGCTTGAAGAAGTAGTTGGATGATGAATAGTTGTAGTAACTGGTTGAGGTTGGGACATAGAAACTCTTACTCCATAATTTGGAGAACCACTCATGGTGTTAAATAAAGTTACACTTGTTTGTGGAATAGTTGTTTGTGTACTTACACAAATTTAGTTTGGATTGGATATTACTTGCACATTGTCCACTACATTTTGCTCAATAATTTGTGTAAAAGCAGAAAATGCTTCTTTGATGGTTGGTATATGAAACAAGTTATCAACAAAAGTGTTTTACATGAATGGGTGTAAACCCTAATTATCTTAACCAATCAATTCTATTAACACTCATATTGAAGGAACTAAATCTATGAGAGGTATATTTAACATGGTCATTTAATTAAAATTACATGTTAGGTTTAAGTAAGTTTGTTATGATATATGCATCTATACAAAGTGATTCTCTATGAGGTCCTTTCCTTTGACAATCATACTAGGGTCTTGATATACAATTGGGGATAGAGATAAAGGATTACTATAAGAAGCCTATTGACTATAAAATATGTTATGAGGCATTCTTACTAGACTTGGAAAATTCTCATGGGGGAAGCCTACCAAAAACAGAGCCCCTACTTCTATATCTCCAACCAAAATCTCATCTTTGTTTTCCAATAAGTGATGCATAAATAAATAAGGATCATATGTTGATGGTGTAGTAACATAGTATGGTTGTTGAGGAAATGGTTTTTCAACTATAGGCACCACATTTAGGTATTGCTCTATTATCTCATGATATTGCTCTGAGTATGGAGGCATGTTAACTAAATAATGAGCCAATGGGTCTTAGTTTTGTGCCCCTATTTGAGTGTTACAAGATGTACAAGGATTCATCTCATAAGAAACATTATCTACATAAGGGTAGTAAACCATTTCTTCTTGTGTGATTACATTACTAAATACTAGATTGTATATGAGGCCACTTTGAGTGTAGGAAGACATGTTGGGATCCATAGTAAATGCTTCAAAACCAAAAGGAATAGATTTCTACAAACTCTGAAAAAGTGATGCCTAAGAGATTTAAACTTGACTTAACCTAGTCAAAATATGGATATGTATATCTAAAAATATTGATGTAATGATTTGTGATAAAATAAGCTAACATTAAATTTCCAAAATTACATGTCTCACACAAAGAGGTCATGTAGATGGATTGAAAATCAAAATTCTAGATTCTAGGATCAAAGTGTTTCAAATGAGTCTAATCTAGGAAAAACAAAAGTTGTTAGGTCTTTTGGCCAAATGCAACATCAAAAGCTAGGCTCAAACAAAGGTATGTGCTAGGAATTTTATCCAAACAATGTCAAAATCTAGACTTTAAATAAAGATGAGATATTTAATCTAACATATTTGAAACACTTCTAACAAAAACTAGGAATTTGAATCTTGGACATAAAATTGATCAATAAGTATGAGGTATGTAATAAAAGGCACTTGGAGATAGTTTATTTTCTCTCAAATAATGGCACAAAACTAAACTCTTTTGACTAATAAGCTAGACAAAAGTGAATGACGTAACTAATCTAGACAAAAACTCACAAAGGTAACATGAATTGGTTTGAAATTTTGATAAAATTTGGACTCTATGAAAATAAGCCTATGAAACAAGTTTAAAAATAATTTGAACATAGTAACAATTCTAAAATTCTCAAAAAGTATTACAAATGTTTTGCTCAAGACTCTAAGGCAAAATGGTTTAACATGATTTTGGTAGCGTAACAATACTCTCCTCAACTCAAATGACACACACACACACACACTGATTGACAAATATCTAAGGCAAAAATGTGGTATCAAATGGACTCAAGACACATGGTAAAATAGGATGGTTAGTACAAAATTTATCCTAGGACTCAAAGCATGAGTGATATACAAGATGACTTGAGTCCTACTAAATGATGATCATTATTATGAGTCTAAAAATGGCCCTCAATTTAAATTAAAATTGAACCTAAGTTCCCTCAAGTTTAATGCAAATGGTTAACCCACTTAACACATCAACCTTATGAACTTATAAAGGTGAAATTTCAAATTTAAATTCTCAATGAAGGACTTAAGACAATTGAGCAAATGGTCTAGACTCAAATGGGTAGCATAATTGTGCCAAAATTAAAGACATGATACAAATTTTATGATAAATTTTTGAACAAGAAAAAAGATGATTTTCACTTAGACAGCATAACACATCCTTGTTCAATAAATGTGGTGGACAATGTGTTTGGTTATGGCTTTATGCTAACAAATAGTTTTGAATCCAAACAAGACCAAGTAATCTAAGACAAAGACAAATCAACTAATTAATCATCTTAAGCCCTAAATTGACAAGGTGTGGCAAAGTGGGTTTAATTAAACTAACAAGTTTTCAAACATCTAGATGGATCAAAAGCATATGACTTTTACGTTAGTATACAAATGAAGTGCACATCATTTGGGTCCATGTCATGTGTCTTGTTGTAAAAAAGTCTTGCCTTTTTTATAATGACTACATCCATCACTTGCTTAGTGTAATGTGATGTCTAACATGCTCAAACATCTCAAGTTTATCCTCTACTAACATAGATGGTTCAACCACTCAAACCATCATCTCAATGAGGGGATCCCAATTTATATACCCCCTTATAAAGAGGGTTTGAAGATAATGTTGGGAGATGAAGCTCTAGGTCAAATAATCCCTATAGAACTTATGGGAGGTAATGAAGTCCCCCTCATAATCCAAAATGCAATAAGAATAAAAACTAAGTAAAAGAGTTTTATGGTTGTTTCTAGATCACCCAAAACATGTAAGTCTTGGGGAGAGCCTTCAAAACATCTCTTTTACGCCTTTGGACTGAGGCAATTTATAATTAAGATGGTGCTTTTCATCCCACAAGCTACCTACAGGGGATGGGGGTATATCATACATGCACAACTTCCTCTTAGCTCAAACAAAACTAACTAAGCAAATAATGATTAGCTTGCATAAAACAAAAACTTGGAAGTGAGTTCAATTTTAAAATACTAAATGAAAAGTTTAGTAGTTTTTTTTGGCCCCTTGGCCTTAAGTTGAAAAACTTTAAAATAACAACATCAAAAATATTCAAGTAAACAACCTAAAAAATTATTTAATCACCAAATAAAATATTCCTAATTCTTTTCAGGCATCCCAAAAGAGGTTTAAAAAGATATAATTAAGCATGATTTGGCATTTTTAAAGTAGGCCCTACAAGAAAATTATTAGCATTTTGTTTAGCTTAGAAGATCTTCTTGGTATGTAGGATGTGTTAGTTCCCATCAGGCATGCCATTTGTGAACATAGGATTGCAATAAGGGAAGATTAGTATAGTGTTAGTGTATGAAATCAAAACCTAAAATAACACACTAATAGCTAACACTTGAAGGCTAGATCAAAATGAGAGCTTAATGAACAAAACAAAATGGAAAACACAAATAAAATACAAAAGACAAATGCTATTTCACCTTATTTAGATGCTCTAAATGGCTTGTTGAAGTAGCTTGATTCGCTTGTGCTCAATGAGTCTTCATAAAAGGAAGCTTGGCTATCTCCTTTTCTCCTTGGCACCAATGGCTTTGTGGCTTGGGCTTGTGAAGCTTCAATAAATAATTTGGAATAATAATATTAAATCAATTTATTTTGAAATAATTTGAGCATGATAACTTTAACTTGAGAGATTTTTTTAAATTATGAGTGTGTGGCCTTGTATTTATAGATTTTTGCAAATGATCAGAATGAACCTAAACCATCCATCCAAAGATGAAGATGTGTGGCTAAGAATACATTCAATTTTAGAGGTTAAAATTAATAAATTCCCTCATAAATTTTTGGGATAGAGAGGTATTAAAGAGGCATGGGAGGGCTTAACAAGATATTTTATGCATTTATGGCCTAGGGATGCCTTCCCAATAAATGATGTCTTAGATGATGTAGAAACTCATAATCAATTTTCAAAAATAAATATTCAACAAGATCCATGGAAAATTAACTTAAACTCTTGATTCAAATTAATTATCCTTAAATATGATTTATCAATTTTGGTGAAAATTTTGGCAATGGGTACACAAATTAATCAAATTGATCAAAATGTCATATTATTGGCTTGAAATTTAACTGGATTGAAATTAGAAGGTAATGTTAGATGTGTTGGATCCGTTATCCCATTTAGGATTATGCCAACACAAAATAAAAAAGACATGTCTTATGTAATAAATTTGGTAGAAAAGAACAATCCAAAGCACCCAAGTGCGAAATCATCATTTTGACTCAAAATGATCTGATCAAAGTTAGCTATCTCATAAAATACATTGCCCCATTTAGGGATACATTGACCAAAATTGGCACTTGTATATGATAGATTCAAATAATTTAGCGTGTTTTAATGTTTTAATCCCAAATAGGGCATTTTTATAGAAATTGGTCAAATGCCTAGTTGGAAGTCATTGGTGGCTAGTTTTAGGTGTCTACAAGGATTATAGTGCTGATTTAAATGACACATTCATTTATTTTTATTTAATTCTAATGTCTCTAAATATTATTTAGTTATTTTTATTTTTTTAGTAGATTTAGATTAATTGCATGATCTTAAATCCACTATGCTCAAAATTCCTACTACATTTTTGGGAACCATATGGGACAACACTCCTAATTCAACAATTTTTCAACTTAAAAGTGTTTTTAGTAGCTTGCAATTATGACTGGACAAGGATAAGTGATAGATTTTGGAGATATTTTCATGTACATGTGAAAATTGTGGTATTTATTTGTAAGTCACGACCTTGTAGCAATTTTGCCCTAGGAATTATGGTTTTGTGTTAATTATCCAACTTGACCACTAACGGTTTTTTTTTTACCTTGATAAGTTTTTATCCTTTGACAATACTATAACTCATAAGTTGTGGCTTTACATCGTAAGTCATTGTTTTGTATACCAAGTTACGATATTTTCTAACCCTTAACAACTAATCATTTTTTAACTATGATATATTTTTGACTATTTGTAAAATCACAACTTCGAGATTCATGGCATTGCCCTATAAGTCATGATATTGCAAACATAGTTACGATATTATAATTTTGTCTAAATATGCTAACCTTTATCTTTTGGTACCTTACCTATAGGTTCAATTAGGTCATTTTTTGTTTTGTAGGAAGAGCACTAATCACACAGTCCCCTTTTGAAGGCCTAGTTAATTATCTTAAATCAGGGAATATTTTTGTTAAACACCTTTTGTGATTTTGGGTCTTGAAGCATATATATTTGATAACCACATTTGTTAAAAGGGGTTTATTCTATGTGATATAATGTGTGGTAATTGATAGGATCGACAAAACATCCTAAGAAAGAACATCGGAAATCAAAATATCATAGCCTTAACTTATTTCCTATCTTCTACAAAACTGCTAATCACATAATCATGGTGTTGACTTGAGGATAGAGATATTGAACTTATAATTAGGATATTATAATTTGGTCATTTTTAGGGATATTTTATTTAATATTTAATCTCTTTAAATTGATAAGGTAGATCTTAGGATAATTTTGATCAGGGAAACACCTTTCTATTTTTAAAGATTGTGTGTTGGTTTGTCCATCTTTATTGTAAATCCTATCTTGGTATATTTTGGAAAAAATATTAATACATAATTATAATACTAACCTAATATATGTAAATATTTATTAGAATTAAAAATTTTGGGTTAATCTGATAATCTAAACACCTGCATTTTGGTCAAAAATCTAAAATTTTAAAGTTTTGAATGTTCTTGTAATATCGCTAATCATGCAGTCACAATATCACCCTATTAGTCATGGTTTTGTACTAATAATTATGGTTTTGTAGATTTTACATCATGGTTAACTATATGTGGTAAAATCACAACTCATGAATTGTGATATTGCATTAGTAGTTGTGATTTTACATTGATATTTGCCCTCAAAATTATCCTTTTTGAGTTCTTTTTTATAGTCATTTTTAGTGAATTTTGAGTCATTATAAGCCTCTTGCAAAGCCTAGATTGCCTTTGGCATCGGGGGATCTACCCCTTGACCCCACCCTATACCATGATAATGAGTTTTCTTGGGGTACTACCCTCAAACCCAAAAGGGGCTCTACCCCTTAACCCTATTGGGGGCTGCTACCCCTAGACCCCTGCATCATGGCCCGCCCACCTCAAAGACATTATAGAGCCAATTTGTGATTTTTAGGGTGTTTTTCTTAAGGCATATTAAATAACATTTTGTTTCTTATATGGGTAAATTTTGACTTCTTAACATCTTATTTTTCAGGTCATATTTTGGTCTAATGTTTTGTCTTATAGGTTTCCCCTCAAAATTATCAATCAACCTACTAATCATTTGTCTTGTAGGTTACCTCTTTAAAAGTTCCAATCAAACCATTAATCATTTTCTTATGGACCACCTACCAAAAACCCCTTTTGGCATTATGAAAATCATTTATTATCAATTTAATCATTTTGTCTTACATCTTGTATATACCTCTTTAATCAATTTAATCAATTTGTCTTGTATATATCTCATATCTAATTAATCAATTAATTAATCTCTTTTTGACCTGCATGTTTGTCATATAAGGGCTATGGTGGTGTATGCTTTCCTCTTTTCACCCTTGTATTAATTATTAGAGGATAAAAAACCACCAATAAACCCTCCCCATTATTTTTATATGGGTCGGTGATGTGTATTTCATCACCATGCATTTGATCACACTTCATGATCTAATGAAGTATAAATATTAGGATAGGTTTCATTAGGTGATAAAGTGAAATTCCCCATAAAGTGTTCCATGTAGTGAAGGGAATTTTTTATCTAATACAAAAAGTAGTTAGAAAAAATCTTACATGGACTTGGGTCCCATTGTACCTAGTGTATATTAGGGATACCCCTAGAGATCCCATTTAACCTAATATAGGACCTCTTAGTTGTAACGGACAATCCACTATTGAAGTCAGTATCAACTCACAAGTGACCATCATGTGTAGAAAGGGTTGAGAGGGTTCAAAATATTCCATAATAAGTCACCAACCTAAAGCCTCACCTATGAATTTGTTAGATGGCACAGTCATTGAGTTACACACCCTTCAATTTACTAATAATAGGTTGGTTGTCTGCTTGATTTGGGTATGTGTCGTGCTAGACCAATGTTTTTTGTAATCCAATTTAGCTTTTTACCCAAACCTATATACACCTATCTAGGTCTTATAAATATATCATTATCTTGTATATCCTGGTCTTATCATCATATCATCTTTTTGTACGTATTTTTTTCTCATGTACATTCTTTTGAGCACTAAACATATCCTATTCTAGTCTCACCAAACATTAGTCATCCCCCCATCACTTACTTAATCAAGCTTTGTCATTCCTCAACCACACCTCACCTTTACTCATCCCTTAATTCCAAACTAGCCTTGACCTGTCCTATCTACCACCTCTCTGATATTACTCCTAACCATCCCTAACATAATCTTTATCACTTATTCCACCATGTCTCATCATAAACCAATAATTTGCCTTTCTCTCTTGTCCACTATATTTTCAACCTAGTCCAACCCAACTGATCTTCTTGACTATACTAGTTATCCCATCAAGTCTATAGTCATCATTGGTCTTCATCCCCATTAGAATATAACTCTTTTGATCAAGGTCCTCATCATTATCTTGATTGTGTCTCATCAAGTTTGAATCATAATCACAATCCTATTAATAAAATAATTTTATCCTATTTGAGTTGATCGTCTTAGTCTTGAGCTAGCCTTCATCCTATCGATCTAATCAAAATTAGTCTCTTGGGCCAGTCTAGCCCCCCATCCAATATTGGATCTCATCATATCTCACCTAGTCAAATCCAATCCTAATCATCAAAGTCTAACTCACATCTTAATTTGGTCTACCTGATCAACTATCACATCACATCCAAATATATAAATCAAAATTGGGATCATATTACAGCAAGCCTTTGTCCAAATTTGTCTCATACATCCCACCTTCATCCCTTAGTCTTTCCATTCAATCCCTCACACCTATCAATTAGAGCTGACGAACCACATCATCCATACTTTCCCCCATCCTTCATTTATGGAATCTAAAATGAATGTGTTTAATATGCTAATTGACTAATGCCTCATAGACAATAAGGATATTCTCCTTTCTTGCCTCATTGAGATAAACAACCAACATCACTAATTTTATCCCATCATTACCACTAATCTACACCCATCCACATTAGTAAACTCTTAGTCATCAAACTATTCAATCCCATTCAAATCCTCCATCTAATAATCATATCTAGTTAACTACCCTATTTACATAAAGCTTCATTGCCAGTAAGGCTATGTTCTTTTCTTGATGCTTTAAGATAAGCACTATGCCTCCTATAGACTCTAAACCCATCCACCCATTACGTCTGGTCCCATTCCAATCACATGAGTTCCATTCCAATCCTCTATCCACTAGTCATATCCCATAATCTATCCCTTATTACACTAACAAAGGGAATCCTATCCTAGCTACCTCATCTACTAATAGTCCATCCACCCAGTCATGTCAACAACCATCTGATATAAAGTCTAATGCTTCCAAAACTAAATCACAAAGTGAAGTGGGCCCTTATACTCCTCTTTCTATATCCTTAGAAGCCCTTTTCCAATAACTTGTCATTGCTAACATAATGGTCTATCCACCCCATATGACATCTTGATCCCACCAAGCCTAAGCCATCTAGGTATAAATGTAATCAATATTATGTATATCACTGAACTTGGGGGAATACCATTAACCAATGTTGAAATTTACAAGATTATGTTCAAAACCTCATTAATCATGGTGACATATAAATTGAGGATGAACCAAACACATATATATCCTTGGGTGAAGAAGAAGAAGAAGGGTTCCAAAATTCCATTCTCAATCATGATCAATCCCTTCCTTTTCCAAGTTAAGGTCAATACACCACATCCATCTTCCATGGTCCCCCCATCGAAGATGAGTTTGTTCCCCATTAACCTAGTCCTCATAATTCCTTCCATGGGCCTATCTTTGTCGAATCCATTGTCCCTTTACCATCTTCCCCTCACCCATCATATCAAAAACCCCATGTTGAGAGGTCAATCATGGATAATGAATATTCTACTAGAAGCATTACATCTTATACATCAAAGTTACCATTAGAGTCAACATAATATTATCTACATTAGGATCATGTTCAACACTAGTATCCAAATTATATTCCTCATCAAAAATGTAATCCCTCATTGATATTATAACAAATGTTGATAATGCCTATATTTTTTAGGATACCTATAATCTGAATACCTCCAATATGTCACTAGGCATACCTTTGGATCCCATTCAGGATGATGACATCATAAAAAAGTCTTTGTAACTTTTATCTATTGAAGATTGTTTGAGTGAATCTGATCCTACATTGGATGCATATACTATAGTTAGTCTTGGTGATCCTTTTTCTAGTGTTGAGGAGATTTTCTTTGATGTCAAAACTAGGTATCTTAGGAACCCCTATCAGGACCATGCTATCCTATCACCACTCATTGACCTTATCACATTATCTCCCATACCTTCATCCATCATAGACCCTTTTCTTCTTATCAATTATCATTTAATCACCCCCCTCTATAGGGACAAATAGGAACATACATCATTGGACCCTTCCTTGAGAAATATAATGTGTAAGATAAATACAAAGGTCCAAGAACATATTCCAAAAGTCAATCATAATAGTCAAACCATCTTTGATCCCATCAATCAAAATCATGAAAATTCAAATTATCGACATAATCCAAAAGTTCCTTCCCCTAATGAAGCCCAAACTTAGGCACTATGGGACTATCAATTTCCAAATAATCATTATATATCATGTCAAAAATAATCTCCTATGGTGAAGCCCAAAATCAAAAACTAGGGGATAAACAATATATAATCAACTCTAAAAATCAAAATAATGTTAAAACCATTATCAGTATGGCTAGTCATCCATCAAATAATTAGATCAGATATGAACCATAAAGTCAAAGAATCTTAGATCTCCTACAGTATTTTGTCATATGGTATTAATGAAATGTATAACATCTATCATCTCCAATGATGTATGCGATTGGTAGTCATAATCCCCAATCACCCATCACACCTTCTTATCATGAACCCACAATCCCATCATGTATTACCATCCATTCTAGTCCATCACTCCCCTATCAACATCTAGACATAATCTAATCCATGACTCACATTACCCACATAGGCAACATTATCTCTTATAGGGTTGATGAAGACACTTGGTCTAGATATCTAGAGGGGTCACCATAAAGAATCACTAAATTTCATGAGGACATTAATACATCCAATGGTGGCAACATGGTCCTAATATCACACATCTCTAGGAATAGGTTTTGGTTGAAGATTATAATAATGTTTACATCTTGCATCTCGTAACTATATCTAATAAATCAAGGTACCATCCAAAAATTTAAATAATAATAATAATAATAATAATAATAATAATAATAATAATAATAATAATAATAATAATAATAATAATAATAATTTATCCAATGGTGAAAACCAATCTTCTGGCACTTTGGGCAAGTACCATGTTGAAAACCAATTTTTGGCATCATGGTAAAATAATCTATTGTTCACATTATACCACAAAAACTTGGGGGAAAAATACACTTCATCTTTACAGTCATATCCCATGATCCTTAACCATCTCATCCATGTCATGGTCCATAATCCTTATCCATCATGTCCATATATCCCTCATCCGTATTATGTCCATCCTTTCTTCCAGTCTTGACCTTTTTAAGGATGAGGAAGGTGCCTTGAGAAATGTTCTAGAATCATCTTAGCATATCCTCCAAAGGACACATAGGAAACTAAACATCTATTTCCTTCATGATGTGGTCATTGGAAATCCCTAATCCCTTTTTCCATGGTTCTCATCCCCTTTTTTGCATCACCCTCATCCTTTTATCATCTCATTCATCATTCTATGTATCCTCATCCTAGTTGTTAGGCTTGGTATTCCATTTTCTAGTAACTGTTGGAGTTCTAGATTGCACCCTAGCTAGGCAAGGGATTGTTCAAATCCTCTACCCAAATCTAGCTCAACATGGGAATGACCCTAAGCCATGGGTTACCTATAACAGGGTCATAACTCTAGGATTTTTAACAAGGTTAGCTCCTCTGATGCATCATTTAGCACATTCCCACTACTAAATCCTGCTAATGATTAGGTAAAATGGAAAGAGAGATAAATTGAAAGGGAAACCTAAGATAAAAATGGTGATGCACCTAAAAGATGGTTGATCCATTCTATTTGAGCTCTTATTAAACATTAATGAGATAATCAAAAGATAAGATCTAAGACTCCAAATGTCTATCATGCATCAATATTTCATGTATAGGTTCACCAAATGATCAAAAGTTGAGGGAAGTGATGGAGAGGTCTAATGTAACACACTAACCAGTCAATGTATCCACATGTGAGCCTCAATTAAAATATATTTGAACACTAAACATGACCTACATAACAAGATCAACTCGTAACTAGGTGAGATTAGGACTTGAAAAGGGAGATATTTATACCACATATACAAATCAAACTAACATGTACACACTATACTAAAATAATGAAAATAGTATTGTATTTATATGAAGAGGTTACAAGCTCAATCTTAGTAGAGTCTAGTCATGCCCAAGAGAGGGAATAAATGGATCCTTTTTTTAGGATCTAAAACCTCTATATATAGTAGAAAAGGAGAAAGAAAATATGTGAACATGCGTAGGAGAGTGGAGAAAGAGTCATCATGATCAAGAAGTGAGGTGATGGTTCATTGATTCTTTTCCTTATGCATGCCTTCTTTTAATCAAGATCAATTTTTATCAACAAGCTAACCTCCTTTTATCCCAATAGTCCTCTAGTTCATTTTATTTGTTGAGAAATCCCACTAGAAGATAAGGTTTTGTTATGCATGATGAGATATTTCATTTGAATGGAATCAATGCCTCAATTACTTTTCTAACCACTAGTTCACCACCTTGGGACCCTAGGCTCACTTGACTTGTTCATGAGGATCAAATCCTCAAATCTTGAAACTGATAGAGCCATGCCATGAAGGATGATTAGTACCTATTTTATCAATTATATAAACACATCGATATATGAGACCCTTTTCATTAATCACATATCTTCTCTATCTCCATGTTTAGATCATAGGTTCATTTTATAAGCAGAAAACCAATTTAATATTTTTGGTTTTCTTATAGTCTTCACATCGATGTAGACCTATAGACTACATAGTCTCTTTCTTGATCCAAATAGGTTTAAATAAACTTATTTTGTCTTTGTAGGAATAAGGAACTTCATTATTCATGGATCATTCTTTAAAGAATGGTGAACAAGGTCATAGAATAAAACTTGTAAGCTATAAAATGTTGAACCAGAGGTCCATATTAAGTCTGAATGGTATTCATTTATGTCATTAATCATAATGGATACATCATTGTGTCTTGTTAATGGAATTTAGTCAATATCTAATGTTAATAGGATGGCCCTAAAATACCTATTTGATTTCATCAAAAATTGGTCCTCGATTCAACTCGTGGTTCAACTTTGTCCATCTAATATTACTCAAGACAATCAAAATGCTCTAACCTATCTTTATTCTCATTGGTTTTGTAGATCCTCACTATCATATCTTTACCCCTTTTGGCCTCCTATGCACTGTTGGACCATGATATATGATGTAACATAAGCCCTCAATCTAGATCCTATCAGAGTTATTGCCAGAATTTAGATAATGCGAGTGCAATGGAGACATGATCACACGAGTTGAAGCAAGTGCACACCACATAGATGCTAAAGCAATTTGAAAATAACACAAAAAGATAACTTGCACAAAACAAAATGGAGAAAACCAAAATTTGATTAGCATGAGATGGCCAAAGTGAGGAATACATATAGAAGAGTACGTAAGTAACTCCTCCACAAAAGGTGGACAAGGCACCCCAAGAATAGACTGTAACTCCTCCATGAAAGGTGGTGAAAAGGTGCTAAGAATAAAGAAGTAACTCCCATCAAGGGAGTTACTTATGACATTCTTATGATACCTATGACACATCTATGACACACACCTCCACATAAGCTAGCCTATCCCACAAATGTAGGAAAACTCCATGTATGCACAAGAAATACAATTTCCCTAATTAATAAATAGGGAAAAATAAAAACCTACACTAATACCCCCCCCATAAGCACATCTTAGGTGGGCAATGTGGAAATATAAGATGGGTCTCGACAACTAGGCTTGATGAGGTACCCATGTACAAATGCAATCTCCCATAAGATAGAGAAAAGGAGAAAACCTGTAGGAAAAAACTCCCCCCCCAAAAGAGAGACAAAATAAAAGAAGAGGCTAGAAGGCCCCCCTAAAGATGATGCTACTACAGATGTGGACCACACCCAAAGAAGAGCTCATAGATGAATGGACTTGCTCTCAGTGAAAGGTTTGGTAAATATGTCTGCAACCTGATCTAAAGACTGGAAAAATATTAATTCAATGACCTGACTATGAATAAGCTCTCGAATTAAATGCATGTGAATCTCTATGTGCTTGGTCCACTGGTGCTGAACTGGATTCCTACAAATCTGAATGGAACTCTAATTGTCACAAGAAATGATGGTGGGCTGCCTGATAGGAATACCAAACTCAAAAAGTATCCCTTAAAGCCAAATAGCCTTATTAGCTACATTAATATCTCCCCTGTGCTCTACTTTTGTGGATGATATAGCAATAGCATTCTACTTCTTGCTAGACCAAATTATATGATAAGAACCTAGAGAGAAACTATAACCAGAAGTGGACTTGCGAGTCTTTGAATCACCAGCCTAGTCTGAATTTGTATAGCCAACCAAGTCAACCTCTATGCCAAATCTGTAATGAATCTCGTATCTATGTGAACCCTGTATGTAATGCAAGATCCTCTTAGCTACTTTCTAATGTAACTCATGAGGTTCTTGCATGAATCTAGAAACAAGTCCCACTGTATATAATATGTCAATCTTGGTGTGAGTCAAGTAGATAAGACTACCAACAAGTTGTCGATACCGCGTGGCATCAACCAATGGTGAAGAACAATCAGCCTCAAGCTTGACTCTTGATAGAAAGGGAGTCAGATATGGCTTGCAATCAGCCATGTGAAACTGAGCCAATAAGTCAAGAGCATACTTAGGTTGTGCAAGAAAAATCCTTGAATCTGACTGTGAGATCTCAATGCCAAGGAAGTAGTGAAACAAACCCAAGTATATCATGTCAACTCTATCCTGAAGAGATGCATTCACCGCTACAATAGCCGATGAAGAACTCCCGATGATCAAAAGGTCATCAACATATAAAACCAAAATCAAGAGCGAATCATCCTACCACAAGAAGTAGACATTGGGATCAGAATGGCACCTAGTGAAACCCACTGTGAGAAGGAAGGAAGGAATCCATCTTAGCATACCAAGCCTAAGGGGCCTATTTGAGGCCATAGATAGATTTCCTAAGTCTGCATACTAAGGAAGAATCTTAAACATATCCTGGTGGCTGCTCCATGTAGATATCCTTCTCTATGTCCCCATGAAGAAAGGCACTCTTCACATCCATCTGATGCACATCCCAACCATGTGTTGTGGTAATATCCAAGGTGAGTCGAATAGAAATCATATTTGCAATGGGTACAAAGGTCTTTGAGTAGTCAATGCCTGCCACCTTTGAGAAACCCTTGGCAACCAATCGTGCCTTGTACTTATCAACTGACCCATCTGCTACAAACTTGGTATGATATATCCACCTACATCTAACCATCTTTCTTCCCTTAGGAAGTGAAGTCAAATCCCAAGTGTGATTTTTGATTAAGGAAGAATATTCTTTCTCCATAGCACTATCCCACTCAAGTACCCCCGATGCCTCTCAAAAAGTCTATGGATCTAAAACTGAAGCAAAGAAGGCATGTGGATCTCTCTGAAAACCTCCCTAGTATGTCTGTCATTTATGGGATCTCCTACCCAAGTGTCAGCACTCTCAAATGTCTATCTAGCCCAAAGTGGCCTGAAAGTGGGTGAGTTAGGTACTAACTCCTCATCCTTTGACTGAATAGAGGTGGATAACTCTACATCACTATCCTCATTGTCTAAACTTGAAGAAGAAGAAGATGTCTCTAGCTCAAGAACCTACTGTGGCTGATCTGAATTTGACGAAGAATCATCATGAAGAAGTAGATCTGATGAGGGAGAAGAAGTGTCAAGTGTTGAGTCTCTAGGACTCTCCTAAAAATGGACACTTCTCTTGATGAACAACTCATGAGTGACTAGATATAAAAGGTGATATCCCTTAATACCATCTGGATATCCTACAAAGATGCAAGGCTTGGACTGAAATTCCATAGCTTTGCATTTCTTCTTCAGAATGTGGGCCATGTCTGGGGATCCAAAAACTCTAAGTTGCTCAACATCAGGTTTCCTTTTATGCCAAGCTTTAAAGGGTGTTATCCCTTTTAAATCTTTGTGAGAAACCCTATTTTGAATGTATCAAGCACAATTGATGGCTTCGGCCTAGTACTATGGTGCTAAGGATTTGGAGTGAATCATACAGCTACCCATCTCTTTTTAAGAACCTATTCTTGCATTCTGTAACCCCAGTCTATGAAGGACTATAAGTGACTATGTGATGTAAATCAATCCCCTCTATAGTGCAAAACTGCTCAAACCTGATGCTGACATACTCCCCTTCATTATTAGTTCGAAGAACCTTGATGGATTTCTCACTCTATTTCTCAACAAGAGCCTTGAAGTCTAGAAAATTTTCAAACACTTTAGACTTTTGTTTGAGAAAATATATCCAAGTGTACCTAGATAAATCATCAATGAAAGTGAGGATGTACTTGGCCCTTGTGAAAGATGGTTTGGGAAAGGGTCCCGATACATCACTGTGGACTAACTCCAAAAGTTGTGAAGCCCTCAAAGCTTTGCCTTTGTCAAATTTTGCTTCGGGATGCTTCCCAATGGAACACCCCTCACAAAGTCATTTTGAGAATTGGACACGAGGCAATCCAATGACCATGTCATTTTTGCAAAGTTGCTCAAGGTAGCAGTAGTTAAGGTGGCCAAACCGCTCATGCCATAATTTTCTAACTCCATCTGAATGAGTTAGAAATGTTGTTGGAGAAGAATCTGATGCAAAAATGTGAGAAGGTGTATAACCTTGCTTGGTGATCTGCCCTACCCACTGCCACTTTAGTATCACTATGCAACTCCCTGATAGCCACTAAATCTAGTGAAAATTCAACTCTCATGCCCTGACCAATGTGAGTGATTTGGTACACTGATAGGAGATTGGTTGAAAGAGAAGGAACACTTAGAACATTATTGAATGTTCCTCCTTCCATTTCAACTGACCCTCTCCCTGTAATGGAAACTGATGTGTCATCACCCAAACTAATTAAAGTCATGCTACAAGACTCTAAAGATGAAAACTCAACTAATGAAGAGCCCATGTGGTGAGAAGCACCCGAGTCGATGACCCATGAAGATGTAGAAACTATTGTAGCTACAAGGGCCTTGCCCTTTTCTTTCTCCTTACCCTTGCCTTTTGCCTTGGTATAATCTTGGGTAGATGAATTCTGCTTGATGGACTCTGGAACACCTATGTTGTTCTTCTCTAGAAGATGAGTTTGGTGATCTATTTGTTTCTTCATGAATTTGTGTTCATCATGCCTTGTCTTTTTACAATAGGCACACTTAACCTTCTCCTTCTTAGGTTTAGTATTGGAAGAGGAAGTCTCAGTGTTGTTTTTGGCAGGATTGATGTTTTCTTTCTTCTTCTCCTGGTCCTTGTTCTTTTTCTTCTTCTCCTTTGTTGAAGTCTTATCCTTACCATTTCCAGCTATCAAAGCTTGGGGTTGAGTAGACTTCACTATGCCCATTTGAATTAGCTTATCTTGCTCCCTAGTCAAGTCAGCAATGAATGAATCTAAAGAAGGCATTTTCCATGTAGTGCCAAGGGCACTTTTTGTGGCATGGAAAGTGGAGACAAAGACTGAATAGCTTGGACCTCACTTTGTAAGAATATAAAGTATGAGTTGATCATCTTTCTTCTCTATCTTGTATTCTTTCAATTGTAATCTAAGGGCCTTAAACTTAGTGAGAAGTCCTGTAGGGTGTCAAATTTGCTAAGACTTAGACTTATGAGTTTGTTTTTGAGCTCATGACCTCTCATCTCATCAAGCTTCCCAAATAAATTTTCTAAGGTGTCCCATATGTCATTGGGAGTTTGGGAGGATTTTAGATGGAAGAGAAGTTCTGGAGACACAGACAAGCTTAGGAATCCATAGGCTTCATCACTACGGTTGTACCACTTGACCTTTTCATCATCAGTGTTGGAATCTACTTTAGTACTCATGGTGATCCTATACAACCCTTTGCTTCTAAGAATGATTGAAATTTTAACCTTCCATTCATGATAGTTGAAAGGTGTTAGGGGTTTAAGTTGAAAAGAATCTATTTTTAGCTAAATTTAGGTGAAGTTGTGTTGATTGCAAGTTGTGAATTTATGCAAAAAGGAGAATGAAAGCAAAGATTTGCATGTTGTGAAAAGCAATCACACCCCCCTAGAATATTGAGCCCCCCAAATATGCAAGTGCATGCTCAAAAGACGTCAGAATCAGCTGAGAATGCATCTTAGAGCAATCAGTGCAAGACTAAAGCAAACGGGACGTCAGACTCAGCCGAAAATGTGTCTCGAGAGACCCAAATTTTTGGCACTTTATAAACTAGTGAATTTTTAAAAAATAACAAGCCTACACTATGGAGAATTGAATTACAAACACTTTTACAAAAAATGGCACCCAAATCTGAGGTACCGTTTGCAAGATATTAAAGGTTTAATTTTCCCGTCAACTAGTGTTTTTGCAAAAAAAACACTAAAACATTAAAAATGCCTATTTTGAGAGAGAAAGTGGCATTCCAACCACTCATTAGATTCAGCATAGAATGAGGAATCCAAATGAGGTTTGTGTGAGGGGGAATTGGCCTCTCGCCAACCCAGGCCTCACCCTTCGTCTTTGACAGGCGAAGATACAAGTTTAAAATGAAAACCCCCAAATTACAAAACTGTCTATAAAGCTAAATATTCAGTCAAATTGACTGATTTTTGTTTTATCAAGTCAATTTTAACTAAAAAAATGAAGCATAGATAGAAATGTACAGCTGGCCAAAAATCTAAGTGTCCACATGGGATGCCAAGTAAGGAAGGGGTGCCAAAAAGAAGACACAGTCCAGATTTTAGCAAAAAAGAGAAAACAAATATGCAGACCTGCTAGACGTATGGCTTGATGGTGCCTTGCTAGAAGAATAATAGTAGAAATAGTAGAATTCTCACCAAAAATAAGGTACAGTCCTGATTTGCTAACTTTGTTGGACGTCGTACAGCTGATAGCGTGGTTGTAGAAGGATGCTTGCTGCTTGGCGTGGCAGAACTGAAGGTAGGCACAGAATCTTGGCTGGAAGGACTACTATTTGGAGTTGTTGCTCCTCCTTCTGCTGCTCCACACAATAATGGCACCCAAGAAGAGAAACAGATGAACGAGCCCCTGAAGTGAAGACAACCAAGACACCCAAAGGCCAAGGATTTCCAAGAAAATGATACCAAAAATGATATATATTTTTTATTTTAGATCAAATCTAGAAAATAAAAAAACAATGAGAAATCCACTCCTCTTGATTTTAAAATGAACTAAAAGCATAACCAGACACATGATTACTATTCTTGCTCTGATACCATATCAGAGTTGTTGCCAGAATCTGGATAATGCGAGTGCAATGGAGATGTGATCACACGAGTTGAAGCAAGTGCACACCACATAGATGCTAAAGTAATTTGAAAATAACACAAGAAGATAACTTACACAAAACAAAATGGAAAAAACCAAAATATGATTATCATGAGATGGCCAAAGTGAGGAATACATATAGGAGAGTACGTAAGTAACTCCTCCATAAAAGGTGGACAAGGCACCCCAAGAATAGAATGTAACTCCTCCATGAAAGGTGGTGACAAGGTGCTAAGAATAGAGAAGTAACTCCCATCAAGGGAGTTACTTACGACATTCTTATGACACCTATGACACGTCTATGACACACACCTCCACATAAGCTAGCCTATCCCACAAATGTAGGAAAACTCCATGTATGCACAAGAAATACAATTTCCCTAATTAATAAATAGGGAAAAATAAAAACCTACATTAATATATCCTCTAACTTTTGGACTTTAACTTGCACCATTAGATCAAGATGTATGATGCAATGCGAGCCTTTGATTTATCTAGGTCCACTATTTGAATTCAAATAGATAACTCATGAGGCCCAAGTTTTATGTTTACATGCCCATATTTGACATCTATGTGAATGTTTTTGACATTTTTATGACTATCATTAGGATTTTTGAACCCCAACTGTTATTTACTATAGCCTAAAATTGACATATATGCACCTATCATTTGATTTCCATGTAACTATCATTGATGTCCATATGGCCATCAATACTTGAAACCCAGTTGATAAATGATGATATTTATTTTGACATCTATGTGAATGTTTCACTCTACTAGTTTAACTTTGAATGCTTATAACTCGAGCTAGAGAACTCACCAAGGCATGAAACTTTCAAAAGATGTTTTTGGCACAAATAAATTCATGGCACTATAATCCTTTGGCTCATAAGTATTTATAAGGTACATTTATAAAATGCACAAGTGATTTGGTTCATTCATTATTGTGTGATGTCCTAGTGATGATCTGGTCCTTAAACTTGCACAATTCATCTTTTGATCATTCCTTCAAGGTTTTGATGGATTCTTAAGATTTATTAAACCCGGTTCATGATCTTGAATGATTGAATCATTATGATAACCCACTCAGAGCCTCCATTTTCATTTTTGGACCCATTTCTAAGCCACTTGATTTTTGCTCCATTAGGGACTCAACTCAATTTTTCTATCCAAGAAAAAATATTGATATGTGGGCCAAACTGGCCAATATTTTTGGTGACTTATAGGAAAGCATGTATTCTATTCTTGAGAACCTAGAAATAATCCTTATCTGGTCCATTGGGAATGGAGTCCCTTGTTCTGGTTTAATATATTGACCTGGATCAAACACTGGTTGTTAATCCTTTAGATAACCTCTTTTTGAAATAATACAAAGACCAAAATAAAGATCAAAACAAGATATAGTTCCCAAGGCACTTATTGAACATAAATATAGAATAAAAGGGAAACCTATCCTAAATACAACAAGTTATGAAAACAAAACACTCACTTGGAATAAAACACAAACAACAAATCTGATAGAGCAACACTTGGAGGAATTTTGCAAAGAACTACCCTAATATGTACAAAAAATTGCATATACCTTTCCTCCTAGATCAAAAAGAAATTCCTCCATGGGAAAATCTTTATCCACCTTCTCAAGAACTTGATCCTCAATTTGGAAAAAATATTTAATCTCTTGAAAAATATTCATTTACATCTTATAATCATCTTTTTGTTATTCACTTTGATTAAATTGGATAAGATCAGTTTAAAGGTTACCTTGATCCTTTTCAATATGAGATATCTCAAACTCATCCATGACTTACATTTATACCAATCCCTAATGGGGGTCTCCCACATCAAGACCAACCTTCTCATTATACTTAGACATCCCTAGAATAACGTTGTCTCCCTAAAGCTCCAAAACATTAATGAAATCCTTAGATGAAGATTCAACCTATTTCACTATCTCATTATCCAATTTTTCCATCTTAAGTTCATCACTTTCATTCATGAGATCATGGTACAACTTTTTCCAATGGTATTCTTCTTCAAGAATGCTCTCTATCTTCGCAATGGTTCTATGTGAATTGTCTTCATGGATATCTTCTAAAGAAACATGAGCCTGCACTTGATCTATATCAACTACCATAAGATCTTGAGAAAACTCTTGATTTTGGAAAATTGATATGTGATCAAAAGGTTCTTGAGAAATGACCTCTTGATGCAAATTTGAGACTTCTTATTGGATCTCATCTCCAACTTGCACTTGCTCTTACAACTCATCTTCTTTAACATTATGAAATATTGAAACATTCTTGTGCTTACCAAGTGGTATTCCAATAATGATCTCCTCTTCTAACTCTAACAATCCATCATTATCAGTTATGATTTTAATATGGAGTTTACTAATTACCTCTTCAAGGAGTAGCATGGGATATTATTGGGATGACTTCAAGAGAGTTGAGATATATGTGAAACCTCCTTGTTCAAACTACTTGTCTTTGATAGTCATGTCCTCCTCCTTCTTTTACATATTGATCTGGATGGATTTATAAGATGGAAATGACCTAGATTTTTGAGGAGGGAGGGGTGGGGATTGAATGGCTTTGGATTTGCTTGACTGCATGATTTAGTTCCAAGATGGGAAAGATAGAGGTTATTCTTTACCCTTTTGATTCTAGTTCTCCTTCTCTTTCCTTGTATTCAACTCCAATTCTTTGATTTGCCTCACTATATTCTCTTGAAATAACTTTTCTTTAAGGTGGTCACTAGATTCATGAAATTAAGGAACACAAGAAGAATCTTGAGAAGGGATGAGAGAGTTTTGCATATGTTCAGATCTTCCTTTAACCTAGAATCTCAAATCTAGATTTACTTCACTTTGCCCACCCCATGATTCACAATTTGATTCCAGTTTGGGACCTTGAAGGACTTCTTAATGGATTCTTGAAGAAGAATGAAGTCTTGGATATTAATAGTAGATTATTCCATAACAATCCCTTTCTTTCTTTGAAAACTCTCTTGGATATACTTCTAAGAAGGGAAGGTCCAAGGAACAAATTAATAACTTTAAATGGTCTCTTGGGGGAGGATGGGTGGCATATATGAAGGCTTAGGTAGTGTTATCAAGATACACAAGGTTGATTGGGTTGGACATGTTGCTCTTCAAATATTTTTAGCTTATCCTTAATGCTTTGAATGTAACCACTTACATCCCTCATCTCACCTATGATATTTTTCAAATTTTTTCTCTCAATAGGTGCCCATTCTTATTTCACTTGCTGCAATGACTCCCTCACATAATGGATCTAGTGAATAGGGATATCTTGGCGATAATACTTTTATGAGAAAAATTCTAGTGCATGCTTGTCAAATCTTACTAAAGATTGATTAAGTGCTGGTATGGATGGCTCATGATATTATATTCACCATATTTGTTCATATTAACCTCATTTATTAAATGATATGTAGGAGCTGACTAAAATTTTCAATGAGACATACTTAGTCTTGTCATAACTAGAAGTTTTAAATCAAAGTCACCATTGGCACTAAATTGTGTGCTTATAAAAGCTAATTAGAGGAAAGACACATGAAGATCTTCCCACTCTTTTGGACCTGGTCTCATTGGGCATTCTAGAACTGTTGGGGGTCTATATTTCATGTTATCCAGGCAAGGTATTGTTCAGGTCCTTTACCCTAATCTATCTCAACATGGGAATGACCCTAGGCCATGGGTTACCTATAACAGGGTCAGACCTCTAGGATTTTTAATAAGGCTAACTCCTCTAATGCATCATTTAGCTCATTCCCACTAAAAAACATATTAATAACTCAAAAGGGAGAGAGAGAGATAACTTTAAAGGTAAACCTAAGCTAAAAATGGTGATGCACCTAGAATATTATTGATCCACTCCATTTGAGCTCATATTCAACACTAATGAGATAATCAAAAGACTACATCTAAGAATCCAAATATCTATCATGCATCAATATTTCACATATAAGTTTACCAAATGATCAAAAACTAAGGAAAGTTATGGAGAGGTCTAATTCAAGACACTAACTAGTCAATGTATCCACATGTGATCCTCAATCAAAATATATTTGAATACTAAACATGACCTACATAACAGGATCAACTAGTAACTAGGTGAGATCAAGACTTGACAAGGGAGAGATTTATACCACATATGAAAATCAAACTGACATGTACACACTATACCAAAACAATGAAAACTAAAAATAATCTTATAATCATGTCAAGAGGTTACAAGCTCAATCTTGGTAGAGTTTATTCATGCCCAAGAGAGGGAATAGAGGGATCCTTTTTCAGGCTCTAAAGCCTCTATATATAATAGAAAAGGAGAAAGAAAAGATGGTAACATGTGTAGGAGAGTGGAGAAAGAGTCATCGAGATCAAGAAATAAGGTGGAAATTCATTGATTATTTTCCTTACATGTGTCTTCTTCCAATCAAGATCAATCCTTATCAACAAGCTAACCTTATTTTATTTTAATAGTCCTCAAGCTCCTTTCATTGGATAAGAGATCCCATTAGAAGACAAGGGTTTGTTCTACATGATGACAGAGTTCATTTAAATAGAATCAATGTCTAAACTACTTCTCTAACCACCAATTCACCACCTTAGGATCATAAGCCCACTTGACTTGTTCATGAAGATCAAATCCTTGAATCTCAAAATTGATATAGCCATGTCATGAATGATTTAGTACCCATTTTATTGATGATAGATCCATGTCGATAGATGAGACCCTTTGCATTAATCACATATCTACTCTATCTCCATGTTTGGATCATAGGTCCATTTTATAGGTAGAAAACCAATCTAAGATTATTAGTTTTCCTATAGTCTTCACATTGATGTAGACCTATAGATTACATATCTTCTTTCTTGATCTAATAGGTTCAAATAGACCCATTTTGTCTTTGTACATATATGGAGCTTCATTATGTATGGATCCTTCTTTGAATAATGGTGAACATAGTCATAAAATGAACCCTATAAGATATAAAATGTCAAACGAGAGGTCCATATTAAGTCCTAATGGTGGTCATTTATGTCTTCGATCAGTTTAGCTACATCTTTGTGTCTTATTAATGGCATTTAGATGAGCTCCAATGTTGATAAGATGACCCTGTAATACCTATTTGCTTCCACCAAAAATTGGTCCTCGATTCAACTCCTAGTTTGACTTTGTTTATTGAATATTTCTCAAGATAATCAAAATACTCAAACTTGTCTTTATTCTCATTGGTCTCACAGATCCTCACTATTAGATCTTGACCCTTTTTAACCACTGATGCACTATTGGATCATGATGCATGATACAATGCAGGCCCTTGATCTAGATCCTATGACTTTTGGAATTTAAATCACACCATTAGATCAAGATGTATGATGTAATTCAATCTTTGATTTACTTGGGCCCACCATTTGAACTCAAATGGATAACTCACAAGACCCAAATTTGATGTCTATGTGCCTATATTTGATGTTTACACAAACATTTTTGACATTTGTATGACCGTCAATAGGATTTTTAAACCCCAACAGTTATTTACCATGGCCTAAATTTTACATCCACATGTCCATCATTTGATGTCCAAGTGACCTTCATTGATGTTTGTGTGACCATCAATTCTTCAACCCTAGTAGATAAATGTTGAGCTTTATTTTGATGTCTATGTAGATGTTGCATTCTATAGGTTTTGAGTGCTTATAACTAGAGCTAGAGAACTCACCAAGGCATGAAAATTTTATAGGATATTCTTGGCACAAAAAACTTCATGTCACTACAATCCTTTAAATCATGAGGCTTCCTGAGGTGCATTTATAAAATGCACAAGTGATCTTGTTCATTCATTCCTATGTGATGTCTTAGTGATGGTCTAGTCCTTAAACTTGCATAATTCATCTTTTGATCATTCTTTCAAGGTTATGATGGATTATTAATATTTATGAAACTTGGTTCATGATCCTAAATGCTTGAATCAATATGAGAACCCACTTGGAGAACCCACTTGGACCCTCCATTTGCATTTCTAGACCCATTTGTAAGCCACTTGATTTTTTCTCCATCAAGGACTTAGCTCACCTTTATATCTAGACAAGAAGCTTGATATGTGGGAGAAAATGGTCAATAGTAACCCCATTTCTATAGTGTACATATTTATTCCAAAAATCCCCAAAAATTTAAATATGTCAAAAACCCTACAAATCATAAAATTTGAAGAAGCCAAAAATAGTCCATCATGTCTTGTCTTATGCCGAAACCCCTCAATGTATCCATCTCCATGCATTTCATCTTTCACAATCATTTTATACATCCTCCTATTCTAAACCATGTGGAAATATAATCTATATCGAGCTAGCATTAATCTTGTCTCACTTTATCCTGATCAGTCTTATGTTTCTCATCTAAATCTCCAAATCTTTATCCTAATTCTAATCCTAGTCCCTCATCCAAATACATATCCCTATTCAATCCTAAACCAAGTCCCTCACCTACTTCAAAATCCTACATCCTAATCCTAATCATTATTCTATTCCATATCCACATCTATCCTAATTATATAATCACATCATGATCATCCCAATCTAGCCCATCACCTAAACACTCATCCCATCATTAGACAAGGAATAATGACATTGCATGTAAATACTTGTTTTTGTTACTTATCTATTATGTTTGTATTTTTTGCATGTCTTTGATCATGTGAATATTTGGTTGTCTTTTTCTTTTGAGTCTATGTTACATTGTGTATCTTTTTATCTATCGGGTAATGAACGAGGATGATATGAGGTCACCAAAGCTATAATAATGCTTATAAGTGCCCTTGATGATGTAGATTTTACTATTTGCCCATGCATTTTAGCACAATGTCTTCTAGATTATACATATATCATAGGCATCCTACCAAGTTCTATATTTATCAAATTACTTAGACTATGATGAACCTTATGATAATTGTGATGGCTTGATCATCTACACCCTCATCACTTATCTAATCATATAATCATCCTTATTACCATCCCTAATCTAATCCTCTTGACTCATCCTACTAACATATAATATTTTTATTCTCTAATCACTAACATGTCTAATCATCCTCATCATCATTATAATTTATCTTATAATCATAACTACATCAGCCTGAGGTTGCTTAAGACTATGTAAGCAACACTTGGCCATTTTTTAGTTCCCAAGGATAGCTCAACCACTCTTACCTCTTTCCTCATCATCCATCATCACATCTATCATGTCCCTCATTATTCTCACATCTTACATCAGTCATATCCTTGAGATACAATATCAAACATTAATCAATCAATGTATTGATCAATCACCAGCCCTATAATCATCTCCTTAATATTTTTCATCAATCACCTGCACCTATCGATTGGGCTTGACAAATCATAACATTCATATTTTTTCATCTATCATCATTGATTCCTTAATTCATCATCTATCACTCCTTTGCATGTGTCCTTGATAGGGGCATCATCACTATCAATCACATTTAGCTTAGTGATTTGATGCATTACACTAACCAATTCTTCTCCTTTATCTTTGGTCACTCGATCATATCATTTTTTCTTTTTCATCTCCATCATAATAATCAAGTTTAGCTTTGAGCTACACCCATCATTAATATTATCAAATCCTTGTCTTATCTTGGCCTCAAAATCTCCCTTACATGCATCCTTGCTTAGGATACATCTAAATCTTGTTGCCTTTTAATCTTATCATCATCATGTTATATTTGATTTCCCTTTGGGATGTGTCAACAACCATGACACATTCATCTCTCCTCCCTATGCATGTCTCTTTTCCAGTGGCATCATCAATCTGTAGGTCATTGCTAAAGTTGAATTCATCTTCTTCATCATCTATCTCAATATCTACCATCCCATCCCTTATCTATTCATCACATCACACCATAATTTGCTCTTTCAAGTGGCCATTCATCCTACTCTTCCTTGCATGTCCCTTCGAAGGGCCATCTTATCCACTAATGTCATTTACTAATATTCATCCATGAAATGGTTTTTTTTGAAAGATAATTACTCACTCCACTTCGCTCTACTCATAATGCCCTTTCAAAAAGGGGTAAAATGTATGCACCTAAATCTACTTGCTTCCTTAATTGTCACTAATATTCTTATTAGTCAACACTAATTTCATTTATCCCATCTAATCTAATTTATCCCCTTTAATCCAACTAATTTATCCCATTTTATCTAATATCCCCCTTCATTATTCCTCATTTACTAGCCTTATTCTATCCTACTTCTTCATTAATCCTACTAAATCTCCATTAATCCTATCCTAATCCCACTTACCCATTATTTGAGAATTTTAAATTCCCAAAGTTCACCTACCTACCTATTCTTAGGCTTTATTACAATCCTTTTGGGGTTAGTTTTCACATTGACTAAATTTTGGTATTTATGGGATGGTAAATAGTAAGGTTGATATTTATCGAGAGGTAAATAGTAATAGGTTGTTAGTAAATAATAATTAGTTGTTATAAACATATATTTAATATGGTAATATTACATTAGTTATAATATTATGTTGTTGAGATATAGTTTTATATGTTATAGCAATATATCATATTCAGGTGTGTGCTTAGTTATAGGATTCATGTGAGAGAATATCAGAGAAGTTATAGGAAATATATTTCCTATAAATATGTAACATGTCTAGTATGAATATTTATTAGAGTGTAATGAGAATTAGATAAGAGAATATAATTATGTTGAATTAAATTCTCTGTGTATTCAGCTTCTTTGTGCATAACTTAAATCTACATATAATCTCCTTAAATTCATATCATTAGTGTCAAAGTAGGTGAGATGGTGGATGATTAAGTGATTTGGAGGGGAAATTATTTTTTTTCACCCCTATTGATGAAAGATCAGTGCTCAAAAGAAAGTTTTTGTCAATCCTTGGCTTTATTACATAATAGTGGTGTCCCATCAATAGAAGATTGTAGTTGTTCAAGCTATCAAAAGTGTTCATAGCCCACTCATAATGTTTTACTAGCACCTTGAGATCTAAATAAGTATATGTCATTTGCCATTTCTACTAGTTCATGTATTCTACTTTAGTAATTGTGATTTGTATCAACAGCTAAGTTTTCATATTGCATTAAAGACTTGGATATCTATACTAATTTACATTACAATTCACCTCTTTACATCTTCTCAAATCCCATCCAAATTAGATTAAAAATTTGCATACATATTATACTAGATCTTTTTTTGGAGTTTGACCTTGCACCTACTACAAGTTATAAGATCAAGTTATTTATAGGAGAAACAAACTACATCATCATATGTCTATTCTAGTTCACTATCTGTTAAACATCATTGAACTAGTCCATGTATTTGACACCATGAAAATATCCTATTCAAATTAGATAGTGTCTTCCCAGCTATCCATTTTCATGCAACATCTTCTACATCAACCTATCTGATTAATGGATGTCTTATTTTTCTAAAGCTATCTGAGAATTGTTTCTTCATGAGTACAGTATTTATCGATTCCCTCAACATTTCAAATTCACTATGAAATTCAGTTTAGTCCTTGTCAATTTGTCATCAGGTATGCCATAAAATAGTTAGTTCATTTTATTTGAAGTTGTTTATTATACGGTTTAAAATTTCTCAAAATTTTGTTGTATATAAGTCATGTCATTTAAATAGTTTAGATTTAAGTTTATAGGTTAATGTTTTTTTAATAATAGTTGTTATAAGTCTTTTGATACCATTGATATCAAAATAGGTAATTAGTCTTTTTAAAATAGAAGTCATTGGTAAATATAAGTTTAATCAATAGGATTAAATTTATTATCAATAAAGTCTATATAGTCATGAGAGTCAATAAAGTTTGTCATATATACAAAAAATCAAAAGTGTCATTTAGGTGAATTAGGTTAATTGAGTCATTTTTTGTAAAGTATTTTATAATATTGTAAAAATGTCAAAAAATGTTCAAAATCATAAGGATGCATTATCGCTTAAATGCAATGTCCAATTTATGAAATCTCAAGATAATAAAATATGAAAAATTCTTGATGATGAATATGAGGCCCATACCAAACCTGAGAAATCTCGACTGGTAAAATGTTGATGTTTGACAACAAAGTAATAGATTCGAAATCTAAATAATAAATGTTTACTAGCTAAGTAAGAAATGAAGACATACTGGAGGATGGAGGATACATAGAGGATGGAGGTCTTTCAATGACCTCTCATCAGTCACCAATGATAGGACCACACTAATGATGTGGTGATATTATGTGGTGTGTTATTTTCATATTTTAGTGTGGTAGTTACATTTATTTTTCAACATGTGTGAAAAATAAATAGTTGTACCTATTCAATTTTGAATAATATTCCCATGTAACCCTTTTTTATATTTACATTAGAGAATATTGATCTAAATATCATTATAGCAATCATGATGAAAGGTTAGTGGTAAACCTATGAAAACCATGTTGTAAGGTTAGTGGTAAATCTATGAAAACCATTTTGTAAGGTTAGTAGTGAACCTAAGAAAACCATTCTATAAGGTTAGTGGTGAACATGAGAAAACCATTTTGTAAGGTTATTGGTGAACCTATGAAAACCATTTTGGAATGTTATTGGTGAACTTAGAAAACTCATTGTAGATGAGTGTGAATGAAAAGATGTGTGATGGCACATATATGCAGAGAAGATCATGAACACACAGAGGTATAGTAATCTACAATCAGAAAATGAGATATATTATACCATATAAAAACTATGGGGGGGAATGTTAGGGTTAATTTTCACATCGAGTGAATTTTGTTATTTACGAGATGGAAAATAATAAGGTTGATATTAACCAAGAGGAAAATAGTAATAAGATGTTAGTAAATAGTAATTAGTTATGATAACTATATGGTTAATACGATAATATTACATTAGTTAGAATATTATGTTGTTGAGATATATTTTTATATTTTAATAATATATTATATTTAGGTGTGTGTTTAGTTATAGGATTCATGTGAGATAATATCAGAGAAGTTATAGGAAATACATTTACTATAAATATGTAACATGTCTTAGATGTATATTTATTACAGTGTAATGAGATTCATATAAGATAATATATTTGTATTGAATTAAATTCTCTATGTATTCAACTTCTTTGTGCATGAGTTAAATCTGCATATAAGATCCTTAAATTCACATCAAAGCCTACCCCACTAGACTCTCTATAATCTCCTAATTGCCTATCTAATCTATCCATAATCATGCTTAACCCTCCCAAAGATATTATAGAGGTTTCCAACTCTAAAATTTTTTATCCTCTAGAATCCTCCAAGGAATTTAAAATTCCATGGATAATCCTTAACCATAAGTCTTCATGTCCATATGACCAAAAAGAACTTGGAATAGATAGCATCAATAAAATCTCCATGCTAATATAATCCTTGAAACCATCATCAAGATCTTTTATCATGCCAAGATAATGTCAAAAATTTGAGTCTAAGGTAATCTCAATCTAATCCTCTTATCTTTTATCTGTTTAATATTGGTTTAGATCAATTAGATTTAGGATTAGAGTGTTGATTTGAAAGGCCATTGTGAGTAGAGTGAAGTGGAGTGAGTAATGGTATTTCAAGGAGAAAGCACAAAATAAAAGTAGCATCAAGATACTTTTACAAGTTGAACTATTAGATGTGTTCATGTTCATACCTAGGTTTATGGTAAACCTTTGTAAAACATTGAAGGTTGTGAAAATGGTTCCTGCTTGAGTTTTCACACTAAGTAGGCCATATTTTATTCTATATAGTGAAAGGTTGATAAGCAGATGGTTCTTATATGTGTTCCCACACTAGTTTGATCAGATGTGTTCCTAGAAGTGCATGGTTGATAATAAGTTGATGTGTTCCTTATTCTACCTTCATTTCAATTATGTGTTAAGATCATCAGTGGGTAAATCCAAAAAAGCTACAAAATAAGTGTGAAAGTTTTTTGCTACCATGTAGACACTAAGGGGGGGGGGGATATTCAGAAAATTAGTGTTCACATTGTTATTAGTGATTTATCATGTGGTAAATACTATTAGGTTATTGTTTGTAAATTATCATATGGTTAATATGGTAATAATTATTATTGGTTAGTCATATATATATTTTTATAACAAACAATAAATTATGAATAGTTTATTATTAGTCATTGGGAATATTTTTAGGGATATTTGGTTGAGATATTAGGGGAGATATAATCTACATAAATATAGGAAGTCATTCCTATATATTTGTAGTATTATTAATGTAAGAGTATAATATAATACTATATTGTGTGTTTGATATTATCATGTGTGTTCAGATTCAAGAATCTTTGTGTGTTAAAACATTGCATAATCTCTTTAGATTATTAACATTGTCAACAATGAAGTGGATTGGTTGGGCATTGATCCAAATTTAAGAATGGAACAATATTTTTACTTCCTCTATTTCTCTAGGGGTAGTAGAGATGTTTGGGATGCCCATCATGGTGGTAGGCTCAAAATACATAATATGCTTACCTTTATCCAATGATTTAGCATTTATACCCATTACTTCAATTTGTGTAAGTAGGGTCTTCCTAGCATGACATTCTTGATTGGAATGACTGTTGTAGTTGTGAACTGAACACCACTAGCTAGTCTTAGACTACTTAGTCTAATCATTTGATGGTTTTTATTTCTTCTATAGAGGGTTTTTATAATCATTCCTTTATTTAGAGTTATGTTTAGAATATTTAGAATGTTTCTTGGTCTGATACTTATAATATTTGTCTTAATATTGGCCTTGGCCTTTGATTCAAACTTACAATTAAACATGTAGGTTTCTTTGATTGAATAGATATGTAAGAAATCCAAGTCTGACTAGATATGAGGTCTCAATTTGTAGGCTTCTCTAATTTCTAGTGACTAGGAGGACAATTGTGGTAAAATATGCTATGGGACCTAGGGCCATAAATCATGCATGAAGGTATCTGACTAGTAGTCCATATGCCAAAAATCATAGTGGCAGTGACTCAAATGTTGTATTATTAACAATTGTGTTAGTAAATGTTCCATAATTGTGAAAGTTACTCATTGTGTTATTTTCATTCATGGTTGTGGATGGAAGTGGTGTTTCGATCTCATATAGGATGCACATGATCATCCAAGACATAGAGGAACATGATATTATGTATTCATGGGGGAGTAATATGTTAGCTTATTTATAACATGATCTATACATATTCACACATGAGTTGTTTAGTGGTGGTATTTTAACTACATTATAACTCTATTGGGAATATGAACACATAGAAGTTACTCAACTGGTGTGGATGTCACATGTTGAGTGGGAACATCTAAAAGTATCTATAGTGAGGTGGATGAATATAGGGAAATTACAAGATTAGAGACCATACATTGTATACAAATATTGGATAATTTGATAAATAAGTCTATCATATTGAGACTGTATAAAGTTTTTTGAGTGGCTAGAGGATGGGGTAAATTGTGCCATATTAATATGAGTTTTTAATTCTATTATCAACATCCTAACTTATCTAATAGATTTCAATATGATATAGTCACTAGATAGTTCTAGGTGTGGATGGATGTGCCCCCATCATCATGAGTATGGGCATAGAGTGTGCAGGATTTGTTGAGATTAGGAGATAAGGGTAGACCATCGATGGTATATCTTATACTTATTCTAATACATGAGAGGGATTTATTGATAGAATCCTAGATGTAGATGATACATGATGCATATATGCATATATATTATGGTGGATATGGTCCCACTATTCCTAGGTGGAAGAGTGTCAATGGGTGATGATGTACTAGATCTTGAGCCTATCAAGGTTGTTTGAGGTATGTAATTTTTTACAGTTTATTGGTTATTCATATAATTATTGATTTTGAATAGTTTACTAATTAACAACTAATGTTTTATTTTTTATGTGTCTACATTAATTTTTTGTTTGTTTATTTTTGGTGTTCACATGACTCTCTTTGATTGAGTGGCGATTGATACCATGACATATATGTGAGAAATAATAGAGTGGGATGATCTAATAGTTGAGGTGGATAGGCTATGGATTCCCACACTAGATACTATGTGTGGTTTAAGTCTTAAGTTATTATATGAGTATGTCTAATTAAAGTGTGAACATGCCGATGTGAAGGTATGACTAGAGATATATAAGGATCAAAAGAAAAGAGAGATATCATGATCTAAAATATGAGGTGATTTTTCAGCCTCTATTTTTAGGAATCTTATGATTTTATGACCTTTTAAAGAGGTGGATTAAGTGCTCGCACCAAATTAGATGACTCTGATGGTAACCTCTCAATATCAAAATCTACCTCTCATTGAATCTCAACAATTCCCAACTTATTTTCTAATTCCATAGTTGCATAACAAATATGTTGAAATGACTTAGATTTTTGATATAATTATTATTCCTTAAGATGGAAAATGAGAGCTCTAGAGTATATATACTATGTTTCTAAATCTATTGATTGATAGATTAATTTTTCTAGACTAGGGTTTGATCTTCTATTTTGTGATTTTATGGTACTAGGGTTTTGATTTTACAGGTATTCCATGTTTCAAATCAGCTCCCACACAAAATCAGGTAATCATCATATACATGCATAGGTACCTATATTGATAATTTTGGCAAATAGTCAAATAAGAAAAAGTCATATAAGACATACAATGACACATTACACACCTATCCATCTACCATGGATTTGTTTTATAGCATAACAAACTTTTTTTTATAGGTTATTATAGAATCACAAGGTCCTATTATCTAATTTTCCTCAACATACATGATGCACAATTAACAAAAATTAGATTTAGGTTAGGTTTTCACATCCTTTGTCAATTTACTATTTTTAAAATAATTCTAATTCTCTAAATTTTAGTACTTCATTTTGTATTATAATGTATTATTTAACAAAAATCACTATTTTGATTTTTATTTTACTAGTTCTATTTATTTGGGTTAATTGTAATTCAAATTTTAAATCAAACACCATTCTTCGTCTTGAAATAAGTCTTCCATTCATCACCTTCTCTTAATTTGATATCATGATATGAACTTTTCAAGTCTATCTTAGTGAATTACTAAGCTTCACTCAGGAAATCCATTAATTTTTCCATGCATAGAAATGGAAATATATACTTAATGGTGATATTATTGACGGCTTTAGAATCAACATGCATTATCCATTCTCCTCATTTATTGGATTTAGTATTATGCATGGACTTAGGATTTATCTAATCAATAGCTTCTTAAGAAGTTATTCATATTTTTTATTCACCCTTTCATTCTCTTTTTCATGTTAGTCTATATACTATTTTGTTAGGAAAAAAGGACCTTGGAATCAAATCCATTATCTGATGTATGTTGCGCATGGATGATAGTCAATATGGAATATCCTTAGACATGATATCCTCATATTAACTAATATATCCTTCACTTTTCATGGAATATTTTCCTCTATAGCCTTTGCACTTATATTTTGTGTAGGCTTTGGCACAAGTGAAAAAAATTTACTCCTTCACTCCTTTTAGTAATTACTTTCTATACACTAATAGTAATTTCAGACTCTTTTCCACTCTACACTCTTATCCTTCAAAGGGTTTGAATTTTACTTCTTACCTTCATTCCAAAAGGTATAGGTATTTTCTCTTTTATCATGTAGATATGTTATATTTTAAACTACCAAGGTATACCCAATAGTATATGGAAAACATCCATTGTCATATATCATATAGGACTTCATCCTTATATGCACCTATATGGAAACTGACCAAACATTATGCATTCACAAGACCTTAGTGTCCTTTAAAAAACTAAGACCCCATATATGGATTCTGATGTTCAATATTTTTTAGACAAATATTCTCTACCACCTCATTAGAAATTAGATTATCAATACCTCAACTATTGATTATTACCTTACATAAATTTCTTCCATATTTAAAAATGGTCTTAAGAAGACTATTTATTTGTGTTGGTACATTCCCTTACTTATTTGGATTCAAAATTGCTATCTTTATCATGAAATTGTTTTCACACTTTGTCTCTTTTATGTGATTTATCGACACAATAATTTCCTCTTTGGCTTACATAACATGGTTTCTAAGGCCTTTATTTTGTGAACAACTCCACTTTACTATCCATGCATGCAATCAAAATATCTATGCCCTACTTATCCAAATTTGTAGCATGTACCAATAAAAATTATAATTCATATTCATCCTCTTTGTCCTCTTTCTTGAAATGATCTTCTTCATATCTATGCATGATCATGACCATGATATTTTATTGTTTCGTCATGGTGCACATGCATTTTATCTATTTTTTCATTGTAGTTAGCACCTCTTCTCACACACACATTATTTCCTTTTCTTTGAATGACATTTTTTTCCTTGTATATAACCTTTCCTCTATCTTCAACATGCACTCAAAGGCTTCCTATATTGATTTATGGTTTTTCATCTCAAATTGATCATGAATTGCCAATATATCTAACTGTACTATGTAGTCTTTGACAATCATATCCCTTTTTTTTAGGTTCTAATGTTTTTTTTAAAGATTTAGTTCATAGTGTATGTACAAAAGATTCGCTTTCAACTTGACAACCATTATGTTTTAAGATTTAATTTTATCCTTTTCCTTTCTCTATCTATCCATCTATATGTGATCTTGCCACAAATATGTATTCCATTTCAACTTTGTACACATAAATAATAATTTATTTTGGTATTTGATATAACCTTAATAAAATTATTATCCAATTATGTAATCAAGTCAATCAAATCCTCTGGACATATACTCCCTAAGTAATTTGGAATGTACATGCACAACTTTCCACCTATCTTAGAGATGTCTCTCAATAATCTACCTTCTGATGGATCTTGTTTAAATTATTTAAATTCACTTCAGGTGCCCCATCATCACTCAAATATATATTTTATTCCCTTTTCTAACTAGTTTCCATGAGTTTTAATTTTGCTTTGAGGTATCACATCAAGTTCTCATAATATTCAACTCTTGGTGGGAATTTTCTTCCTCCTCCTATGAGAGGAAATCCTATATGTGCCATTTTTTCCTCAATAAATCACCAAAATAATTACAACGACACACCTTCTACCCCAAAAAATTTGTGTTGGAAGCAATCCACCATTTTCTACCCACACTCACAAATGTGGAAAAATTAATTCAATTCACAAGTTGAGCCCACTCTGATATTAATTGATTCACTCATAGTTGGGGAATCCAATGAATGATATACTTATACCACATAGCCTGTTCTTGTGAAGATGCATGTTATGTGATCATGATGGCTTAAGCATCGTCTAGAAAGTCCTTGAGTTTTTCATAAGGTCTTAACACAATATTGTGGTATGTGACAAGGAAACCAAGTGACAAAGTGACAAGAGAGAATTTGAAGTCAACCTATTGGCTCTCTATTGAGAGAGAAATTGAAGGAAACCTAGTAATTATTTTGAGGTTGATGGCATGTTAAGTTCAAGATTAAGAAACAAGGTAAGAACACTTTTGAGCACTAGTCTTAAAGAGCATTAATATATCATGATCATGTGTATAAAGATGGTGGTATGGTAAGAAGGATACACAAAGGTATGAGTGTATTTTTAAGGATGAATAAACATGAATATGAAGTGTGGTAACACTTAGTAAAGTTTTAAGGTAAACTTACAGGGGTAAGGTCTAAAGCTTAAGCATGCAACTAGACTAGTCGGCCTAATATGCACAGAGACCTAATATGGCCTAATCAGGGGTCAAGATCAATTTTCAAGGTGATATATCTCATGAGAGAATTTTTATATGTGTGAGAGGGTATTTCAAGTTTTATTACCAAGTTTTAGGTCATATCTTGAAAGAGATCATGAAAATTGGTGTTGAGGTTTTTTATGTGCACAAAATAAGGTGTTACAGACCCAAGAAGTAATTTATTATGCTAGTTGGCACATGAAACTTTTGCATGAGGATAAAATAATTTCATGGTATTTTTTAAGGGTCCTAGATTAAATTTCTTGGCATTAGTTTTTTAGTTGAGGGGAAATCCTTTATGAACAATGTTAAGAATGGAAGGCATTATAAACCATCATAAAACCCTCATAATGACCCAATATGAAAGATATTATTAGAAATGGAATATAAAACATTTGATGACATATTTTGATGATTATATCATTTATATTACTCTCTCATGTATCTCTAGGTGGTATTGGTCTATCAGAAGAGTGAGTGGAAGCTACAGGAAATCCCTTGTGTCTCAATTTTTTGATGTAGTAGGTAGATTTGATGAGGTCAAAGCATGAAAATGGTTTGAGGATGATGTGTGTGACTTATATTTTATGAAAATGTAAGTTTATTATCAGGTTTCAAACCTTATATATGTTAAATTTGTCATGGAAGTTGACCTATCTCTAAATAGGCCTAATGAGGAAAATAGTGAGAAATCTAGGTAAAAGTGAGAATGAAATTAAAGATGGGTTGCAATGGATTAGGGATGGATCAAAATGTATGGGTTTATTTTTAAATACCTATATATCATATCCAATTTTAATATAATATTTGGATATTCTCATATACAAGGAAAAATTTGCTCTCAAAGTGACCTAACATAGTGAAGTCTATGTAAGGTGAAGGCATGAGATTGGTCTATACGACCAATATTGATATTAAAAATTGTTATATATTTGTTTAAATATGTTTTAATTGTGATGAAGGATCATTTAAAACTATTTTAAGTTCATAAAATTAGTCACATAGGTGTTCTAAGTATTGATCTTCATGACTGTGTTTTTTGACCTACATGTAGTTTTATGTGTGTGAGTGAGAATAATGTTCCTGAGTATTTTTTAATAGAGTTGAAGAATAAAATACACATGAATTTTTTATAGAGGTATCATAGGTTAATTTTATTATATTTTTATTATTTATAAATGACTATGAATGTGTGAAAATTCAAAGGTTCTTGATTGGGTTCTTAAGGTCCATGTGCAGTTCTAAATGAGCATATGAAGATGATCAGTTTGAGGTATTTTACCCCATATTGTAAAATATAATAGAATTGGTGATGAACCTGAGGTAATTTATGTTATATCCATGTGATTTTTGGATATGGTTATGTGGTAAAAATTACTGTATGACTGAAATATTCAAGATAGACTTTGTGACAATGAGAAGGCCTAATTGCGAGTAGACCTAATGGTGTGGTTCAAGGAGTGACATGAGATAAATAGTGTTAGATACCTAATGTGAGCTTATAATTTGTATAATTGAATAATTTTTGAAGTGTTTCATCCATTTTTGGAGGATCATGGTTTTTCAAGGTAGTCAAGGTGAAATGTGTTCCTTGAGAAGGCCTAATTACATTTGGTCTCTATTAGGCCTAAAGGTGTTTTTAGTCCTTATGGGTGGTGAAACACCTATGTAATGGTTTTTTCACTTGTGAAACATGTTTTTTGATATATTAAAATTGTGATAAAATAATGTAAATATTTATGTAAAACTAAGGTGGGTGAGATCAAGAGTCAAGTATATAGAGAAGGTCTAATAGGCCTAATTTGACAAGTTAGGATATTGAGGACATGAATGAATGATATAGATGTTTGGAAACAAGGTATAGGGATTGAATAATATAATAAATATGTTTTTACCATGTCATAAAATTATAATATTTATTCTATAGGTGATGATCAAGGTCATATGACCCAATTCTACCAAGGAAAGGGCTAGTTGAGCGAAGAGGCCTAATAGGCTATTTGAGAGAGATAAAAGAGTGAGAAGAGAAAAAGAAGGTGGTAATATTAAATTGAGTGAGAAAAAAGTGTTAAAATTTGATCATATGTTCATGGTATATAATTTTATTTTGATCTATCTATGGGGTTGGTACCTCCTTACAAGTTCGTGTTTATAAAAGGACTAGTTGAGTTGGCGCTTGACTACTGAGGGGTTAGTGCTACTTGTGGGGTTGGTGCATCAATAAATATTGATTTATTAATTATATGAATATATTACAAGATATTTTTTAGTGGGATTTATTACATAATAGGGTTTCACACATATCTCTTGTGTTCTTATATTTTTTATTTTTATACATGTTTATGTATTGGTTAATGTATGCATGTGAATGAATGCTTCATGAATGTTAAGTGAAATTGAAGGATTGTTTTAAGGAAAATAATTCAACACCCATAAATATTTTTAATTAAAATATTTGGCATCAGAGTAGGTCCTTTAGAGTAGGCCTAATATCCTAAAGGATATCCTAAGCAAGCAAAGATGGTTAGTCAAGCTCAAGGTGGTTTTCCTACAAGCAATGATACATTATTTAATGGATTCAATTATGATTTTTGGATCTTTAGGATGAGTATATATTTTGTGTTTCAATGTCATAATGTTTTACAATTAGTTTTGGATGGATATACTACACCCCCTACTCCTCCTACAGATGTAGCATGGAAGAAGTCTAGTGGAAATAATTTAGAAGCAATGAATGGTATAATGTGTGGCCTATCAGAGGCAATAATTGTTAAGATGATGAAATGTATGTCTAATAATTAAATGTGGGAAAATTTTATGACTATCCATGAGGGAGAATCCAAGGTCAATTTAGATAATTTTCAAACCCATAAAAGATAGTTTGAAAGCCTAAAGATGAATGAAGATGAGACCATTGCAGCCTACTTGTTTATGGTTGATGAAATGGTCAACATCATAAGAGGAGTTGATGAATAATTGAAATAAGCTATTTTTATTGAAATTGTATTGTGATATCTAACTCCTAATTTTGATTCTAAAGTGTCTATTGTTGAAGAGATGCAAGATCTAGACAAGTTAGAGATGGATGCACTTCATGGCATCCTAACAATCTATGAAATGAGGACAAGTGAAGGAATACTTAATAAGAAAGAAGTTTCATTCAAGGAAGAAAATAATTCAATGGATAAGAATACACAAGGTAAAAAAATTCAAAGACAATGATGAATCTGATATTGATGATGATGAGTTGATAGTTTTGTTTGTAAGAAAGTTGAAAATCAGTTAAGGAAAATACAAGGATAAGTTTCCCTTTAAATGCTTTAATTGTGGAGATATTGGACACTTTGATAAAAAATGACCTCATAAGGATAAGGAACATAATGATGAAGAGAATTATGAATTTCATGATGATGATAAAAAGTCCTATAGGTCTGATAATAGTAATAAAAGATTTAGAATGTATGATGATAAGAAGTTTTTCAAGAATAAAAGAAGCCTTTAATCTAAGGAAGATTTTAGCTCATCTAATGAGAGTGAGAGAGATGATTATAAAATTAACTATGAAGGTGACGGCCCTGATGTAAATGAGGTTATCGTCATGGCTAAAGAAGCAAGATGTTTAAATCAAGAAGAGTCCATATAGATTAGATGTACTATTGGTGATTCAGATGAATAAGAATGTGAGGTAGACATTAAGGTTGAGTTAATAAATGCTCTAGAAGAACTGAAGATCATGATGAAAAATAATAAGGTGATGAGGTATATTGTTAAATAGTATGAGGAAAAAATCACTTTATTTGAAGTTAAACTCAATAACAACTCCAAGGAATAAGAGGAAATAGTTAAACAGGTGGAGAATCAAATGGATATTATCATTGTAAGCCTAAAGTCTAAAGAATAAGAATGTGAAAGGTATGTAATTGTAGTATATTCCATGATAGATATTGGATAAGACATTAAGTAATATGAATTCATTTTTTAAGTTTTAAAAGAGTACCAATGATCTAGACAACACCCTGAGTAGTTAAAATACTACTAATGACAAAACAGGTCTTGGTTTCAATGGAGACTAAAATAAGAACACTAATGTGATCAAGCAAGTCAATGATCAATCAAGGAATGAAGGTGATGGTATAATGAAGGATAATAATATCAAGTAACCTAATGCTATAAGGTATGCTAACCCCTTCAATGATTATTTCTATTCATGTAACCAATTTGGTCATAGAGCAAGGCATTGTAAAAGGCCCTCCAAGAATGAATATACATGGAAATATGAGGATAATCATCAATCAAGAAGTATGGGCCATAGTGTGTTTTCATAAAGAGGAATAGTGTGTTTCAATTGTCAAGAGAAGCAATTATTCTTAAGTCAAAACAAGAAAGTTAAGGCCCCTAGAATGCAAGAAAGAAGACAAGATAGTGAGTGGAAACTAAAAGTAGATAAGGTGAATGATGACCAGTCTATTAAGTCCAAGTGGACAATTTGCCATGGTGGAGCATAGTTTAGATGAAAAAGAGTGACAATAATTCTCCCTCTTAGCTCAAATTGTCAATGAAGGAGTTAGGACCAATATACCAAGTTAAAATGTTGGTCAAATGGAGATTGAAGAGGTAAAGACAAAAGGGCTATTCAAGCCTAAGAGGATCATGAAGGAAGTTTAGTCTAGTAAGGACATGGAAATATAGGAATCTCCTAATTTTATGTTGTTTTATTACCCTATAGAAGAGATGACACCATTATGCTTCATGGAGGCACTCAATCAATGAGAAAAAAAATGAAGGATGCTTGGTCTTAGGGGGAAATTTGTGTTCTTTGTTGACATTTAGATTCAAGGTCCAGTCAAGAGTTTGATAGAGGTGTGATCATAAGAGATGGGCTAAAAATATCTTGTATGATGACTTGATCAAACTAAGTCACTATCATGATATTTTATAAATATCTCAAAGAGATAAGGGGAGTCAATCATGCTTCAAGAGTAGGTATGTGAACTTGATATGTGTTGAGTTTTTATCAAAGAGAGATGATGAGTTTATTTTGAAAGAAAAAGGTGTGTTCTACCATGTCCTAAGATCGGTTAATTATCAATATTTGAGCCTTTGTAATTAATGTCAAAGGGGGAGAAGGTTATGCATAAGGTCTTGATAGGGAGATGAGAATGATCGTCCTTACTTGAGTGTTTGCCATCAATGACAAAGGGGGAGAATGTTGAGGTATGTTCATGTTGTTAGCATTGTGAAACTAATATTGTCGTTTATGTCAAAGGTTTGTAAGTATCATTTATGTCCCAAATATTTTATTTTGAAGATGCATGGTATGTGATCATGATGGCTTAAACATTATCTAACAAGTTTTTGAGTTCTGCATAAGGTCTTGGCACAATATTGTGGTATGTGATAAGGAAACCAAGTGACAAGAAATAATTTGAAGGAAACCTATTGTATCTTTGTTGATAGATAATTTTAAGGTAACCAAGTAATTATTATGAGGTTGATGACATGTCAAGGTCAATATACAAGATACAAGATACAATATACAAGGTAAGCATGTTAATCTTAAAGAGCATTATCATATCATGAACATGTGTGAGAATATGGTGATCTAGTAAGTTGAATACACAAAAATATGAGTGTATGTTTAAGAATACCCAAGAATACATATGAATTTTTGAAACACTTAGAAAAGTTTAAAGACAAACATTCAAGGGTATGGTCTTAGGCTTAAGCATGCAACCAAAATAGTCCTAGACTTTGCCTGACCTAATGAGGAGTATTGAGATGTTATCATGAATGAAAATAATTGGTAGATAATGTGAAAATATGTTTTACACTATGTAAACATGTTTATAAGGTATATAAGATTTCATAAGATATTTCTAGGTCAATTCTTGTCTTAGTATTTGCATGAAGAGACCTAGTAAGAAGGCACAAGCTTGGTAACATGATGAGGTGAGAAGTCTAAGGATTGTGAGATTATGTGTGGTAGTGTGTGATAAAGGTATTGGGTTTTATTACATGATAATGAAGTGTTTATAATAGTACAAGAGGATTCAAGGTCTAAGTATGTCTGGTATTTCAAGGCCTAATATATAAAGAGACCTAATATGGCCTAATTAGGGATCAAGAATAGTTTCTAAGGTGCCAAAGATCATGAGATATTTTTTAAAGGTGTGATAGGTTTTTTAAAGTTTTTTTTACCAATTCTAAGATCATATCTTGTAGGATAAATCATGGAAATTAGTGTTAAGGTTTTTTATTTGCACATAATGAGGTGTTGCAGACCTGAGAAGGAATTTCTTATGCTCATTGGCACATAAAATATTTTCATGAGGATCCAAGTAGTTTATGGTAGTTTTTTAAGGTTCCTAGATTAAATTTATTGTCATTGGTTTTGGATTTAAGGGGTAATCCTTTATAGATGATTGCTAAGAATGGAAGGCAGTTTAAACCCTCCTAAAACCCTCATAATGACCTAATATTAAAGATATTATTGGAAATGGATTGGATGATATATTTTTATAACTATATAATTTATAATTCTCTCATATGTATCTCAATGTGTCATTTTTCTATTATAAGAGTGAGTGGAAGTTATAAGCAACCCCTTGTTTCTAAGATTTTTGATGTAACAGGCAAGGTTGACCAGTTCAAAGCATGAAAATGGTTAGAGGATGATGTGTGTGACTTATATTTTGTGTCCATAAAATTTTTTTATAATTTTTTATACTTTATATATGATAAACTGATCATGGAAGTTGACATATCATTAAATAGGCGTAATAAAGAAGATAGTGAGAAATCTAGGCAAAAGTGAGAATGAGATTAGGGATGGGTTATATTGGATTAGGGATGGATCCAAATGCATGGGGTTATTTTTTAATACCTAAATACCAAATCATTTTTTATTATAATATTTTTATATTCTCATATACAAGAAAAAGGTTTCTCTCAAAGTGACCTATCTAACATAGTGAAGTATATGTAGGGTGAAGGTATGAGATTGGTACATAAGACTAATATTGACATTAAAATTTGTAATATATTTAATTAAATATGTTATAATTATTATTAAGGATCATATAAAACTATTTTAAATTCATAAAATTGATCACACAGGTGTTCTAAGTCTTAATCTTCATGACTATGTTTTTGGAGCTACATGCAGTTTTCTATGTGTGAGTGAGAATAATGTTCATGAGTCATTTTACATAGATTTTAAGAATAAAATTCATGTTAATTTTTTATATAGGTCTCATAGGTTCGTTTTAATACATTTTTCTTCATGATAAATTCCTATTAATGTGCAAAAATCTAAAGGTTTTTGACTGGGTTCTTAAGGCCTATGTGTAGTTTTGAGTGAGCATATGAAGATGATAAGTTTGAGGTATTTTGATTTGTATTGTAAAATATAATTGAATTTGTGATGAAAATGAGGTAATTTAGGTTATATCCATGTTATTTTTTTATATGGTTATGTGTAAAAATTGAATGTATGATTGATATATTCAATACAAAGTTTCTGGCAGTGAGAAAGCCTAATTGTGAGTAAACCTAATGGTGTGGTTCAAGGAGTGAAATGAGATAAATAGTTTTGGGTACCTAATGTGAGATTATAATGGGTATAATTTAATCATGTGTGAATTTTTTAATCCATTTTTTACTTCTGATGGATTTCCAAGATGGACAAGGTGAAACATGTGCCTTGAGAAGGCCTAATTGCATTAGGTCTCCATTAGGCCTAAAGGTGTTTTTAGTCCTTATGGGTGGTGGATGACCTATGTAATGGTTTTTAAACTTGTGAAAAATATTTTTTTATATAATCCAAGGGTTATATAATTATTTAAATTTTTATGTTGGACCAATGTGGGTGATATCAAGAGTCAAGTATAAAGAGAAGGCCTAATAGGCCTAATTTGACAAGTTAGGATATTGAGGACATGAGAGAATGATAGAGATGTTTAAAAAATAGTTATATAGATTAAATAATATCATATAAATGTGTTTATAATGTCATTAAATTATAAAATTGATTATATAGGTGATGATCAAGGTCATATGACCTAATTCTGCCAAGGAAATGGCTAGTTGACTGAAGAAGACTAATAGGCTATTTAAGAGGGATAGAAGCATGAGAAGAACAAAAGGTGGTAATATTCAGTTTAGTGAGAAATATGTGTTTAAATTTTATTATAGTTTCAAGGTATCTAATTTGGTGTTGAGTTACCTAGGGGGTTAGTGCCTCCTTGCAAGTTGGTGTTTACAAAAGGACTAGTTGAGTTGGTGCTTGACTAGTGAGGGGTTGGTGTTCCTTGTGGGGTTGGTGCATCACTAAATCCTAATTAATTAATTATAAAAATATATTCTAAGTTGTGTTCCATTTTTTTTTATTCCCCAAGAGGGTTTCCCAAATATCTCTTATGTTCTTATGTTATGTCCTTCTATAAATGCTTGTTTATGCACTGGTTAATGTATATATGTGAATGAATGCTTCATGGATGTTAAGTGAATTGAATAATTATTTTAAGGAAAATTATTAACCCCCCCCCCCCCCACCTACCTCATTTTAAATAAATTTACTTCCAATAGGATCTTCCTAAACCAACATTATTTCCTTCTTCTCTCACAAGTCTTAGTATCTCTCATACTTATTCTTAGACTCATCTCTTTAAATTTGTACTATCACTGATGATACATACCAATGTATTTTAATACTATATTATATTAATCTTGAGTCATTACATAATTTTAAATTCTTTTACTTCCTTAGCATCAATTCTTATAAGTATGACTCTTTGGATTTAGGCTGTTATGATCTAATTTTAACATAACTACAACATATGATTCTATGTTGATTGAAACCAACACTTGGGGTGATGATTCACCTACCTACTCCATAAATGTGAGATAAAAAATATGTTTTCATATGATCTTAGTGACAATATTAGTGTATAAACTCACAAACTATCATCCATTTCGCAATACTATTATGCAAGAGTCAACCCATACTACACAAGCCTACTAGGGCTAACTTTTCTTGGTTTGATTTGATTTTAGATAATTATAATTTTTTATAAAGCTATGGTTCCAATGTATAAGATCAAAAAAATTTAGATATGTATCGAGACTCCATAAGCTCTAAAATTAATCTATATGATCCTACAAATGTTACAAAGAATGTGTTGAAACACACTGGAAACCAACCTATTCAACATTGCACATACCAAATAGTGTGTAAAACTAACTATTCCTACTCTAATTATTTATTTTAGGTGATGTGAATTTATCATGTGGTTGTATTTATCATGTGGCAAGATGTTCTTGTATCAAAAGGGTTGACCATTGATTAAATACTCCATAACACTATCTAAAAATTTGCTTTTGACTCAAGACAGATGGCTTCATTATAGCTAGACCACTACATGGAGGATTTTAAAATATTTATAGGTAAAAAGGGACTCAAACATAATTATTTTTCCAAGCTAACATGATTTTTTTGTCACGATCTCCAAACAACATGAAAATTTGCCTTATGACAATTAAATGGACTTCAAATTTAATATCAAGTATTTTTTTTCAAAATTCCACACTATTAAACTTGCTTCACCTATTTATTGTCTATTATTATAGTTTCATCTCTTTATGGCATTAACATAATACACATATGGTACTTATGAATACCTTTTATCACATATTAAAGCTACTACATATATGTTAAATATATCTATCTCAAAAAAGTGAAGAGAGATCATTTTTTAGGTGTCAATCTTGGATTTATCACATGCCAATATGATTAATGAATCCATTATGTTCTCCATAAATTTTAAATTTAATGGTGATAGATGGCCTTAATCTAGATGCACAAGTGCATAAAACTTGAACAAATATTTTTTGAAAAATAACAGCTACCAAACTTCAGTGTATACATAATATATCTTAAAATTTCAATCATATTCTCTAAAAAAGAAAAAAACTAAAATATAAAAATCAAATAGATACAAAACTTAATGTCAAAAGTATCTTTTTGACCCTCAAATGAGTGTTAAATTTAATCTTTTTATTGACCCTTGAATATAAGGTTGTCTATCAATATACTCATCCCTCTAAACATAACTAACATATTTGTTGGCTTTGCCTCAATATATTAATAATAAAATTTTAATTTATTTTTTAATATTTAATATTCATAAAAAATTTAGTAATAAATAATTTTTTAATAATAATTAAAAATAGTAGTTGGCCCAAAGGAGCAAGGTTACACCAAAAAGGATATAATATTTATTTATTTGGTAAAGTAGGGTTTTGTAAGTGAAAGAGTGTAAATAATTAGGAGTAATTCATGTGAAACCAGTGACCATGGGAATCATTTCACTTTTTATGCATGAAACATTAAGTAATAATAATTATATATTTATAATGGAGTTGATGGTGGAAAATGAGGACTGTGTTACTTCATATGGCATGACAATGAGTTGTGCATGGATGACACATCATGTTTCACTATGAGATTAAGAAATAAGGAAGTGGTAGATAAGGGCAAGACCATACAGTACATGAAATCAGTGAAGTAATTCAAGGTGAGTTGAAACTACTATATACATTACTAAGAGAGATAATGGAAAAATCTTGTAAATATATATATATATATATATATATATATATATATATATATATACAAGATTTTTCCATTATCTCTCTTAGTAATGTGATCTAGAAATTTGACTCAAGAGAGGATGGTTAGTATGGTGTTAGTTCCAAAATGAAAACAAGATGAAATAAACACACTAATATCATAACATCTCTAGGCCTAGACACTAGGGAGAGCTTAGTCAACAATCATGAATGAAACACAAAACTAAAATTTAAAAGAAAACTCTTTTACCTTCCTTGGATGCTCCAAAATGCTTGTTGTGGTGGCTTGCTCAGCTTGTGCTCATGAAGTCCTTGGCAATGGAAGTTTGACAACCTCGATCTCTCCTTGGCACCTTTGGCTTGTGACTTCACTTGGAATTAATTTAGAATTATAACACTAGTTGCTTGAAGTTTTTTGGAACCAATATTGAATTATAAATTTTCACTAATTAAGCTTAGAAATGATGTTGTGAGGCCTCTTATTTATAGATTTTTGCAAATGTCTAGAATCAACCTGAACCATCCATCTCAATATTGAGATGTGTGGTTGAGGATTAATTCAATTTTTGGAATTAAGTTTTTAATTATCCTTATCATGGAATTGGAAGAAGGGGAAATTAAGAGTCATGGAAGGCAACATGAAAGACATTGATGAGGCATAGAAGGCATGAATCCTGATATTTGTGGTATTTATGGCCTAATAATGTCTTCCCGAGAAATGAGGTCATTTGAGGATATAGATATTCAATATTCATTTCCAAAACAAATTATTCAACAATTTTTCATGAATTTTTTTATTAGGCCTTGATTTGGGTTAATTAGCTCTTAAACATGATTAAGCACTTCATGCACAAATTACTTAGATTGATCATAATGCATTGTTATTGGTCCTAAATTTGATTGGATTAGAATTGGAAGGCACTATCAGATGCATTGGAACTGTATTCCTATTTAGGATGTTTCCATAAAAAAAAACAAAGTCATGAGTCTTATGCAAAATATTTGATAGGAAAGAGCAGTCTAGAGCACGTAAGTGTAAATTTGACATTTTGACTCAAAATGAACTGATCAAAGTTAGTTGGCTCATAAATTATATTAACCCATTTAGGGATACCCTATCCAAAATTAGCATTTGAATATGTCAGTTTCACATCATTTAACATGTTTTAGTGTTTTTTGGCTAAATTGTGCATTAGGAGAAATTGGTCAAGAGCCTAGTTGGAGGTTATCGGTGGCCAGTTTCAGGTGTCTATAGTTTGGAATTGAATATAATTTAATTAATGCATGAATTCATGATTAACTTAGGATTTATATCCACCAAAATAAAAAATAGGATGCCAAATTAAATGCAATCATATGATGACATCATGCATTTATGTGGCTACATAATGCAATTAGGAGACTACATTATACAATTACCTAACTACATGATGAAGTTAGGAGACTACATCATGAAGTTAGGTGAAATGATGCACTTATCTAATGGTATCATGTAATCATCTAGATACATAATGTAGTTGATAGACTGCACAATACTATCGAGATCCACCTGAGGTCAACTGACAATGATGAAGTTGCCTATCGACCTAGAATTAAGTTGACAACTGTCAGAAGTGATAAGAATGGCACCAAATATATGTGGATGAATCTTAGGTGCATTCCTCTAAATATAAATGGATATAGCATAAGAATAATAACTAATATTTGTGTATATAAATTACCATTAAAAAATGTAAATAAAATTAAAACTAATAAATAAACTTATATAGTTAAAATCTATTTTTTATTTAAACCTTCACCATTTAATATTTGATCCCCTCACCTTGAAATAATAATAAATAAAAATCATAAATAAAAATACATGACCAAAATTCATGTGGAGCAAATAACCTAGTTCAAAACATTACCACTCATTAACCTTTTGTATATTTGATTTATTAATATAATATGAGGCATTCTAATAGTAAAGACATGACCAAAATAAAATAACAACAATGAAGAAATAAAACTTACATAAAAAATTAATTTTAATAATAACATTCATGCTATATATAAATAATAATATCAAGAGGCGAGGTATCTTATGGTCATCCCATGCTCACTCCTTCCATAGATAGGTAATAGTATGGTATGTTCCATGCTGAATTTATTACCATCGACGAAGACTTAGCTCCCTCACCCACAATAAAGAGGGTGGTTTTTAGATTATTTTTTAAAAACTTACCAGTGTAGATAAAAAATAACATATTGAGTCATGATGTGGAACTGGTCAGGGAAAATGGGCATTCAAAGGTTACCGATAAGAAAGTCAATAAATAATGTTGAAAAAGTACCCAACATCAGTGTGTAATAAGTTTCTGTGTTGGGGTTAAGATTGCCCTTTAGATACCATTACCCTTTATAATAGAGGGAATAATATCATTTTGGTGTAACTTATATATTTTAGGTAACTACAAGTACATTACATAATGAAATTTAAGTTGTTTCGAGGGATTGTACCTTCACAATTATACTACATAGTTCGAGAGGATATTTGTATTTTTAGTCAATTTTTTTCATAATTTTTTTTAGACTGAGATACTTATTGATAACAAGGGGAATGAAGTGCCAATTCCCTATATGGTAATAACTTTAAACATATTTCTTTGAATTTATAAGGTCTCTAAAATGTTGAAAAATTAATTTTTAAAAGAATATGCGTTAGATCAGATTACATATTAATGTATTTCAAGGAAATATAATAATGATTGAGTAATAGCTTACATGCTTCAAAAATAAAGGGAAGGTATTTCGATAAAAGGCTCCAAGATATCATTAATGATATAATAATGTCAATTTAGAATAAGCTACAAAATAAAAAGGAAAAAGTAAAATGCCTTACATAGTTATAAAAAAAGCAAATGGACTGATGAATGTTTGAGAAATTAAATTTAGGTATCAAAACCCATCAAATACTAAATATCCAAATGCAAGGTTCATCTATGAAAAATGATCATCCCACCTAAATATAATACAACACTATGAAATGGAACATAAATCAATTATCTTTCTTTAAAGACTAGTTGAAAGTGATTACAAAACTTCATCATGAACATATAATGTTTAGTTGAAATTATATACTTGTAAATTTAAAATGCATAAGGATATAATTTGATGTATCCCTATATCTACAAAAAATCTCCAATAACAATTTTACCAACTGTGCAAAGGATTAGCAACAAATAAAATATAATTTTCTAAGTCGAAAGGTGGAGTGGGTAAAATTGAAACAGAGCAACAAAAACAAGAGAAATATGTTTTATAATTATATAGCTTAGCACTTTTTAGTGCTAAATGTTTGAAAATCCCTAAATATTCCAAATGGAGGCTATGACAAGGTACAAAAGGTTCAATAATGTAACACAAAACCCCAATTAAAAATAAAGTATAAAACTCAATTTTTTCCTCAAAAGACAAGATCACCAATTTGATATATAGAACAAGCTAGTTTCTTTTGATTTTTAGGAACAAAGTAGTTTCTTTTGATTTTCATATTTAAATTTTTTTATATATACTTACACAAAATTTGGTATATTAAAATAATAATAAATGGCATGACATATCCAATAGTTTGAATGCAATCTAAAACATGAAAATAAAATTGATTTTTTCCTTCTTGTAGACATTTTCTCAAACAATTTGCATTCAATTTAAAACAAGGAAAAAAAAAAGAATTTCCTACACTAAAAAGGGCATGATAGAATAATAATAAATATCATCATACATCTTACAAAAATCTAAAAATAAGTTAAACAAGGAAATTTGATCGATAGATACTTGTTTGGGATGAATTTTGACCCTTCCACAAAGCATTGCCTCTTATTGGTTGGAGAGAATCAGGAACATGGTACCATGATAGTTGAAATATATGATTCTATGTTAAATACATGGAATTTAATAAATATTACTATTGACTCTTCAATTGTGCCTAGAGGAAAAGATATTTATTGGCAAGGATGGTTTTACCAGTTAAATGAAGTCTTTGGTGAAATTTTAGAACTTGATATTGAAGAAATATATTGGAACAAATTCCATGACCCAAAATGGAACACTTAGATCTGATTTCTAAACATTATGACAGTTCTATGTTTAAATCTAAAGATTGGATTTATTCCTGGCAATTAACTGGAAGCAATGGTATAATATTTCTTGTATGCATAGTTTCTGGTAAAATTTGGAGATTGAGTGCAAATATTGAATAAAAAAATGGTTGAAACTAAAAAAGAGGCGGCTACTTTATAATTCCAACAAAGTGTCAGTGAATGGCCCCATCCATGAATCATAAAGAAGAGATTGTAGGGGGGAGAGGGGGAGAAAGCTCATATATATGATAAACAGATGTTAGAAGTGCACTGGTGGTGAAGATGACATATTCAAAATAATGGAGCAAAATCATAGATGGAAAAAAGCTATAAAATTCCAGTCAATTAAAATCTATTTTAGGAAAAAATAAAAGCAAAAATGTAAACCCTAATATTTTAACTATAGAATTTTACTATTAGAATACCATAAGTGCCTTCATCTACTAATTAAAACCATTCATTTGACTACAAGTTAAAGTAAAAACAAATAAAAATTGCTTATATGAATATATAAATGCATACCAAAGACCCCTATTTAAGTTCAAAGCTTATTTATAGCATGAGAATAATGGGATTAATTTAAATGAACAAGAGTAATCCTAAAAATTCTTTGGCTCTCCTCATGAATGCATATCTTTCATTTCCCCATGACATCATATCTACTAGTTTAAAAATGCTAAATCGTGGAAATTCCTTTCCCTTTTTTATGTGCTTAAGTAGTAGCCTGTGTTGCATGTAGCTCGGGTTTTGATCCTACCACCACATAAAATAAATCACCTTTTATATAATAAAAATCATTCTGAAGTCCATTCTAAAAGATTAAATTTTTGCCTGATGGAGTGATTTTTTGCATAAAAGATGACGATCTGCGAGAAGATTTTGAAATCCTTTATAAAAGAGGGGTCCCATGCTGGGGAATATGACCTCTATAATCTTGGGTATTGAAATCTCATGCATTATGAAAATTAAAAAAACTACTTAAAAAATATCTGCACCTTAAAATAAGGAGCAATTACTATTTAGGAAGAATTTTTGGAGGGGTGGGAAGTAGCAAGGGGATGAAGATTGGCATGACTGATCTTATTTTTTGGTATCCAATCAATTTGTTTTTTTTTTGTTTTTAAATATTTTTTTAATAAGATACTCCTAACTTTTTTAAGCAGTATAGATTGCATAAATATGAAAAAAACATGGGACTGCTCAATAGGAAAAAACTCCTATAATTTCTCAATAGCACCCCTTTAAAACAATTAGGTATCCCATAACATGGTACCATGCTCTAATGTTGAATAACCCAATTGTAGAGTATAAATGCCATATGTGATGTTATAAATTGCTTCTACAACTGAGTTGCATGAAAAATGACTCATAAGAGAAAGTGGTAGACAATTGATGGAAAGTGGCAAACAATTGGGACAAGTAATACAATATCCAACCAAGCTTGTGCTTCAATATTAACCTACTAATGACACACTTAGGTTGGTGGTTTACTAGGTCAGTGGTTTAGGGAATGATCATTTCATTACAAATATCTAACATTTTATCATTTGAAACTTTGCCTCAAATAGAGTGTTTTGAATAGGCCACCCATAACATTAAAAAAATTTCCCAATCAACTTATAATATATTGAAATATTTTATTTAACCTATTAACAATCTTGATCTTGCCTTTCAAAAGTATGGAATATTTTCTTGCATGGGAAAAAGAGTTGTTTGATTGGCCAAAATGCATAGACTAATAATAAATTAAAGCTTATTGATTCCAAAGTTAATCCTCTTTAGGATTAATAATAATATGGTACCACTTATTAATTAAATGGATACTCTAAAAATTAATATAGTAATATATAGTTATAATTAAACCCAGTTGTAATGTAACCTTTACGTCCACACACATATATAAAGAATGTTTAAATTTTACTCTACATTTGAATATGTTAAAAGAAATCAAATACTAGTTTTAATCTTTGTAAATTATAAATACTTTGATGAAAATACCATCATTATGTTATTAGTCTTGAAAGGACTCAGGTATTTGACTCATTTTTAACAAATACAATGTTGTCTAATTTATTTGACATGAAAATTTATAATTTAATTTAGTTTAATCTTACTCATTTTTACATTTTCTCATTTAAAAAAATAACATTGATAAACTTTGATTGGCTTAAAATTTGTTATTTTACCACTACTTTCAGCAATTTCAAAATCCTTTGAGTAACATTTTTTCCAACAACTCTCCTCTAGACCAAGTCAAGTAGGAGTATAATTTTATTTTTAGGTCATATAAAATTGTGTAAAATTTTACATTATAACAAATAAGTTTGAATTTATTATAAAAATGCATTAATTTTGTAATCTTTATTCAAAGTGAATAACTTTTTTGGGATACTTTTCAGTTAAGTGTGATTACTTTGGATATAAACTTTAATTTTGATGGAAATATGTATTTTTTATTTGATTGGGTAAACTGCTCCTGACTAGATTTATGAACCAATACTAGGGTACAAGTAAGGGCCCAATCCTATAATAGGCAAAAACACTGAATAGACAAGGGGCACAAATGAGGACCAAGACAAGAAAGACACCTCACTAAAGGGGATTACAACTCAATTGAAATAGAAATAACAATGACAAAATACCCAACATTCATAAAAAAGACAACAACACCTAAAACAAAGTTGATTCCATAGGTCCTCAACCAAACCATAGTAGAATAGATAGAGAAGCCAGTAAGAAGAGCCCAAATGGGAATGCCTTGGTCCTCATCTGAAGGCAAGGGCCTATCTTCTCTCTCACCTAGTGAAGATTTATTTAATCATCCAATGAGAGCCATTTCCCACCAAATATTTCACCTCCAAACTTAGTCTTTACACCTCAGATCATGTACTTTTCTTCTTCGTAGTAGTGCCAACATTAGTTTTGAGTTTACTGGGCTATAAAGGGGGAACACAACATGATCAAGGGATGGAGATGGTAAAAGGTAAGATGTAGATGGAAAAGGTAGATAATTACACACAAGGGGAGGATCCATGGTAAAAGGGGGCATAGAGGAAGAATATGAATCCTAGTAAAAAATCTCAAGATTGTACCACCTAAATTTTTTAGAAGGCGGTCCCTCCTTCCTCTAAACCTAATGAGAGGAGGAAAAGGAAGAATGAGTTATAGATGATATTTTCATTGCCCTATGACCCAAGTGATTACACCAAAATTATTTTAAGGGGAGACCTTAATAGTTGAGGAACTGAGTCCATTTGTCCTGGGAGGAAAGCAAGAGCATAGAGTGAAAAAAGGGCTTGGATAAGTCTAAAAGAGTGTAGACCCTAAAAAAATTGTCATCCAATGAATATTTGTCAATTATAATGAAATAATCCACTTTTTTGACCAAAATATCAATGTGCTCTTTATTCTTCAAGATATGAGGGATATGGTACAATCGAATCTAGGTATGAGCAATTGTAATATACACCAAAGTTGGTGTTAACTATTCCAATCACCATTTGGTTATAACATGGATTGCAAGGTTTACTTGATCTTCAAAAGCTCACACCATGTTTATAGTTGGGAATAATATTAATATTCATAAATCACTATTCACATATACACTATTCATGGTTACTATTCATATTCATTATGCATCATGATGTGGCATAGTGGCAAGGTGGGGAGTATGTGATGTGGCATGGCCCATAGGGAATATTTCATGTGATGTGAGTCACATGGGTAATATATGCAATCAAAAATGAATCATATCTATGAATTAATCCTAAATCAGATAAGATAGATCACACCTACACTTCTGATTGGGATACACTTGTTAAGCAAGAGCATGACCAATATGGGGATCCATTAAACTCGATTAGGGGATCACTTATCATAACATATCATGTTAGGAAGGGTTCTGAAGCCTACAGTCTAACACAATCACACAATAACCCTAATGGAGTCCTAAGGTTTAAAACATTCACTCTATTCTAATAATAAGAAATCAAAATTTAATCTAGTGCTCACCAAATCTTGTGGCACAAAGTGGGGGTTAAAAATAAATAAAACAAACAACTAAACTAAACATGTATTAGAAGACATATACTCATGTTAATGCATATGTAATAATAAACACATGGAGAGAAAAATACAAGTGCTTTATCTATTGGGTCATTTAATGATCCAAAGTTAGTTTATTTTATTAGATTAATATTTAGTTAGTATAGTTTGTGTTTAGTTTAATTTTATGCTTTATTTTAAATAAATTGTTGGTTCATGAGAAAGTTGGTTTTAACCTGTAACCACCGGTGAAAAGCATATAAAACTTTTCATGTGTTTTGTAAATATTGATTCAATAAATAATACAATACAATTTTGGTGTGTAAACAAAAGGCTTTTATCATGATGTAATTTTCATTATTATTTGCTTTGGAATCTGGGCCAACAATGGTATCAGAGCATGGTGTTTGAATCATGGTAAAAAGCAAGTGGGTGAAAGATGAATTCCAAAAATGGTATGCTAGTAAAATAAATTTTGTTTGATTGGTCTAAAGTTTGAACTTTTGAAAAGTAATTAATTTTTTTAATTTTTCAATAATTTTCTAGTAATTCAAAAGGAAAATAGACCTATGTATTGCTATTATATAGCCATATACCTGGAATATCTCTCCATTCACATTATAGACCTCGGATCAGCCATTTTCAGCAATATGGAATGATTTAGAAGGTTGTTTCTTTGATCAAACTTGTTTGTAAAGCCTTAAATCTGCCAAAATAGCCATTTGTATAGTTTTTTTCCATCTAAAAAATTCCTATGAGTATATGTAAATAGTTTTCATTTCTAGAATTGATTTGCTCAGTATTTGATATAATTTTTGAGTTCCTGGAGATCAAAATTCAATATTCAAGGCATCTCAAAAGTTTTTCAAAGTTTATACAGCCCATAATTATTATAGTATTACCTCAATTTGCATCTATATGGATAACATATTTTGTTTCCATCATTCTACTCATATTTGATCTCTGTCTCAATCTCTAAATGCCAAAATAACCCATCAAATGATTATGAGATGATATCCAGACAAAGTTTTTGAGTTGTACGACCTTTATTTTCACTTGTACGGCCTACTTAATTCCTAAGATTTTTCAAAAATTCATTTTCTTGATTAAATTCCTCTGTAATGGTTTTAAATTAAGAAAAATATGTTAGGTTGTGGAGCTAAAAGCTTCACTGTTATGTAAACTATAGAGGTTACTGAGTGTTAGAGTAACCGACATCGGTCTGATCAACTAACATCGGTCATATCCAGTTACACAACTATCAACATTGACAGAGCTATCGACATCGGTCAGGGATCGGCCGACGTTGGTCATATGCAGACCGACAGTAACTGACGTCGGTCACCTGTGTGTGTGCATGCGTTTGCATGTATTTCTAGAATTAGACTTGGTCTAATTCAAGGAGGTTTGAGTGTTTACATGTAAATACTAATTTAAGTCTTGAGATTGTGTTTATAATTATTGTTTGTATGGGATCTATTTAAGAGACCCATGGGTTGTATTGTAATTAAGGACTAAAGGACAAGGAAGAGATCCTTCCAATTGTAAGATCAGTTGATCTACAGGTAGCAAGATCAGGGGAGATCTACATGGTAAGTAAGATCAGTTAGATCTGTAAGTATTTCAAGATCAAAGAGATCTACTTGGAGCAAGGAGGCAAAAACAGTTGAGTTGATTGTCACTTGACTTGGTATGTAAAGGTAGGCAAAGCAACCATTGAGTTGATTGTCACAGGTGGATTGGCAGATAGGCAAAACAACCATTGAGTTGATTGTCACTGACTGGTGGAGGGAACAACTCTGTGTTTGAGTTGGTTGTACTTTATTGAGAGAGAGAACTCTTGAGAGAAATATTTCACACCCAAGAGGTGTGGAAGAGTGTGATTTCTTCATTGTATTCTGGAAGAGTTTAATACATATTGTATTGTTTTTTGTATCATATATTCTTTGTTGCTTCTAAATTCTAGATTACTTATTGCTTCTAGTTTAATTCCGTGTTTAGTTGCTTATACAAAGGTAATCATGTGTGCTCTTATGGGGTAGGAATCCTAACAAAATATTCAGTTGTATGGATTTTGTATGCTTGGAATGATAGAGAAAGGGTTTCAAAATTTATTTAGAGTAGTAATGGCATTGGACGCCTGAGAAGAATAAAGATTTGATTTTTATAAAGTTTTTGCTATAGTTTGATCATATTTAGGGTTTCAGTGGGTCCCATCAAAAGCAATACAAAGGATTTCATTTTTTACTTGGAATTAATTTCCTAGATGAATCAGATTTTACAAGCCATGTAATTTTTTTAAAATTATTCATAGAGGACTTGGAAGAGGTTATTTTATGTAATGATTTGTAAAAAAGGGGTCAAGAGTTTAAATATTTCCTTTTGAGAGAATTTTTTTGGGAGAATCTTTTGGAAGAATATTCCTTTTGTACTTAGAGATATAAGGATGTAAGTCATGTACATTTATGACACTTGTGAATTTCTTTGTTGAGTCATAATTTTTGTGTGAAGGTGGTCATGCGACCAAGTGATCTTCATGGTTTATGACATTTTGGATGTATTGGAGTGATCAAATTTTTATTTTGGAGCTTATTTTTATGATTTTTTCACACAAATGTATTACAAATGATTTATCAAGGTGCATTTTTGGTTAAAACTAACACCTTCAAAATGCAGTTTTTTTCCTATTTTATTGTGCTTGTATTATTAGAGAACATATAGTTCATTTCAAGTCCCATGATAATTTTTAAAATGAAATCTATTTCGAAGGTAAAGGAAAAACCTTGATAACATTCCTTACTTTTCTACATCATGGCTAAAATTATGAGCCTCATTTCTGACATGGGATGACTAACTCCTAAGAATTATAAAGAATGATCAATGAACATGGAAAACACATTAATCTTAAATGACTTGTGGGAAGTTGTTGAAAAACAACCAACATTGCCCACTGAAGCCACAAAACTTAAAAAATTTCACAAAAGGGATAGATGAGCTCTTGCATTGTTAAAATCCACTTGTAGTGCACAAGTCATAATTCACATCGAAGCTATCAAAACTAAAGCATGGAAAGCATAAAAATATCTAAAACACTTATATGATAAACAAATTGCTTACAGTAAAATTGATCTCCTCATATGGTTTCTCAACACTAAACTCTCTTATGATGAAGATGCTTCAGAATATGTGTCACGCATTAAGAATTTGAAACATGAATATAACACTACTGTAGGAAAATTTATCATGCAATGTTGATTTATATTATTTTAAATGACCTTAGTTCTAGCTAAAAAAACTTTCTCAAGATTTTACAGCTTAGTGATAAGCTCAACAAATCTACCTTTGACTCCATTTGTGAGTTTCTCACTCAACATGAGCTACAATTTACAAAGAAGAAAGATAAACCTACTGAGGAGGCACACTATTCCAAAATAGAAAATCCATTATATGAGCCCAACAAAAGAGAGAAATAGAAACACTCTCATAGGCACACTTCTCAGTATAAGTATCATTCTAGTTCATCACAACATCAACATCATTCTCAACATAGAGATCATTCACGCTCTCCAAAGCATAGACATCATTTTGTTTCTTCGAAGCATGAACATCACCACAAACATTCACATGGACATAAGCACAAACATAAGAATTCTTCTTCATGTGGCTATTATTCCTCTAATTCTAGTGGAAGTGAGAAGATATGCTATAATTGTGGTGGCATAGGCCATCTCTCTATAGAACGCCCCTCTCGATGGAGGTCCTCTCGACATTGATAAATGGTAGAAGCATATTTTTTTGGTCCCTCTAGCCATTCTGGTAATTCTTTTGGGTCTTCTTCTGGCTATTATTCTAGATCTTCTTATGATGGATAGGATGACTATCGAGTTACTTGCTCTATAGTTGAAGATTATATCTTCTGAGATAGTGACACACACATCTTGTGCGAGCTATGAGGCTCAAGATTGGGATTTGATGTAGTAACACCTTTTGTCTTGTGTACTTTGATTTCATAGATGTATTGATGATATGATATTTTATGTGGAGCATTTTAGTGATTTGTACTTTTTTTGTTACACAACATCTCACCTCTCGCCTGATAAGGGGAGAAGATATTGCATATTGATTTTTTTATCAATCATCAGTGATGTACAGTACGAGTCAAAATTATGTTGTTATCATTGTTAGTGTTGAGCAAAGGCTTGTGGGAGATGTTGGTGATTATTGGGCATCAGTTTGAGATGTGTCATACACATTACAAAGGGCAGTCACTTGTTGGATGGATTCTATGTGAGGATCGATGTAGTTGGATAGTGAGTGATCATGTTCTACTATAGTGTAGGGATGATCAGGGTGTTTATTATTCTAGGATGCATAGTGTACCAATTGTAATTGTGGTGGAGTCTATTTAGATGTCTCATAGTTCTTTGCTCCAGTATTTCTATACCCTTTTAGATCAAGGGGGAGTTTATTGGCTCATTTAATGTTCCAAAATTAGTTTATTTTGTTAGATTAATGTTTATTTAGTATAGTTTATATTTAATTTACATTTATGCTTTGTTTTAAATAAATTATTAGTTTATGGGAAAGTTGGTTTTAACCCGTAACCACCCATGAAAAGCCTATACAAATTTTCACATGCTTTGTAAATATTGATTTAACAAATAATACAATATAATTTTGGTGTGTAAATAAAAGGCTTTTGTCATGATGTAATTTTAATTATTATTTTCTTTGGAATCTAGGCCAACATTATCTATCTACTCTTACAAAGGAGAAATAAATTTAGGAATACTTACCTTTGAAGATGAACCCACTAAGCCTCAATCTCTCCTTTGGCCAAGGTGCTTCACAATATATTATTGTGTTATGTAAGGATAACCAAGGTAAATCAGCTCTAAGATACACAACCTATCTAAGCATACAAAAGACTTATCCACAAGACAAGATCTGTATCTTCAAAGAAAGTATGGAACCCTAAGCTCTATTCCTCAAGTAGTATAGTCAATAAGCAGATGTTCATTTGTAATTATTCTCTTATAAAATGGTGGAAAATGACCTTATATATAGCAAGATCTTTCCCTAAATCCTTCTAGGAACATTGGCTATACAGGGTCAACCCAATCGACCCAGTGTGTTTTCAAGGACAAATCACTAGGTCTATGCTAGGTCAGTCGAAAGGCTAACAAACCAAGAGAGTCAAAAATACCCTTGAACTATATTGGGTCAACCCAGTCTACCTAGTAAAACTAACTATCAAAGAGGATGTTAAAGCAAGAAGGGAGGGATGAAAAGAGGAAAAATATTGGAGGAGGCAGGACTGAGAAGAACAAGCTTAGGGTTAATGGTTTTACGAGACAAGTGTGTATATGTTAAGTGGTAAATGGAATAACAATCTTATGAAGCACTAATGGTCTACCCACCCCTTTCTTGATGCACCTCTTAAGGCATGCACTCAGAGAGATTGAGACTCGATAGGTTCCTACAAGATACAAAGTGTTAGTAATCAATAAAAGTTTAAAAATATTATGTGTATACATATGTCCCACTTGAAGCTCATCATGTGTCATGTAAGTGCAACACAGGATGGTGCTTCAAGATAAAACATGATAACACATAGCATTTATTCTAAGTAAGGTGAAGTAAGAAAAAAATAAGATAAATGAAAAGACTAAATTGAAAAACACATACCTTTAACTTACCTTAGTGCCATAGATAAATAAGTATATTGCAATAAATGTGAAGATGTTCAACATAGAGAATACTAGATGAACCTATAGAAGTTAGTACAAAAAATAGCCAAAAATCAAAAAAATTGGAAGATAGGCATATAGTAGTGGAAACTAATCTCTACATCATCATGAATCTAATGCATTTTATTATCTGTAAAATGGATGAGTAAAAACAAAGATATTGGTAAAATAAGGAATCTATAGGACAATAATTGAAAGATTTGAATTTGCAAAATGTGTTTTTAAATAAGGCAAAAGAGAAGTCATTTGTAATTTTGATTTTTGAGAGAGGAGAAAAAGATATCTAAAGAAAGAAAAAACTAGGATGGTAAGGAGACGATATGCTAAGTAAGGAGAAGCTCTAGAGGTAATAGTGGGTGCACTATAGGTATGCAACTAAGAATCTCAAACTAGTTTTTGAAATTTGTATTGAATTAAGTATAATTTCAATAATTTGAATTTTAAGAATTTTTAGATGTCAAAATGAGGCAATATTAGATTCTATGAGTAGCAAATAGGAAGATAAAAAATAGGTTTTAAGGATTTAGGCAAAAATCAAGAAAATTGCACTTTTTAAAGGAAATTACAAGGGGTTAGTAGGGAAAAAGGAACCAGTTGACCTAGTAGGCCAGAAAATAGGAAGAATCCCTTTTGTTGACCTAGTAGGTATGGGTTGACCATGTACATTTTTTAGGTTGAAGGCTAAGTTTGGAGTTGCTAAGTGGTCTGAAAGGTTCAGAATGGAAACTCAGCACTAGGAAAGGGAAGATAAGGGGGTTGACTTAGATTTTTGAGTCAACCAAGCAAAAATATAAGAAAATTTTGGTCAAACTAATTTGAACAAAGAGCTAAAAAGACATGATGAAGTGTGAAAATGATCAAAAGAGGGATAGAATGGCTTGAAATGATAATGTAAGGTCAAGAATGATCAAGAAGGCTAGAATTAAGATAAAATGAATAAAATAAGGTAATATAGGCTTGTTTTTAATGTAAAAATGTAAAAAGAATGTATTTTGACCATATATGACATGAAATAATTGATACATCCTTTGTTGTTTCTTGGGTGTAGGGATGATGGAGATGTTGGTGACTTGTAGATGTGGCATGGTTATCAAATTTGCTAGATATATTATTAGATGGATATGGGGCTAGACTAGGATCCATAGGTCTAGGTAGGATAATAGAGATGTGTCAGATCCCCCTCATTGCTAACTTATTAGTCATGTTCCTTGGTTATTAGGAATGATTGACTAACACCTTCATATGGGAGGTGGATGGGGATAGAATAGAGGTGAATATCATTTTGGAGGATGTCCATGCCATCCTAGGGATACCTACAGTAGGAGCACAAGTGACTGTAGGGATACCAAATAGTCTAGAGAAGAGGAGAGACTTAACCATGTGGGCTACATGCTCAAGGATGATACTACCAAGTAGGAGGGTGAGTATGTTTGATGTATATATATCATAAATTATAGATATCTAAAAGGCTATAATACACATTATGACACATCAAGTGTTATGTCACAATTCAGATGACAAGGTACCACTATTCATGGTAGGCTTGAGCAAGATGATATTGGAGGAATGAGTTATATATGACCTAAGCTCAGTCATATGGGTCCAATTGGTACATGATATGTATGAGATGTTAGTTAGAGGATAGAGTACCATTGGGTTGATCATATTGTTGACAACTTATATATATGAGAGGTTTCTTATGTACTAGTCAACTAGGTTACCCCATGCGATCGATGATAGGTCACCATAAGTGAGGAGATGGAGGGAAGACCAAGTAGAATGGGTTATGATGCACATGTTAATGCTACAATAAATGAGATGTGTAAACATTTTGTGGTAGATATATGAGCATAGAATAACTACATAGATGAGATGGAACATAGTTGCACCAATAATAAAAAGGATAGAGGTTATTAAACACTATTTTTGGTAGAAAGACCCACATTCAGTGGCAAAAGTGTCAAGATAAATGGGCTTACCTCATCTAGTAACATTGATACTGATGCTCAAGTAGTGGGATTGATATGCGAGGGAGCCATGGGGGAAGATAGGACTCAAACCACTAGTATTGAGGCTGACACTGAGGCCACGTTGAGAGTGACCATGGACTAGTCAAGCATGATGAAGAACATAGTAGGAGGATAGGGATGTAGAGGTAGAGATATCAGATGTACCACTACCAAATCCACATTGAGATGATAATTGGCCACTAAAGACATGACATTGATGGAATTAGGAGACAAGGAGAGAGTAGAGACTATTACCATCCCAAATGACCCCATTAGTGAGCTAGAGGAGATTATAGAGAGACCAATCAGATGCAAGTTATGACTAACATGATCCATGGTGGTTAGGTTTCATATAAGGAGGTGGCCTATAGAGGAGGTGATAAGAGGCTATGAAAATAGGGATACTATGTTAGGTGGTCATGAAAATGGTGAGACATAGTAGTCGAGACATAAACAGGTAAAAAGATGAATAATTTGTTGTGCTACTATAGCTAGATGCATAGCTCTCTCATTTACTAGGATCTACCATGCCTATAGCTCCCCAAAACCCATCATTATTTCTGGTTGCATCCTCTCCCTCTACACTTGTATCTATCTTGTTACCTGTCTAGATAATCTAAACTAACTCATCTCAGCTGGGGTAGATGGTACACTTGGATTTTCCAATGTTATGGGGTCATATGGATTCAGAGTCTCATCTAGGATGTCATGAAGTGATCCCCTCACCAGGGACCCCCATCTCTCCTCCTCATCAACACCTACACTTAAAAAATACCACAAGATGAATAATAGATCACTATCATATCTCATAATATCTATCTATCTCTACTTCCAAATGAAAACTTAAGCATTAGACCCAGCTGATGGAGTCACAAATGCAAATAACACACCTATAGTAATAGGTAAAGGGGATGATATATAAAATGACCTCCTTATAGTGTACCATTTTAAGGAGTCATATCGAGGCCTTAATAGGCAGTGTGGCTAGGCCATGAGATAGACAAGATGAAGCCTGGCCCTAGAGATGGAGCATTGTATACAGTTGTATGTGTTTTATAAAACTTATGAGATGTATATATTGGATCATTTTGATATATTGTTGTTGGATGTGTATGTTGTCATTATGGTTGATTATATTTGTGTATTAAGGTTGTGGTTGTGGATGCTTTAGATATATTTATTTCTAGCACATGTATTGAGCTTTGTTGTATATGTTATAGGAAATTTATGAGAGGTGGTTTCTTTTCTATCATTATGAAAAACACATACATGGTTAAAAATAAATAGGCAAAAGGACTTGGAAAATTATAATCAATCAAGAAAATGCAATACACACTATTTCAAGATGGGAAATGTGTAATAACAAAAAATGACTAAGTATAAATAACCAAAAAATGGTAAAACAAGATGGTCAAAAGGAAATTTTTAAAAGCCAATATGAAAGATATTTGCACCATATTAAAATGAGTAAAATCATAATAAATATCACGTTGGGAAGTATGACAATAATGTAATAAAATGGAAGGTATGTAAAAAGGGCAAAAATGGTAGAAAAATAAATTAATTAAGTCAATCAATCATACTAAATCATGATGGGAAGTATGAAATAAAAATAAAATTGTAAAATATTGGTCTTCAATTGGTCATACTAATTTAAACTAGAAAGTATGAAAATTCAAAAAATGGTTGTAATCTTACATGTACTCAGAAAATCAAAAGATAAATGAAGTAAGCATAAAACATACTAAATCAAGATGGGAAGCATGTAAAAATGACATGTAACTTCATAATCGATCGAATATTATCTCAAATATATCACATGTAATTTGGATGGTGACTTGGGTATTACAAAATTTTATGAGGAGGGTTAGGTCCTATCCACAGTCTTATACTACAACTCAACAAAGAGAACACCACTGGGGTGGAATAAATAGGGAAATCAAGAAATAAAAGAATGTGGGTAATAAGAAGGAAAAGATGGTAATTTGTGAGGATGATTGGGTCCTATCTGCTACCTTATAATGTAACTCACAAATTAAATCCCAAGGGGGGGTGATCAGTACACCAAACAACAAATCTCAAGATGAAATATAACGGATATAAGGAGTGAAAAAGGGAGAGTAAAAAAAATATGAATGCATCTTTTGAGAAGATCTTATGAGGGAAGAGGCATACTAAGGACATGAAAAGACACTAAGTGACTAGTGGTCATCTATGTATAAAGGAAACCTGTTCATTATATATACAATGCTTTGTATGTAAATAAGCATGCTACTAAGATAAACTCATGAAGGTAGATTGGTACAAGGAAAAGTAAAATGGACCTACTTCCTATTACATGTTCTCCACTCTTTAAGACCCCTTATAGATCCATCGATATATTTCAAAGATTGGGTACTTGTGTGAGAAATTAGGTAGCACTAAAATATTTTTTATTTTCCTCTTCTAATCTATTGGCCTACCACACCCAAAAGGACTTCAGCTCTATGTGAAGTTGACTAGGAGTTTGAGCTTCAACTAGAAGGAGATGTGTTTTGAATAACGTATTTAGTGTGATTTAGACTTTTAAGAATATTTTTGCCTTTTTATATCATTGCCTTTTATTTAAATGATTTGTCTTTTAACTTTCTTTTGAAGGCTTGTTAGGATTCCTCCTCTATATGGATTTGGAATGACCAATCATGAGAGAGATAATGATACACATGAATGAGTTGTATGATAAGGATAAAATAAGCTAAGTAACCAAAGACAAAGACTCACTAGGACACTTAGGCTTGATAATTAACTAGCATGTGATATCAAGTCTCAACTGTGTATATGCTTAGTTTGTGGAAAAAGGAAGAGGGAGAAAGGTGATCCAAATTGGGCCAATAAAAAGATATAGTAATGAGATAGATTATTTGATAAATGATCACATGGTAAAGGGAGATAAAAACCAAGGGGAATAGGGTTTGTATAACTAAATCACCATGATGAATTATCTGTGAAAAATAAGGGTAAGAAATCAAAACAATCATAAAGATACAAGAAAGAGAGTTTTGAAAAAAAAAACTCTAGGGAAAAAGGGGAAATCAATGATAAATAAAAGATAATCATATGGAAAATAAATGATAAGATAAGTAAGACATAGTAAAACAAGTAAGATAATTATATAAGATAAGTAGAAATTTGACACAGTGTCAAATGATATAACAAATAAAAATAATATTAGAGCATACATCCAATCCAAACATAAATGAGAAACTACCATGCATGTTCTCATACATATTGGTAAATATATCCACACACATTATCCAATACGTTGGATAGGTCTCTTTAGATTTGTAATCAAACTACTAGTAAGGTTTCATCAATCTTCAATGAATACTGGGCAAACACTTCTTTTCTGATCTCCTCAACTAAAAAAGTAGGAATGCTCAAAGGATCATGCTAAGGAGGAAAATTAGGCAAAGGCTAGCCAAGAGAATTCATGGGAACATGATCTATGGGAGAGAAGGAATCACTAGTGGAGAAGGATCTACAAGTGAAGGACTCACGAGTGGAGAAAGATCTAGAGGTGAGGGAATATCAACAGGTGAAGGGATCACAAGTGGAAGTACAGAAGGTGGTAAAGGGACCACAAGATGGTATGGAACCATTGGAGGTAGATATATGGGATAAGAAGGAGAAAACTTTTTTTGAGAATGACATATGGTAGGAATAGAAGGTTTAAGAATGGTTATAAGATGTTCTTTAAGATGTTATTGTAGGATACAACAATGATCAGTGTGATGGGTGTTGCATAGATACCATAAACAATATACCTCACCATACTTAGGCATATATTTAGAAATTACCTTCAGGGGAAGTATGGCTTTTTTTGATGATGGGGAAGAAGGACACAAGGTATCAAGATATTATCACAACTTGTGATAATGAGTGGAAGAATGGTTATCTATCCCATGGAAGAAACAGATACATCGATAAGTGGTTTTAGGATAAGCACTCATGAAAGGAGGTAAAATAAGAGTAAAAAAATCTAGAGAACACTCATTGGCCCATTTTGTAGGTAGAAAAACCATCTAAATCAAGAGAAGCAAACCATCACCAAGGGGAGGTGATGATGATGAAGGAATGAAACTAGCCTCAATAAAAGGAGTGATAGTATCAAAATAAAGGTAGGTTTGAAAATATTAGGAGTGGTGATAAGATCAACTATAGTAGGAGTAGGAAGAGGTTAAACTATATTAAGATCTACTATAGGATGGGAGAGATCTATAGAAGGTCTAAGGAGGGTTACACTAACCTTAGGGGTGAACCAATGATGGGAGTCATGGAACCTAAAAAAATGGCAAGGCTTGATCATAGCATGATCCATGAGCATAGAATTACATGGATCCTTAGAAAATAGGGGTGTTGATTCTATCTCTACCTTGTGATAAAGGGTAAAATGAAAAAATTGGGAAGTGTAAGTGAAGGAAAATTATGAGATGCATGAAAAGACTCAAGTAAAGAAGAATGATAATGGACAATCTCAACATCATGGGCTTGTACAAGACCAACTAACAATGAATCATCTAAGGAATAACCATCATAATAATTTGGGGTGTGAATATCAATGACATAGGTTAGGATAACCTTGTCATCGAATGAAGCACGGTGAATAGAATGCTTAGTCTTGGTCAAGACTATAGGAATGTCATCACAAGGAGTCTTACAAGAATGAGGTTGCAAGGAAGAAAGAAGCTATGAGGTAAAATGAGGCAAGAGATCAGAAGTTTTGATATTTAAGTTAATCTCATCAGGTTCATCATCATCAAAATCTAAAAGGTTAGGATGAATGTTACTAACAAAATCAAGATGCCCACTATAACCTTGGGTTGAATTGACAAAAAAGTTAAGATGTTGAGACTCATGAAATGGAACACTAGGTAAAGGCTCAAAATAAGGAATCTTGAAGACACCATGATCTTGGAATTATTCAAAATTCTAAAGGTTGGTATCACCTTGAATCTTATAAATAGCTCCATTGTGAGGGAATTTAATGCATTGGTAGGTGGAAGAACCAATATCTCTCATGCGATGAGCCCACATCTTATCAAGCATGATGTTATACAAAAGGGGGAAGTTAAAGATCATCACCTTCACATGAATGGTGATAGGTGGAATGGTAATGGAAAGCCACAAACAAATTAAAGGAGGCATTTTCCTTCTATTATATCCTTAGCATGTGTTGTGTGTAGACTTGAGATTGCATTTAGAATATCCAAGGGTCCTAATGAAATCAAGAGAAGTGACACATGTGCTAAAACCTTTGTCAATCAAGGCATGTTAAGCACAAAATATATTGAGAGGGGGGGTGAATCAGTATATTATAAATCTTTCCTTTAACCAAATTCCACTTAATCAATCATTCAAGATATGTAATAAAAATTAAACAATAAACATCATAGAGAGAGACACCAGATATAATGTCGAAACCCAATGTGGGAAAAACCACAGAGAATCAATCTCAAATATATTCGTGAGAACAACCACACAGGAGCACTATACCCCTTTGCCAAGTATAAACCTCTGCTTCAATTTGTGAGCACCAACCCACAGGAGCTTCAAACCCCTTTGCCGAGCACCAACCCAACACCTATTCGTGAGCACCAACCCACAAGAGCACCAACCCAGCAACAATTCATGAGCACCAACCCACAGGAGCACCAACCCCTTTGCCAAGCACCAACTCAACAACAATTCGTGAGCACCAAGCCACAGGAGCACTAACCCCTTTGTGTATACCACACACCTATCTCTCAATGTTTCTATCTCAACAAATGATAGATCAATACAATATCTTCTTCCTCTCTCTCACTTTTGCTCTTCTAAGCTAGATATAACAAATACAAATCATCTCTCACAATTTCTCTTCTAAGCTAGATATTACAATATCAAATCAACCTCTCACTCACATTACAAATGGCTACTCAAGCCTTTATTTATAGCTTTCCAAATGACCTTTGGCCTTCCCCCTTTGTGACCTTTCATTCCTCATGGAAAATGGTGCCAATCTTGGATGACCCTTCATATCCAAGCATTTGAAAAGTCATGTGGTGACCCTTCATAATCAAAAACGTCTTTCCCACTTTTGTCCTTATCTTTGGTGACTTTTCGTATTCCTTTAAGTGTCCCTTCATGATAAATTCACCCTTTACTCTTTTTTCTTCACTTGGTGACTCTTGGTATTCCCCAAGATGACTCTTCATGGGAAAATGCGTCCCATCCTTCTTTTGTCTTTATCCCGTGACTCTTCGACTTCTCCATGGGCCCTTATTTTATCTCATATGCAACCAAAAATATATTCGTTAATATTAAATAAATATTAACTCATATTAATCAAGATAAACAACATTAAATGCAATGGGGCCTTTATCACCAATAATACTAAACCTTTGACATCAATGACAATATTTCCAACAAGGCACACTTAAATTGGATATCACCTATTTAGATGCTAATGAGTAAAGGAGGATCATCTGCATGAAGTAGAATCTCATTAGAAATCATAGAAGCTATGGGAAATTTTAGAGAAATAAAAGTGTCTAAGATTTCATCAATGTTAATAAACATCTCTTCACATTGTTTCAAAATACTATATTCAAAACTAGATAAAGCTACATCTCGCCCTATGAGGGGAGGATGAGGGACATTCATCTCAAGTAAGAGCTACATGAGGTGGTTTTTATGACATGGATAAGTCCTAATAAACCTCAGGAATGAAATTTGGGATGGGAGATTAGTGAGCTCTGGAATGAGATCCCACTCATCATATCCCATAAGAAGGTTGTTAGATAAATGTGCGTAATGGTTTAGGAGGTCCTAAAAATGAAGAGCCAAAGACCATTGGAATTTTTTTTTATAAGAAGAAGAAGAAGGCTTAAAATAAGGTGGTAAAGCATGTTGAGAAGATGAACTAGTCAGTTTAAGTTGATTTTGATAATTAGAAGTGTTAGTAGAAGCTTGATTATCCTTAGTATTAGAAGATGATGGAAAAATGGTAGAAATAAAATGGGATGTGTTATCTAAGGGAGAATAATAAATTGGATCATCAAAAGTGATAAGATCTTCTTGACCCAACTCATTTAAATGAGTTGGAGAAGAATCTTGGATAACATAATATGTCTTATGAGGAGTGTAGATATGTTGAGAATAAATGAAAGTTACCACCCTTCACATATTAGTCATGCTAACCACATTCTCTTCAAAATTTGATTCAACAAAACTTTCTACGTTATTGGTGGAAGGAGTGGGCTTGTCTTGAGTTTATTGAATCAATTGATGATTAGGAAAAGTATCTTTATAGATAGCTAAATGAGTGTTTTCTTGATTCAAGGCTTGAGTTTTTCCATTTTATTTGTAGTCCTTAAAAGTAATCTCATAGGCTTATTGACGCTAATGGATAATAGAATCTTGATCAAAATTAGGTTTAAGAAGAAAATACGTAGCTAAATTTTGAAGATGTCTACAGGTCTCATGAGAATGACCCCAACTAGTGTGAAACCAATAAAACTTGTTAAGATTGTACTAGGATTTCATAGGATGAGTAGGATCAAGTTCTCATGGAAGAGGTCTAGGTAGATGTTTAAGAAATTCAGATGAGGATAGAGGTTTGTGAACATTGGTGTTATTGGGTGAAGAAAAATGAGGATTAGTAAATTGTTGAGAAAAAGGAGTTGGTTCTGAAGGATTAGGAACAACAACTTGAACATTATGAATGGTGTCATAAGAATTGGTGACACCATCATTGGTGATATTGTGGTTTTTGTTCTTCAGTAATAAATGAGGACCTATAGAATGTTGGGGTGTCTTGAATTGATGCATTAAGAAATCTTGAAATTTAGCTTGGTTAATATCCTCCTTCAAGGTACATGGAGAGAGAGAGAGTTTGTGGACTTGATATTATAATTTATTAAAGAGAGCATTTGTAAATAAATGAAAAATATTATCATCCACCATGTTATGTTCACATTTGTTTGACAAAGTCTTCCATTTCTTAACAAAGGCTTAGGTAGTTTCATTATTATGTTGTTTTCAATTAATGAAATGGGACAAAGTGTTTTCAGGAAGATCATTAGTTTGGAATTCTTGCACTAAAGCATTTACTAAGTCTTCCAAACTAGAAATGGAATGAGATCTAAGTTGATTGTACCAATCCAAGGCATCACCCATGAGATTTTTGGCTAGGATCTTGGTAGTGGTAAAAGTGTTTAATTTGACCCAATCCTTTAAATATTTTCAAATGTTTTGAGGTGAAGGGTAGGATCGGTTGACCCATTATAAGAAATTTTGAGTGTTATACCTCCAATATCAATATTGGCAATTTGAGTAGTGAGAGGTTCATTTTGTAGATGCTTGATGGTTTTATTGACTAAAGGAGGTTGAGGAATGAGATTTACTTGAGAATATTGAAGAGGAGGGGGAACATTTTGGTTATGTGTGCCCCAAGCCATTGGTTGTGGATGAGATTCAAGGTCAAGAAGGTGGTTTTGCATTCTCGTCATTTGATTCGTATTATGTGCTTGAAAGGTATTCATTTGATTAAGAGTTTACAATAAAAGTTAGTGTGTTTTATTAACATTAGAAGCATTAGAATTGGTATTTATGTTGGCTTTAGTGGCTTGGGTACCACTATTAGTGTTGATATGAGCTTGAGAAGAACTATGAGAATTTGAAGTGTGAAGCAAAAGATTGACTAGTGAATGGTTGAGAGGAAGACGCAATAGAAGCATAATTGCCTTGGGTAATAATCAATGAACTAGTGAAAGGATTAAGGATAGTGGATTTTATGAGAGGTCCACTAGATGTAAATCCTATCATGTTAGTTGAGATAGTAGGCATGGAGGTATAAGAGGTTAGAGAAGAAGTCGTGGCATAAGAAGGAATCAAAATTGAAGGAAGAGGTTGGGAACCAAAGAAAGTGGTACCTATAAATCCTATTGATAATGTAGGAGCAGGTGAATGAGTCTCTTCAGTTTGACCACTAGTCATGAGGTTATAAATGGTAAAAGGATTATTTCCTTGATGTTGAGGAAATTCAAAAATAAAAAAAGCATTTCAGGATTATACTCCAACTCAAGTTGATCCTTTAATAAAAGAGGAAAATTATGCCACAAAGAGGTATTAGGAGGGGTCCCATAGTTCATTTTATGAGTGGAAATATGAACATTACTAGCATCCAAAATAGGAGCCCTACTTTATCTATGGGAGACCCTACTAGGATTGGTTAAGTTCATCATGTCTATTGACTATGACTCAGTGTCGACACCAAATAGAAATCCCACAATGAAGAAGAAATGAGAGAGATGTGAAAGAAAATGTCTAAAATAGGTGAATGAAATAGTACAGGGTCAACCCAGTATAGAAATAGGGACTGTAAAATTGTACAAGGTTGACTAGGTCGATCCAATATAGTGTACAAAAGGCAAAAAAGCACTGGGTCGATTGGGTCGATCCAATACATAAAATAGGGAACTTAAGAAGCCTAAAAACAAAATGTAAGATGAAACAAACTAAATTTGCAAGTAATGAAAATTAGTAAGTAATGAAATAAAATAGACAAACAACTGGATTAACAGTAGACAATCTAATTGAAACACATAAAACAAAATCTTGCACTAATGTTGGCTAATGCAAGGTTTTGCACACAGAATTGAGCAAAGAGAAAGAAAACAACTTGAAAAGTAAATCTAACTAATTGGTCAACCTGATTGTTAATTAGATTACTAAGATGTGATTTTTAATGTGATTGGAAGTTGGCTATAAGCAACGTACTAGATAACAATCCAAAGATTGTTTTAGGTAGTTTGGGTTGAAAGGGACTATAGTGGCAATGATACATGCTTATTATTAGGGCTTACCCCATCATTTTAAACACTATAGTGATAAGGGTATTGGGTGCTTAGCTAGAATATACCATTAACCATGATTTATACTTGACCAGAGCATCAAGTCGGCTACCCATTGGTGATGAGATCCAAGTAGGTTAGCCTAGGGTAGATAAAAGGTTAAAGTGCTTGTCTTTGTTATGTGATTTGGACATGTGTGCATAAAATATAAATATTGAAACTAATCAATTAATTGAAAATATCCTAATTAAACTATGTGAACTATTCTAGGCATGCAAAAAATAATAAAATAAATATGTGAGATAATTATTAATAGATATGAGGTTAATTCAAACTTTGAAACAAGGTATAATTTTGACGCTATATGCATAAAATACAAAATAAGGTTGATAGGGTCGAACCTATACTGTGGAAGCAATGTCTAAAAATGAACTAGGTTAGTAGTGTTGATCCACTTATTTCAGATAACACACAGAATTGGGTCGGTAGTGTCGATCTAGATGAATGTGCAAGGGTAATTTTGAAGACTAAAAATTGTGGAAAGAAATAAAGAAAGGAGAGAAATAGAGAGGTATAAAGGAACCTTGGTGGATAAGAGATGTAATGAAGAAGATTATTGGTCTAGAACCTGGAAGTATCCTTGAGAAACCTACAAATAGGGTCAATAATAGCAATCAAGCTATACAAGAACTTGCTAAAAAGTGCTAAAACTATAAGGGGTCGATTGGGTTGAACTAGTAGGCTAATTTAGATGTCTAAAAGGTTGTAAACCTATACTGGGTCGATTGGGTTGATCTAGTTGCCTATTCTTGAAAACCTTTGCATAAATAAAAATAGCTAGGTCGATAGAATCCATCCAATATGTCAAAAATATATGATAAAAATGATGATAAAATGAATGAAATAAATGAATTAAAAGTGAAAAAATATTACAAGGGTTAGTTCACGTTAGGTTCACCAAAAAGTATGTAATCATAAATGCATCATGTATATAAATTAATCCTATATCAGATAAGTTATATCACACCTACACTTTTGATTGGGATACACTTGTTAAGCGGGAGCATGACCAATATGGGGATCCACTAGACCCGATTAGGGGATCACTTATCACAACATATCATTTTTGGAAGGGTTCCCAATCATATAGTCTAACACAATCACATAAAAACCCTAATGGATTTCTAAGGTTTAAAATGTTCATTCTATTCTAATAAAAAGAAAGCAAAATCGAATCTAGTGCTCACCAAAACTTGTGGCACAAAATGGGGGTTAGAAACAAATAAAAATAATAATTAAACTAAACATGTATTAGAAGACATATACTCACATCAATGTATATGAAATCCTAAATACATGGAGATAAGAATACAAATGCTTTATCTATCTACTCTTACAAAGGAGAAATAAAGTTAGGAATACTTACCTTTGAAGATGAACCTATCGAGCCTCAATCTCTCCAATGGCCAAGGTGTTTCACAAAAAAGTTATTGTGATCTGTAAGGATAACCAATAAAAATCAGATCTAGGCTACATAACCTATCTAATCTTCTAAAAGACTTATCCATAAGACAATATCCATATCTCCAAAGAAAGTATGAAACACTAAGCTTTATTCCTCAAGTAGATTGGTCAATAATCAGATGTTCATTCACATATCCATATCTCCAAAGAAAAATAATTTTATGAAGCACTGATGGTTTGCCTACCCCTTTCCTAATGCACCCCTTAAGGCATGCACTCAGAGAAATTGAGACTTGACATGTTCGTGCAAGATACAAAGTGTTAGTAATCAATAAAAGTTTGAAAATATTATGTGTATATAAGGCCCATGATTTTTATCTTAGCAAAGGTCAAAAAGTTGATTAAAACTCATTTTGGATCTTGTGTGCACATGGGGAGTAAAGAAAAAATTTAATATTATCAATTGGGTTCACATGTGGAAGTGGGGTGCCATTTTTTGTGTCACATGGTGGTGGGCATCCAATTAAAAAGTGGAAAACATTTTTGACCTTGCATATGTGGGCAACAACATTCACTATTGATCACTATGTAGCACATGTGGAAGTGGGGCTCAATTTTTGAAGTCACATGGAGGTGGTTGATCTTGTTTCTTAATATGATCTACTTTTTTGACTCCTTTGCACATGAGAACAAAGATATCATTGTTAATCACATGCATGAAGTGAAGTGTGTCTAATTTCTTCTCCTCCCTTGTCTTTTCTCCCTCCTCTCTCTCTTTCCTCATGCAATTTTTATATAAGGATAGTTAATCCTTTGTAATTGATATTCTTGGCAAGTTTTTAATGCTTATTACCCATTTTGACCACAAGTCAAAATGGGTCAACCCCCTATAGTCAAAAAATTGAATAAGGGCCTAATATTTTGTCATAGGGTGTGTTATAGTTTATTTAATGTCATATCATATGTCTTTAACCTTGGTCATAATCCATGTTAGTTCTTGTGTCATAGTCAGTCTTCCACTTGTTTACAATAATAATCAAAGTGTTTTGAGATTCAATCACATTTATGGAGGAGAAATGAGGTTTACAAAAGGTTTAACATCATTCTTGTTCCATGGTGTGCATAAAGGATAGACTATAATAGTCTATTTCCCATGTGTGCATAGTCATTCACCATGAATGAGCATTTATAGGTGCTATGGATAAGATCAGTGCGTCAAAAAAGAGCAATTTACTGGCTTTGATCACTTCATGGTTGAAAAATATTGATTGAATAAGATGAGGATGTTCAAGATGAACCATAAGGCTAGAGTAGGGGATGTCAAATTAAAACCATAAAAACTAGCCATTTGGATTCAAAATAATATAACCATGGAGTTCATAAGCCTTCTAGATACCAAGTGTTGAAACCATGTTCAATCATACAGATTAAGTATAAATAACATGAATTCAATTGGTTAAATCTTGAAATTGAACATAAGGCTACCAAGTATCGAAGCCTCACTCAATTCGATTAAGGATCAATGGCACATGGGTGATCACTCGAAGTTACAAGTCATAAGATCTTGAGATTGAATATGATGGTGTTATATGTAATAATCATGGGGAATTGAAAATAAATCAATGGCCTACATTTGATTACATGGAATGGTAGCAGATCAATGGCATGCATTTGATCAGGCAAGTCAAAGATCAACAACACAAGTTTAACTGCATAGATGGGGATCAACAAATCGAATGAGGTCAATAAGTTAATGAGCCCAAATTTCATGCAAGGACATCACATGGAATTATCATGTTTTATCATATGGAGACTAATAGTAGGGTCCATATAAGGCACCTGGAGATGCCAAGTGTCACAATCTCAATAGCAGGGTCCATAGAAGACATGCAGGGCTGCCAAGTGTCATAATCTCTGATGTTGATCAAAGACTAATGGACAACATTGAAAGTCAAGGAAAGGATACTCTTGAGGAGATTGATGGAGAAAATTTAATCAGGTTCTATGGGACACAAGATGAAGACACGTGTTTGGAGTGATAACAAGCATATTTTAAAATTAAATGAACAGTGTGGCAAGGAAATGCCACATAGGCAGACATGTCAAATCAAAAGATTTTATGTCAAAGCATATCATTCAAACTCATATGCCACCATTAAATATTATTAAATATCACCTCATAAACCTTTTAATCCCAAGAAATCACATACAACATATGGTTATAAAAAATGCCCCTTCTACACCATCCATCACAGGCAGTATTGGACAAAGATTGAAGATAACCTGTGACCGCCAAGTGAGAGAGTGAGAAATCTATTTTTGGGACATTTTAAGGTTTAATTCATGGAATGGAATGTAGAGAGATTATATATATGTGTCTTAACACCTCTCCCATGGATTTGGTTGAGTAAATAAAAGCTTATTAAATGATAAATGTGAAGAATAAGGCCTAGGAGACCAATAAATGACTACATATGGTGAATACAAGTGTCTATAAGATAGATATCAGTTAGGAGAACATCTTATTACTATCATAAAATGTTTTAAAACTCCCTAAGATAGTGAATATGTGTCAACTCTCCCTATTTCAATTTTAAATGCTTGAGATATGATCCATGATGAAGGTAGTTTCACAAAAGCTAGTTGAAGAGTCTATATGCCATTTTGGAGAGTTTTTCATTGTTTATATGGAATTTTTTTGAGGGAGACATTCATTTTATATTTCACATGCCATTATCTTGAAATTTAACTAGTTTTCATGCCTTGACATGTTGAATTGTGACCCTTGAACTTATTTTCTTCTCTCTCAAATTCTATAAGTAACAACTATTTTGGCTATTGTAAGCTAATACCACACCATGTATGGTGAATCCATACTAGAATGACATTGTATTATACCTTTTAAAAATAAATTCAAGTTTGGTTTTGAGTTCATGAATATTTGTCTATGTGTGCAAAGTGATGTATGGTAGAGTTAGTAATAATTCTCTATCCTTGCTTGCCTTATCCTTTCATGTTTATGCAAGAATTCCTATTCTAGTAGGTCATATAGAGTATAGTAAAGTATTTTAGATTAATTTAAAGTGTACTATTATTCTTAGAGTGTGAAATCTACCCTCTGATTCATTTAGCTTGTGTTGTTTCATGCAACTCACCTCTATATTGAAACATTGATGTTAGAATATTTTAGGACTTTGAAGCTATTTTATATGCCTAGTTTCATTGTGATAGGAATATGATGGTCATGTGGACATAATATTGGTGTATCATCCCCTTATATTAGGTTCAATTCATGTAATTTCTAACTTTTTTACCCATAAGTAAGCACTAGTTTAGGTGATAAGCATTTTAAGATATATCTAGGGAGCTAGCCCTTAAACTAGAGGCTCAATTCCACTATAGGTACACCCATATACCTGGAAGTGTTCACATTTTCCCCAAATCTAGAATACTATTGAACACCCTCTTCTAGGGTTCAATATTTGGTGACAACAGTTCTGGCATGCCTAGTGGGACCCATTGTCTTCAAGATAACTTGTCAAGGTAAATGTTGGTCTTGACAACATCAACTACAAATTAGTGTGCTATTCATCATTTGGTGACTCCATCAAGATAAAATCTAGTTAAAATCCATTGTTTTGTTATAAAATTGATCTCATAATTCATGGTTCTCACTAGGTCATCATTAATAGAGTGTTCAATCCTATTAATCCACCCATTCATCCTGAACTTCCTCTTAAAGTTCATTACCCTCATCCTAATCTACCTTTTGAGGAGCAAGCATATTTTTCTAGATAATGAATTGAAGAGAGTGAAGAGATTGAATTGATTGAATATCTTAAATAAAACATGGCTATACAACATGCCTTCCCTACCTTCAATATTGAAAATCCAATTCATCTCCAAGCATATGATGTTATTCCTCCTAATGCCACAAAGAGTGTGCCTACATTCAATGGTGAGAGTCAAGTTACACTTAGTGAGCACATTAGGGATATCTCAATTTTTTTTAGTTTCCACAATGTCACTCAATAAGACATTACCATTAGACTCCTTGTCATGTCACTTAGAGGGAAATATCTTGATTGGTATAGGACTTTACCCGGTAGATGTATTACATCATAGGAAGACTTTAGAGTATTGTTGACTTCAAGATTATAATACAAAAGTGACCATACCTCTCTTATACATCATCTCAATGTGATCAAAAGAGGATAAAAGGAAACAATGCATGAATTCAGTGAGAGGTTTCAAAAAACTTAGTATAGATTGCATCCTCCCATGAGGCCACGTGCTAGTTTTGAGTTCCCTACCTACTTGAGAGCTATTAGTACAAATATTTATATCATTCTTTAATCTATGGGTGGTTTCACTCTTCCTAAAGCATATGAACTTTCCATTAGGGATAATAATGGTCTCATTAAAAATAGAAAACTACATCCTAAGGTTTCTATGCCTCTATCATCTCATAATTTTGATAATACTCTAGATGTGGCCCAAGTTCCCAATGCTAAAACCAAGTTGAGAGTTTCTCCTAAGAAAGTAGAAGATGATGTTTATTGGTAGTCAAGGTGTAATTTATTTGAGTCAATATGCCAAGATTTAGAAGATCAAAATAGGCAAGGAAATATGAATTAAGGTGCCTATAAAAATTCACATCCTTATCAATAAAAATTTGGCTAATGATATGGAAGAGGAAGAGATCAATGGCAACCTAACTCTAACAGGCTTGCCAATGTGTACAATCCCATCTCCACCACCAATGCAAGAGAGGTGGTACTGGTTCATAGTAACTTGGTGCAAGGATAAGATTGGAAACAAGGCCAATTTATGGAAGCTAATGAGAATGGGGAGCAAGATCTTGTTACTCAAGGAGGACTCATTCTTCTCCTATCAGCTGAAGATGAGGTCATGCTGCATGAAAATGAAGATTGGTAGCCTCATGGAGAATGTTTCACCAAATTCTTGGTGAAAGACACTTTTATAATCAATTAAGGAACATTTATTGTAGAAAATATAAGGGAAAAGAGGAAGGATCTAGGAGGTGATAATATAATTCCTATAACTCCATCCAACATTCCTCAAAGGCAACCAAGTATGGCTTAAAGCATGGAAGCTCTAAACACACCTACACCTCCATCAAGTCAAAATGTAGCAAGGTATGATCAAGGTGTATCAATTCCTCAAGTTTAAATAAATAATTTACCTCCAAGGACTCAATAAAAGGTGAGTACTAATTCCCTAAACATAGTGGATTCTTTGAAAAGTGTCAAAACATCAATATCTTTGTGGGATGTCCTCCATATGCTTGGCCAAAAAGAGTTATTAAAAAAATAGTTATCCACTATTCCCACTAGTTCCTCGACTTTGATTCAAAGTAATAGTCGTGTTATCCTTGAAAATTCCCATAAAAACATTATTTAACCATCTACTAAGGTTGAGAAAACTCCACCATTATACCTCACTCTCATAGTGGGTGACAAATTAGTTCATAATTTCACAATTGATAGTGGAGCTTCTACTTCAGTCCTTCCCAAAGTTTTAGCTAGTAAATTGGGCCTAAAATATGAGCCTAATGACAAATAAGTTATCCAACTATATGGTACACCTTCTAAGACCATAGTGTTGATCAAAAATTTTAAGGTCTTCTTGCATGATTGTCTTAGTTTTCCCATTCTCCAAGATATAATGGTTATTGACCTTCCTTCACATTTTGCAATATGTATTTCAAGAGACTTTAAAGCCAAGATAGGTGGCTACATCTCAAATGATTGGTATTTTTTGGCCTTTAGGACAATGTATGGGATTAAGATGATCATAAAAACCTGGCCTCTTAAAAGATTCTGCATTGAGCCTTACATTGAAGTAAGTTCTAACTTGAATTATGTTGTTCATAAAATATAAGAGCCTAATGTGGATGATGGAGCCTCTAAAATTGAAGGAAATTATGATTTTTTATTATATTAGTATGGTTTAGATGCATATGGTTATGATCCTTATGCATAATTTAATCAAACTGACCTTGGGACTTATATCATGCATGAAGAGCCATTTGAAGGAGCTGAGGTAAGTGTTAAACATTCTCATATTGTTGAAGGTAACTACATGATTCATAAGTATGATGATGATATATTGATGAATCTAGTTGAGAAACATAGTGGGAAGAATGATGTATTTATCCCCAATATTGATGAAGATGCCCTTGATGAGAACACTCATGAAGAAGAGGAGGATTAATTGTGGTTAAGATTCAATGCCATATGTCAAGAGTTTGACCAGTTGAGTAAGCCTCTTTATATTTCCAAGAAATGTATATTTGATGTGTTTCTTGATAATACTAATGAAGAGGCTCTTGAAGGCTCCATAAAATGTGAAATTAAGAGCCACATTGTTAGGAATGAGGAACATTAAACTGTTGTCCAAAAGTTTGTAACCTTAGAGGGATCTTATGAGGTCAAGGAAAAAAAAATTATGCCTAAAGAATAGATAGTAAATCCATCTGATGTTGAGCCATAACCAAAGGTGTTCGATCATGAATAAGGGGATATTTATTCCTTAAAACATCAAGCACATTATATCCTTGAATAAATCAAGGTTGAGAGGACTTTCATATCTTTAAATATGAAGTTCAAGAAAGGTATATCAAATGTGACAATGATCAAGGACATTGTAACTCCCATAAAGGTTCTTAGAGATCAATACAAAACATTCATGAAGGATATAAATAATCCACTTGTAGAAAAGAGAAGGCATAGAGTTGGTAATTTCCTTAACTATACACAGATGCAAGTGATTAGTGATGAGCATGATTCTCATGCTAGGCTACCTTCATAGAGTGACAAAGATGCAAGGGGGACTATATATGACCCTGGTTGAGGTATGATAAAATGTTTCACCTAAAAAATGAGGTTTTTAAATAATATAATAGGTGTGTGTGTTCTCTTTCAATTGTGTTATGTTCCCTAAGTGTTCTAGTTGAACACGTGTGTTTCTTTTGAGTGTGTCATGTCCTATGTGTATTTCCTTTGGTTTTATGTGTTTTCAAAGGTAATATGTGTGTCAATATAGATTAAATGTGACTATATGGCCCAATGGATAGGATTAGGCTACTAGTCATGGCATAACAATCATATCACCCTTGAGAAATGCCAAGAATGTTGACTAGTCAAGAACTTGAATAGGGGCCTAATATTTTGTCATAGGGTGTGTTATAGTTTATTTAATGTCATATAACGTATTTAGCCTTGGTCATAGTCCATGTTAGTTCTTGTGTCATAGTTATTCTTATACCTTTTTACAACTACAATCAAAGTGTTTTGAGCTTTGATCACATTTATGGAGGAGTAATGAAGTTTCCAAAAGGTTTAACATCATTCTTGTTACAGGGTCAATCAAGCGAGATCCCTTAAAATGAAAAGGATGGAATATAATAGGTCAACTCCCTATAGTCAAGAACATGAATAGGGGCCTAATATTTTGTCATAGGGTGTGTTATAGTTTATTTAATGTCATATAATGTATTTAGCCTTGGTCATAGTCCATGTTAGTTCTTGTTTCATAGTTATTCATCTACTTTTTTACAACTACAATCAAAGTGTTTTGAGATTTGATCACATTTATGGAGGAGTAATGAAGTTTCCAAAAGGTTTAACATCATTCTTGTTATAGGGTCAATCAAGCGAGAGCCCTTAAAATGAAAAGGATGGACTATAATAGGTCAACTCCCTATAGTCAAGAACTTGAATAGGGGCCTAATATTTTGTCATAGGGTGTGTTATGGTTTATTTAATGTCATATCATATGTCTTTAGCCTTGGTCATAGTCCATGTTAGTTATTGTGTCATAGTAGTCTTCTGCTTGTTTACAACTATAGTCAAAGTATTTTGAGATTCGATCACATTTATAGAGGATAAATTAAGTTTCCAAAATGTTTAAAATAATTCTTGTTGCATGGTCAATCAAGTGAGAGCCCTTAAAATGACAAGGATAGACTGTAATAGTCTATTTCCTATGTATGCACCGTTGTCCGCCATGAATGAGCACCTAAAGGTGCTATGGAGAAGATCATCACATTAAAAAAGAGAAATTACATAGTTTTGATCACTTCATAGTTGAAAGAGATTATTTGAAGAAGATGAGGTCATTAAAGATGAAACATAAGGCTAGAGTATGGGACGTCAAATTAAAACCATAGAAACTAGCCATTTGAATTTAAAGAAATATAACTATGGACTTCATAAGCCTTCCAACTACCAAGTGTCAAAATCAAATTCAATCATGAAGAGTAAGGATCAACAAATTGAATTCAATTGGTCAAATATTGAAATTGAATGCAGGGCTGCCAAGTGTCGAATTCTCACTCAATCAGATCAAGGATCGCAATACATGAGTGATCACCCGAAGTCATAAGCTAGAATATCCTTAGATTGAATATGATGGTGCCATGTGTCATAATCACAGTGAAATATAAATAAATAAATGGAATGAATTTGATCACATGGAATGGAAGTATATCAATGGTGTGTGTTTGATCAGGTAGATCAAAGATCAACCACATGCATTCAATCATGTAAATGGGGATCTATGGATCATATGAGATAAATAAGTCAATGAGCCCAGATTGTATGTGAGGAAAACACATGGAATAATCATGTTTGATCATATGGACACTAATATTAGGGTTCAAAAAAGTAACGTAGGGATACCAAGTGTCATAATCTTGACAACATGGTCCACAAAAGGCATGTAGGGTTGCCAAGTATCACAATCTCTGATGTAGATCAAAGATCAATGGCTGACATTGAAAGTCAAGGACAAGAGACTCCCGAGGAGATCGATGTAAAAAAATTGAATAGGTTTTTTGGTGCATAAGATGAATACATGTGTCTAGAGTGATAACAGATATATTTTAAAATTAAATGAGCAGTGTGGCAAGGAAATGCCACATAAGTAAACATGTCAGATTACAAGATTTTGTGGCAAAGTAAATAATTCAAACTCATATGATACAATTAAATATAATTCAATATCATATAATAAAACCTATAGTCCTAGGAAATTGCATAGAATAGATGGGTATGAAAATGTCCTTGCTACACCATCCATCACAAGCAGTCTTGGATAGAGATTGAGGATAAATAGTGACCACTAGGTGAGAGAGTGAGAATCTATTTTTGGGACCTTTCAAGATTTAATTCATGGAATGGAAATTAGAGAGATTATATATCAGTGTCTTAACACCTCTACCATAGATTTGGTTGAGAAAATAAAGGTTTATTGGATGACACATGTGAAGAATGAGGCCCAGAAGACTAATGAATGACTAAAGATGGTGAATACAAGTGTCTAAAAGATAGCTAGTACTTTAAAAAAATATTATTAATTTCATAACATGTTTTAAACCTCCCTAAGATACTTCATATGTGTCAAATCTCCCTAGTCCATTTTAAAATGCTTGAGAGATGATCCGCAATGAAGGTAGTTACATAAAAGCTACTTGATGAGTCTCTATGCCATTTTGGAGAATTTGTCATATTTTATATGAACACTTGTCTAATAATAAATTCATGGTCTATTTCACACTCCATTCTCCTAAAATGTAACTATTTTTCATGCCTTGACATATGGCATTGTGACCCTTGAACTTCTTTTCTTATCTCTTCTCACTTCTCTCTTAAATTCTATAAGTAACAACCATTTTGGCTATTGTAACCTAATACCACACCATGTATGGTGAATCCCTATTAGAATGGAATTGTATTATTCCTTTGAAAAATAAATGCAAGTTTGGTTTTGAGTTCATGAATATTTTGCTAAGTGTGCAAAGTGATGTATGGTAGAGTTAGTGATAATTCTATATATTTATTTTCCTTATCCTTTCATTTTTATGCAAGAATTCCTATTCTAACAAGTCATATAGAATTTATTAAAGTATTTTAGGATCCTTTCAAGTGTACTATTATTATTAGAGTGTGAAATATTCCCTCTAGTTCATTTACCTTGTGTTTCTTCATGCATCTTGCCTCTATATTGAAACATTGATGCTAGAATCTTTTAGGACTTTGAAGCCACTTTATATGCCTTATTAAATTGTGATAGGAATATTATGGTCATGTGTAAATAATATTGGTGTATCACCACATTAAATTAGGTTCAATTCATGCAATATTAACTCTTTTCCCCACAAGCAAGCACTAGTTTAGGTGATAAAGATTTCAAGATATATTTAGGGAGCTAGCCCATAAATCTAGAGGCTCACTTCCAATATAGGTACACCCACATACCTAGAATGTTTTTCATTTTTCCCAAATATAGAAGAGGATTGAACACCCTCTTATAGGGTACAAAATTTGGTCATAATAATGCCTTTGAAGAATAATAGAAAGGTGATTTTTCCTTCTTCTATGCTTGTGTCTTATGTGATTTTTGTGTTTTGTTGATCTACACTTGTGGAAGAGAGTGTTCTCCCTTGTGTATGTCCATTTATCCTCAGATCCGTGCTAGTTTTATTTTGTAGGTCGTAATATGTGATTTCATCAAGATCATATAGGATTCAACTATGGAGTCATTTGTCACCCCTCTTGAGTGTTGTCATAGCTTCAAGACTTCCTATGAAATATTTATGTAAGAGTGATTGATTTGGGAGTTATGTATGCATGTCAGTATCTTTTAATCTCATTTTTAGGTTTCAAATAAGTTAAGGATCACATTTATGGTGCATCACCATTTTGATTTCAATTCTTTGTTTCCCTTCTCTCTCTATCCCTTTTCCTCTTGCAATTTTAGTAGTTGTCATGTTAGTTTAGGTCATTCAATTGGGGAACCATCCTTCTCTATATATTCACTCCACCTTTAAGTCACCCACAACCTATGAGGGTGTCCACAAGTCACTTGTGTGAGGATCCCTGAAATACCTCCTCAAAGGGTACAACTTTAAGTGACAAGAATTTATAGCACACCTAATGGGGCATGGTTTGATGATCCTTACATCATCTATTGGAGAAGTATTAGTGTTGTTCTTCAGTACATCAGCCCTTGGGGGAATTTATACAAGCATCAATGGTGACTTTGAGTTCATCTAGCTGGTCTTAGTATCCCAGGTATTCTTTCCAAGTTTTTTTTTGGCTTTACTCATGAAGATTGATGGATGGATATGAAGGGAATTTTGGTTTTACATATCCTCATCAACCATTTAATGATCCATAATATCTCTATGATGATCCATATTAGTCCTAAAATGAACCTATTTCCCCCCATATGGATCTTGTTATCAATATGAGCAACCTTTCTATCAAGAATTTTATCATTCCTTCCCTCCCCAACCACCTAGTCAAATTAACCATTTTAATGAAATTTTTGAAATAAGGAACCTTGATCTAAGAATTAATAATGAGTTGGTTTCAATTTAAGGGTAACAAGTCTAATTATACCATTCTAGCCACCCTCTTCAAGCTACCCCTAGTTCCTCCAATGAGTGGAATGAAATAAAACTCTTAATTTAAACCATTGGTATTAGGATATTGAATTTAGAGGAGAAACAAGATAAATGTAATCAGTCTTACGAGTCTCTTTTTTACCCATGTAAAACTTCCTGGACCACTTATCCCATGACATAAAAAACCAATAAGAGAGAGAAGGTTTAAAAGGCACAACTAGGGAAGTTTGCAAGCTTCTTATTTACTCCTAATGTGCTAATACAAAATCAAAAGAGAGAAGAGGTTGTAGAAAATAAGACAAGAAAATTTCTAAGTTTTAGGAGTAAATTTTCAAACAATACACCAACTCATGAGCATATTCATCCCACTCTTCCCCAAGATCATCTGATAATGCCTTATGTTCCTACTCCACCAAGTGGACCTTCTTTCTCTCCCACCATCTCTCTTTGCAAAGGAGAACTTGTTGTATGGAGAGAAAATGAAGACCATTCAGCTAAAGGGGATGATGTTGCAATTGAATATGATGAGAAAATAATCATTTTTAGTCCTCATTATATCATCAAATCAAAATTGGCACAAGAAGAAGAAAATCATTCTTTTGGGCACACTTTTGATGAATAGTATATTAAGCTTGAAGAAGAAGACATCAACTTGTTTGATGAGCTACCATTTTATGTGATGGAGGAGGATCTTGAGGTTGAAAAAATATTTAAATAAAAGCATGTGATTCAAGAATATCCTAATAATCTCAAGATCAGATTTCATACACCAAAAAATCTTGAGGAGTTACAGGACTTGTTTAAGATCTTGGGAGCAGGCTATGTTCTTATTCAAGGAGACTATGATCTGATTGTAACTAAGGAACAAAATTATGAAGAATAAAAATTCAAGAGTAGGAAAAATATAATTTCTCAAATTTTGTATTGATAAGAGGATTTCCTATTAGTTACTTATCCTAATTGGAGGCAAATAAGGAGCTACCACATGTTGTGCTCAATCTAGAGCACAAAATTAAGTAGCAAGAAGATCAAAATAATCTTACTCGTCCACTCCAAGACAATTGTATATAAATTCAAATAGATTGGGTAAGTGATTTTTTCTATGTTTTTGGAGAAGCATATCATCCATTTATTGAATATCCACTCCTCCATATATGGTTGGTTTCCCTCAAGCATGTGAAGTATATTAGATTAATAAGATAGGGAAATTATTTTGTATAACTAGTCAATCGCTTTATGTAGATGGCCTTATGATTGGTTAGTTTAGGGTAAAATAGTTTTTTTATTTCCTTAAAGTGTTAGTTACACATTGTAATAGTAGCTTAGTTATTTTATTTTCTTCCAAGTGCTAACTGCACATTGTATTAGTAGGTTAGTTGTATTTTGTTTTCTCCAAGTACCTGCATGCACATGTAATTATTCTTTGTTCCTCACTTGTGGGGAAGGTATATTTTATTTTTTTGAGATTATTTCAAGGCATTGCATCCATGATAACAATCAAATTTGTGATGGCCCTTATATGAATACATGCCCAACGAACTGCATAAGGCTACTAGTCTTTGCTTAGTAGGCAAACAATATGCAAAGATCGCCAAAATGCTAATTGTTCTAATCACCATTTGTTTGCAACATGGATTACAAGGTTTACCTAATCTTCATGAGCTCACACCATGTTTATTTTTGGGAGTAAGATTACTATTCACAAAACACTATTCATGGTTACTATTCACAGTGATTGTGCATGGTGATTTGGCATAGTTGTGATGTGGCATAATGGTGAGGTGGAGTCTATGTGATGTGGCATGGCCCATAGGGAATATTTCATGTGATGTGAGCCACATGGGCAAGATATGGGTGGAATTTCTAAGGATATTCATGATTTTTATGTCTAGAAAAGGTTAAAATGCTAATTGAAACTCAATTTAGATCTTGTGTGCACATGGGAAGTAAAGACAAAAAGTTTACTATTACTGATTGGGCTCACATGTGGAAGTGGGGCACCATTTTGGCATCACATGGTGGCAGGTTTCCAAGTAAAAAGTGGAAAGCATTTTTTTACCTTGCACATGTGGGGAACAACATTCACTATTAATCATTATGCAACACATGTGGAAGTCAGTCATAATTTTTGAAGTCACATGGGGGTGGCTGATCTTGTCTCCTAAGATGCTCTACATTTTTGAATCCTTTGCACATGAAGACAAATATATCATTGTTGATCACATGCATGAGTTGAAGTGGGTCTAATTTTTTCTTCTCCCTTGTCTTTTTTCCCTCCTCTCTCTCTCCTCATGCATTTTTTTAATAAAAATATAGCTAATCCTTTGTAATTCATATTATTGACAAGTTTTATAATGCCTTTGAAGAAAAATAGAAAGATGATCCTGCCTTCTTCCATGTTTATGTCTTTTGTGATTTTTATGTTTTGTTGATCTACACTTGTGGAAGAGAGTGTTCTCCCTTATGTATGTCCATTTATCCTCACCTCTATGCAAGATAGATTTATTTTATTGGTCATAGTCTGTGATTTCATCAAGCTAATGCAAGATTTAGTTGTGGAGTCATTTTTCAACCCTCATGAGTGTTGTCATAGCTTCAAGTCTCCGTATGAAATATTTATACAAGAGTGATTGTTTTGGGAGTTGTGTATGTGTGTCAGTATTTTTTAGTCTCATTATGCAGGTTTCAAGCAAGCCAAGGATCACATTTCTAGTGCAACCATTTTTATTTCAATTCCTTGTTTCTTGTCTCTCTCTATCCCTTTTCCTCTAGAAATTTTAGTGGTTGTAGTGTTAGTTTAGGTGATTCACTAGGGGAACCAACCCTATTTGGATATTCACTCCACCTTTAGGTCACCCAAAACTTAAGAGTTTTTTCATAAGTCACTTGGGTGAGGAGGCCTGAAACACCTCCTCAAAGGGTGCAACTTTAAGTGACAATAGCTAGTTCAAAAAAGGTCAACCAAGGGCATAGAAAGATACCAAACTTGCCATAAAACCATGCTCTAAAGGACCAAATAAAATTCTTATGCTCAAAAGAATTGAAAACTACTTGAAAAACCCCTAAACTAAGGAGAGAGGAGGAAAACGTAATCAGATTCTGAGCAATTTTAACCCATTGCGAAGTCTCATTCATAGAAGGATGGGCCCCAAACACTTTATGAATAGAGTTTTGCGACCCAAGGAGTACTCAAATCCTCAAGTGTAGAATCAAATATTTCTAGCTTAGGAGATTCCTTAGAAAATAACACTGGAACATTCCCAAGGTGGAAAAAAAGAGAATGAGAGGCCCCATCAGGGGGTGCATTCTCTTCAAGCAAGCTAGTTAAGGGGGGCTTAACGACTCTATCATAACAAAGTAAAGAGGGATCTTTGGAACATAGAATCTAGGATTTACAATATTACATGTAGACGTGGTAACGATTCCCTACATTCCTGCACTCGAAAAAAGACTTTGTTCAGATTTGGTCTCAACCAAAGTTCCTGGATGGCAATATGTATTTACAACTATATTTTTTTATCTTTTACGCCATCTATCTTTTAATGCATTTGTGCATTTTTTTTATGTTTTGATTTTTTATAATACTTTTTTTGACTCTAAACTATTGGAACATTTAAAAGGCACTAATGAATTAATAACTTTCCTATGGTTGATATGTTTTATTTTTAATTATTTTTTAATTTTAAGTGTACATTTAATTGAAATAATTAAGTAATTAGTTTAACGACGTAAACAATTTAAGGTAATCAACACATGTGCGTTTAAGTCATTTCCAAACAATCTCCACAAGTAATGATTACAATAATGACCCGTGTGTGTTTAAATCTACAACAAACTCCTCTACAAACTTTCAAGCCTTAACAAAAAAATATTGTTGTCATTAAATTACAAACCTCTTAATAACTTATTATAATTTGTGCTTTGATCCTCGTGAGGGATTGAACATACACTTCATGTAGACAAAAAGTTTTCTAAAGCATCGTATATAATTTCATTTAGGAAAATTTATACACATTATCGATTATTACTTGATTTCTAGAAAAAACATTATAAATAGTTAATTAAAAAAATTGAAGGCTGACCTTATGTGTCATTTAATCCAAAGAATGTAATACATTACTACTACATGCGTTTTTTTTTACATGTAGTCATAAAGCTACAAATAATTTGATGGAATGAGAAACTCATTGAAATATGTTTGACTTTGTGTAATAGGGTTTGACCTTGTGTAATGCATGTCTACTACATATGTTTTGTTTGCATGCAGCTATATAAGTATAGTTGAGAGGGCCTCCAAATAATTTAATGGCATGAGAAACTCATTTAATGGCATGAGAAACTCATTGAAATATGCATGGCTATTATATAATTTGATATCAATCTTTATTTTCTATATCACCTAGTATCATCGGTATTCAACTTAGCCTTAAACACAATTAAAATACATTAAAGCACACAAATTAGGGTTCAATTAATTTTAATTGTACCATTGATTGAATCAATCAAGGAAATTGGTTCAACTCAGAGCTAAAGCAAAGTCAATTTTAATGTCTGGGGATGATTTTAATGGTTCAGGTTAAGAATCACGCAGAGCATAATGAACTCTGCCATTGCCACAATTAACGAAGCAGAAGAAGTCACTAGCCACCCCACCATCATTAGCATAAAAAAAACAGTCTTCATGGCTCTGCGCGCTCTCTCCATTTTCCCCCTTCCTAACCATGCTAACTAACTAATTCCCTTAATTAAATCTCTGCAAATGCCGACTAACGAAACAAATTCAGTTAATTGAATCTTTGCAATACGAAGAAGATGCTAGGGCCTGGTCAGACAATTTTAATTTAACTTGGACGAATTAATTTCACATTTTGACGCTTGAACCTGCCGCCAAATTAGCGAGGTGCACTAATTTTGGCCCGCCAAGTGGAGAAAATAATGTCTAACCGGTTGTTTTAACCAGTGCTTTACCACTGTAGAAAATTCGACCTAAAGATCACCAAAAATATTTCAACGATTTCATTTACGTATTTTTATTTTTTTCTTTGTTGATGGAATAGAACTTATATTATTAATATATTAAAATTACAAGACTATTCATAAAAAAAGGTTGGTGATAAGAGAGCACGTCATAATGACACTTTTAAAGGTGAAATTGGAAAACATTTCTTTTAAGAAACTTCGGTCTAGTGACTCGAGTTAAGTCGAGGTTAATAAGAGTTAATGAGGCTTTAGAAAAAAGATTTTGCTGACCCTCACCATCACTTGTCTACTGCCAGAGACATTTTTCATCTAAACATTGACTAACCACTAAATCTTGTTTAAACAATCTTAAATTCATTTGTTTATATGTATTATGGGTCGTTGAGATCAAATTAGGTATGAAACCTTTTCCTCTCAGCGATTCAGATTTGAATGTGTTGTGCCATGCCTTAAATAGCATAAATTTTGTTAAAGTTTTTTTAACCTTTCAAAACATGACACATTGACACACATACTTTTGTGTCTGTTCTCCATTATGTATATCGATGCCATTACAAGTTGGGCCTCTACATGGGAAATGTGATGGTTGCAAGTCTTTGTCCAAGTCAAAGTATTTAATGCACCTTTTCGATTACATATGGCTACAAAATTAATTTTTTCATTGACAATATTTTTGTAAGGCTTTTCTCTGCTAGGGGTGACTTATCCACAATTAACATTTACTTAAAAGAGAATTCACAATTTGTCCCTTTTAAATCCAAGCATTGAGTGAAGAGTGGTTTCATATAATCAATGTCAACCACGTCGTCCTTGAAGAGAACAACTCTTGATCCTCATTGCTCATGGGATTTATTTTTGTCCATCATCTACGTATCTCAAATCAAAAAAAAAAAAAAACACTTCCTTTCAAAATCAAGAATAACATATCTATGGAGGTCAAGGATGTGAGATCTCTTCTCCTACATTTTTGAAACAGGTGGGTAATATTGTGGATGTTAAAGGTAAGAAGCAGAGTCTTGAACAAACTTTTGAACAAGCCAATACTTCATCTTTGAAGACCAAGGATGGTGTTCTTTCAAACCCTCAAGAGAATCCACATGAAAATCAAAATCCTTCAAAAACTCCTTGTGTAAATATCATAGAAATAGAGGCTCTGCTTGAAAAACTAGGTAAAATTGATGAACTCTCTCCAAAAATGATGATTAAAGGTTGTGAATTTATTTCAGAGCAGTCACAAACTATAAAAAGTATTATTCAGAATTCAGATTTCAAATTGGAGGTAAATGTTGTCAACTCAAAAGATGATTGAAACTTGAGAGAAGATAATCCTATGATTGAGGCTCTAGACATTGATTCAGAGACTGAGGAGTATGAATCAGAGGAAGAGTTGAATTCCACAGAATGCCTATCTATTTCTCAGACATGAAGTGCCTTAAAAATTTTGAATTGTGGAAAACCTAAAAGAAAAGGTAGAAGAACTATCCAGGATCTTGTTGTAGGGGAAGTCTCTATAGGTAAGTAAGGCACTCTTTCTAAATACTTTGGACTTGAGAAGCAGGAGGTGGAAATCCTCCCTCGATTATCATGAAGATTATTTCATAGAATCTTAGGGGTCTCAATGCCCCTAAAAAAAGATATATGGCTAAACATCTATTCTCAAATGAAAATCCTAATGTCTTACTAATTCAAGAAACCAAATTAAATCTAGTAGAAGCCTCAAAGTTAATGTGGCTTGATTGGAAAAGATGGAATAGTTATTTTGTGGAAGTGGATGGGGCCTTAAGAGGTTTGGCCATTGTTTGGTTTCCTTACAAAGTTCAGTGGATATTTTAGAAATGGGCAACAATTGGCAATTTTGTAAAATCACTTGATCTAGGTCAGATTTGAGCTTCTTCCTATCTAACATTTATGCACCAAATGATTCAAATAGTAAACTACTTCTTTGGACTGAATTGGCTAATCTTTTCTCATGATTTGTGAATTCTAATATTGTGATGGGTGATGATTTTAATGTCATTTTATCTCCTTCGAAAAAATGAGGTGACAAAATCATAAGAACTCTGAATAAGCTTGATTTTATTTAGTTTATATGAATATTGAGATCTTAGATATACATCTAAAGCAGGTATTGTTTACCTAGAGTAACAGAAGATGTGGTGAGCAAAATATTTTGGAACATTTGGATAGATTCCTAGTTTCTAATAACTAGATGTCTCAAATCTGGGTTACAAAAAGTTCCATCCTTTCATTTGCAAGCTCTAACCACTTGTTTATTGTTTTGAATGTCAATATTGATCATATACCCTTCCTTTTCCCTTTCAAGTTTTAGAAAATTTGGCTCTGGGTCCATTCTCTTCCAAGACTTATAGAAGTGTGGTGGAAGAATTGTCACATTCAGTCATGCTCTCTCATGTTTAAAATGGAAAAAAAAAACTTCAATATATCAAAGGTTGTCTTCGACAATGGAACATTAATTGTTTCAAAAACATCTTCCAGGAAAAAATTAGGGTTGAAAATGAGTTAGAGAATCTCAATCAAACTATATACGAAGTTGGAATGGATCAAATTTCATATGGCAAAGAATTTTTTTTACTTGTAGAATATGAGGAATTGCTCCAGAAAGAGGAATTTTTTTGCAAACATTAATCTAGAACAGTCTTTTTAAAAGAGGGAGACAAAAACTTTGCTTTTTCCACAATTTTGTAAGTATTAAGTGTAATTTCTCTATTGTCAAATTCGTTCTTTTGTTGGTATCAATTTGGGCACTCAATTGAAGATTTGTAATGAGGCTATCAATTTTTTTGGTGATCTACTTAGAAATGATAAGGCCTCAGACCTTGAAGCTCAGAATCACAACCTCAATTTTATTCCTTAGCTAGTCTCCCTTGATAAAAATGTGAAATCACTAGCTCCCTTCACCTCGAAGGAAATTCAAACTATGGTTTTTTATATGGAAAAAGATAAAGCACCTAGGCTAGATTGTTTCATTGTGGATTTTTTCATTATTTTTGGGATTTTGTGGGGGAAGACATCTTACAAATGGTGGAATAATCTAGAAGGAGTAATAAGTTTTTACCAAATCTTAATGTTACCTTTATTTCACTCATTCCAAAAGGGGACTCACAAGATTTTTTTAGTAATTTCAAGCCTATTTCTCTGTGTAATACAGTTTACAAAATCATCTCTAAAGCAATGGCAGCAAGGTTCATGCCTATCCTAGATTTTATGGTCTCAAAGGAGTAGGTTGGTTTTGTTCTTGGAATGAATATTCAAGAGGGAATCATTATTGCCCATGAAATCATCCTCTTCTTATCCATTACTTGTCGGAAGGGTATCATGCTCAATCTTGAAATAAGTAAAGTATATGATAGGGTTAATTAGTGTTTTTTGATCAAAACTCTGGAAACATTTGGGTTTGATAAGAGATGGTGTGATTGGGTTTTTCGTTGCATCTCTATCCCTAAATATTCTATTTTGGTTAACGAAAGTCTAACAGGCTTCTTTGATCTGCCAAGGGCATTAAATAAGGAGATTCCTTCTATCCTTTTCTTTTTATTTAGCTGGTTGAAGCCTTAGGAAGGGCAGTGAAATTTTCTAAGGAAACTTCTTTTCTACATGACATTCAAGCCACATAAGGTATTGAAAATCTTACCCATCAACAATTTTTTGATGATACTTTCCTTTTTGGTCAAGCCTCGATGGGTGAAGCTCAAATTTTCAAATCCATATTGAACAACTATGAGGTGGCTTCTGGACAAATGGTAAACACTAGAAAGTTTGAATTTTTTTTCATGAATTATTCTAAACAAGAATAATAGGCTATCTCTCTAGTTCTGGGTTTCAACATTAGAAAGTTGCCTTCTAAATATTTAGGTGTTCCTCTCTTTTCTAGGATGACCAAACAAATTCATTGGGAATGACTTGTTAACTCTTTTAAATCTTGGCTAACTTCATGGTAAGGTCGTTGGTTGACACTGGTTGGACATATCACACTCAATAAATTTGTCTTGAGTTCTCTACCCATATATTATCTCTCGGTGCTTCAACCACCTTGTCATATAGTTAAACAACTCAATCAAATCATGAAAGATTTTTGGTGGCAAGGAACACATATTCAAAATAAAATCTCATTATTGAAATGGGAAAGGGTTTGCAAAGTTAATAAAATGTGAGGATTTGGAGTGAAAAAAATGAATTTTCAAAATAAAGCTCTTGGAGCTAAACTTGTCTAGGGAATGCTCTCTAAGCCCAACTCTCTATGGTCTAGGTTGCTAAGAAGTAAATATCTTGTTTTAGACAATCACTGGAGGATGGTTTCTACTACTAATCCCCCCAAAGGGTCACACTTTTGGATTTTTTTTGTTGAATTGTAGGTCTTTGATTTCAGAGCATGTTTCGTGGACAATCATTAAAGGATAAAAAAAATTGGGCGGACTCTTAGAATGGACAAAATCCTATTGTTGATTTACCTTACATGGAAGAGGTTAGACGTATTCTTTCAACTGTATGGGGCATCTTGGTTGTCAACTATGTGGAACTCTAATAGCCTAACGGTGTGTCTTATTAGGAGTGGAAGAGCTTTGACACTTTGCATATCTTAATGGACCAACATTTGAGATTGGTTGACTGCTTAAAGAATTGGAAGATCCTCCTAAATGATAAGGATGATGCTCTATATTAGATTGGAGCCAAATATAGTGTTTATACAATTAATCTTGGCTATCAAATAGTGAATGTTACTGATGACATGATGGTTTGGAAAAGATTCATTTGCTAGGACAAGATCAGGCTTCAGAAAGCCAGTGCATTTGCATGGCTTGCTATTCAAAACCTTGGTTACAAAAAATTAGTTTCATTGGTCCTTCATGATGTTGCCTTTGCAAAGACAATGAAGAAACTACTAACCATATTATATATGAATTCCCCTTTTCAAATTGGTCTTGGGCATGGCTGTATTGTAAATTGGAATGGTCTTGGGCTTAGCCACCTTCTTTGCACACTGAATTTTCATCCTAGCCAATCGGTGATTACAAGAACTCTCTGTATGGTCTCTAGTGGGTCAGTGTTGCTATCCTTGTCTGGACACTTTGGAAGGAGAGAAACCAATGAATTTTTGAAGGTAAAGAAAAATCCCTTGTTGTGATTTAAAAATATCTCCAGGTGTCAATTTTAGAAGTTATTTCATCTCAAATCAAAAGGAGGAATGGCTTTCTTTCAGCCTAGGATATGAGGATGAGTGTGAAATGGAGGCTTATTTCCCTTCCACCTGTTAATGGGTTCATAATAATTTCAAGTAAAAAAGAAAGAAAGGAGAAGAGTTCTTGGATTTCTCCACCATCATGGTGGTTCAAATTAAATTCTGATTGTGCTTCTAGGAGAAATTTGGTGCTTCCAGGGTTGGTTATATCATCTGAGGTTGTAGAGGATCCTTGATCAATGTTATTTCCAAAAAATTGAAGATGGAACTAACAATGAAGTGGAAGCACAAGCATTGGTTACTAGGATTAACCTTGCCATTCACTACAATATATATAATCTCCTAATTAAAGGAGATTCTCATATTATAATTTTTGTACTTTTGAAAAAAGATGCCTCCTTTGGAAACTTGAAAATATTTTATCTAGTGTTTGGGGAAAACTGAACAATTTTACCTCTTTGGAATCTAAGCATTACTTCTGAGAGGCTAACATTGTTGCAAATTTTATTACCAATTATGAAATTGATCAACTTGAAACAAGAAGAATGGATAATGTTCATGATACCTGGGGCTATTTTCCATAGTTATCTTCCATTGATATGGTTCTTTGATCTTTATTTCCTTTCAATTTGATTTCTTAAATCAAAAAAAGGGAAGCTTTGATAAATGGGGGAATTCTAAATTCTAAAAATCCATTTTTTGCAAATTGACTTTGAGGCCTTTGGATGGGCCAAATCTTCTGTAATTTTTTTTTTAATAATCAACATCATTGATTATTGTTTCAGAGCAGCTCCCATCATTATTTCCAATCTTGCCACCTCATTGGCTTTTTAGATGGCATCCCTGTGACATGCACATATTATGTTTAATCAAAGGTGGTAGCTGAGTGCATTAAATTATAAGGATTTGGCTTGATTTCCTCTCATTGGGTGGTTGTTTCAAATCATTTTCTTTCTCCCTTGGGCTACAGGTAGTTAGTCATAGAACCTTTGCATTATAATATGGATCATGGGGTGAAGTTAGCTCTTGATACATCAGTAGTATATGGTGGTAGCATTTTTTGAGAAATGACATTTAATGGAGGCATTTCATGGGCAAGGCTCAAGAATATATTTTGGGTTCTTTGTGAAAAAACATTTTAGGCAATATCATCAATTTTGGGCAAGGATTACTTGGATCAGGACCTACATAGTTGAGTCAATTTAGTAGTGGTAACAATGTTTGCCAAAAATCTTATGTATATTTTGTTAGATACTAAGGCGGTTTCAAACTTGGTTATGTTCTTTGTCAAACTGAATCATCATCGCAGTCTAGTGGAGGAAAATAATTTTTTTGAATTGGGTCCCCAACCCAATCTTCCATTTATTGGCTTGAATGGGGTTGGATTGGTGCCTATTTCTGCTTTTCAAGCACTATAGACAATATTCATGGTTATTATAATCTTTATTGAGGAGATTCATCAGAAGGTATGTGATAATTACTTAATAGATGGTCATTTCATGTCTTTGCCTCCCATGCCACACCTCAAAAACCCAACCATGCAAATATCTCATTAGAAGGAGACCAAACACAATAAGGAATGGGTGGATCCAATCAAAATGTTGGAAAAATTGGTGGTTCAGGGGGGATTTCCACTCCATATTGGATACCAAATATGCCATGATGGGTCATCACAAATGTCATGTAGGGCCATTTGGATAGCAACAATGCGATCAAGTCTCTAGGTGGTTTCAAGATCAAAATAAAGGACTCCAAGTGGACTCTGATAGGTGAAGCTTCTTCCATGGATTTTAAGAGAAAGGAAATCATCATCGTGGATGATCTCAAAGATAAGGTGGTACCTAAGTAAGTAGACTGTGGTATATCTGCTTGTTTTTGGTTTTCCATGTCACTGTGTTTTGTTGGATGGCCTCTTGGCCCTTCTGGGGTTTCCCCTTTTTATGGAAGTTGGTTTTATGTGTTTTTCCTTCTTTATCTTGGCATGCCACTTAATTTGGCCTTGCCTATTTTTGTGTTTTAAGTCAAGTTCCTACATACTTGGTTGGTTTTTGTATAACTTAATATGGTTGGGGACTAGTTTAAACCCCATAACAATCCAAAAAAAGAGTTTATGGAAATGATAATTATATAATATTTAATGTATTATTGAGTGATATTTTTATTAATTAATGAATGGATTATTTTATGAAAATATTATGTTGATTGAAAAAATTGATTCAAAATTAACACTAATCAAATGAAGTATAATATTCTAAGCAAGTTAAGAACCTATTTATTTATGTAGATATGGCTCGACCAAAATTGAACACTGAAAATGAAGAACAACAAAGATAAAAATAAAGAGAATATCAAAGACAATATATCAGATAAAAACAATAACAAATGATAGATTCACAAAAGAGAAACAAAGAAAAAGTTGAAATGATAATGATAGACAAAAATTTCAAGAATGCAAGGCAAAATTGACAACTAAAGAACTAGATTAAGAAAAGAGGCAACATGCAGATAAGATGAAATACATTTGGGCATAAACATCTCAAGATGAACAATATGTATTAAGAACAAGATTACAAAGACAAATGTGTTTAGATCAATTAACTGAGGCAGAATGACAACAAAAATAATAACTTCATCATGAAGCATTTCAAAGGCACTACCAGCTATCGATTCATAATGTTGACATCAATTTTGAAGAACCAAACTTGATATCGATAGATGGTGTGATCCAAACACCAGATAATACATTTCAAGTTGTAATGGATGTTGATGTTGAAAACACTCCATAAAATAAAGATATATAAGAGCAAACAACATCTCAACTTACAAGAAGAAGACGAATGGAAAATAATGATTTAGAAGAAGAGTCAACTTTTCAACCTAAAAGAAGAAAAATGCAAGATACAAAAATTGAAAAAGAGTAAAATACAACTGATCCCAATGGATGGTTGGGAGAGATTTGAAAAAATTTCAAATTATTTTTTGACATGGCTTAGCTAATATTAGTTCACCAATAATGTGTTATATTTATCAAGACATTTTTATTGGAATAAATGTTTATCAAACCCCTAAAGGCCCTGTATGCAATATATGTCAATAAGATAAAGGTCATCATATGTTTGCAACATCGAATAATATGGATCCTTGACCATAACCACCAAAAATTGTAAACTTAACATAAGTTGAGAAAATGTTAATAGCCTGTGTCAACCCAATCCTACAAGTGACACATGCAAGATGAGGCCAATATAAATATAAAGGACATACAATCAGTTTTTCACAAGAAGTAAAACAAATTGATAAGGTTTTGACACATTAAATAAAATATTTTCTAATGATTACAGTTCAATAAAGGGATCAACATGGAACAAATTAAAACTTTATTGTCAATAGAGAGAAAGTATATAAGGCAATAAAATATAAAATATAACATGACATATTTTATTCTAATGTTCAGATTGATGACAATTCACTCAGTAATCTTACACTTGACTTTGATAAATATATCCTTAACCAATTGAACTCTGTATATATGCAATTTGTATTTTTTGGTCCACTGATGGAGATGGATGAAAGAAATATCATTGATCACACAACTTCAATGGCCTCTAAACTCCCTAATGCACTAAAAGAGATGAAATTAATCCATGCATGGGTAAATAACCCTAATGCAGATCTTGGATCATTGATTGATTAGTTGGGGATTGGAACATCTCCTATAAATGAGTATGTAACATTAGGATTACTTGATATGGAATTTCTAACATTGTTTCCTGATGGAAGATGTCATTATATAGAACCATGGTTGAAAGGAGTACATCTGCATGAATTTGTTAAACATCTATTTCAATATAGGGATCACCATTTTGGTTGACATTCATGATTTAGATATTACATGATGAACATGATCATGATATATTGTGTACAAAATTCCAATGCAGTGTTCATGAAAAAGATCCTTCAAGAGATGCCAATCACTATCATTGAGTTATGTGATCATATGGATAATGTACTCCAATCCCATTTAGTAGATAATTTCATGCAGTTTGGAACCTCATTGAGGGGTACAAGGTCATATTGGGAAAAATATCATGGTGAATTAATGGACATGTTGCATCAAATAAGATCACCTACCATTTTATTCACATTGAGTGCATCTAACATGTAATGGCATCATCTACATCCACTAATGCTAGGAACCTCCGCAACAGATCCATGAGAAGCCCAAAATTAGTGAAGAAAGAATATTATTGATTATCCTAATATAGTGGCACACTATATGCACTTATGACATTCATTTTTTTGTAAAGAGATATTGTAAAAAGGAATGAAAGTAAAAGATTAGTAGTCTATATATGAATGACAACATAGAGGTTCACAACATGTGCATGGATTCATATGGTTAGACAGAGCACCAAATATGGATAACCTTGATTGAAAAAATTATTTTGAATGAAGAAATGCTGAGAATTACTTCCATTCTATTGTTCATGTTTGGAATTATCAGGAAGATCCACACCAATGAAACATATAGGTATGTTATCAATGATTAGGTAATCTATATTCTATGCAATATCCATATTTTATCAATGTAAGTATCAAATTGTTATACATAAATAATTTTAGGCATCTAAATTTTTTATGAAACATCCATGTCTTTGAAACACGAGTGGATATGGAACATGATTACGAAGATCTACTTAATTGTGTATAATGACATACAACATGTAGAGAGGGTGATTGCATATGTAAGAAAAGAGGGAAAATGGTTTTTAGGTAAGATTTTCAATCATTTAAATAGTTGTATAAAAATCATACATAGTATTTATAAAAGAACTAACAATTTGAGTTATTATTTCTTCTAGGTATGGTGCACAATGGCCATTGAATTTAATGGATCAAAATTATATGAAGACTTAGACATATGAGATAAAAAATTTGAGCCTCAAGAAATTACGATAGATTCAATACACACAATCACTATATATTACAGATATAAAGAGTAAATTTAGATTGGCAACCTATTCTGTCCAAACACATTGTGGTCAAATACATTGCTAAGTATGCTTCAAAGGTAGAGAAGAGTTATATAATTTATCATCAAATGTTGATTTGGCTTGCAAACATTGAAAAACCTAATGAATTATTAGGAAGAACATATATAGAAGACTTCTAACTGAGACAATTATTGAAAGAGACATTGGGGCACAAGAAACATATCACATGTTGTTAAATATTTTATTAGTAGAGATTAGTATGGAGTATTTGTGAAATTTAATGTTTCATGTCAAGTTTTCAAACCTATATACAAAAATGAGGAAATTGATCATGAAGAGCATACAATGTCTTTCATTTATGGATACAAGAATAGGCCTTTTCCATGTAAATAAGATCACTTATTAAGGTAACTAGATCTTGGACATATAATCCAAGGAGGTAAAAAGAAAAAAAATGGGAGGCAAAGAATATTTCAAGTATTGTGAGAATATTTACAAGGTTTTACTAAATATGATACTAAGATGAAGATAATTAACTTGTTCAATAAAATATAGTGGAACATGAGTGTAAAATCATATCCAGGCTACAACATGGCCAAGTTTTGGAATTTAGTGAGATATATATGTTGGGAAGAAGAGATATTGATAGACAAGCATTATGGAATAATGAATATAGAGGTGAAAAATAAACAAATAAAGCAATTAAATTCATAAGAACCATGAAAGATAATGGATTTCTTATAGATGACGATATAACACCAATGATGAGTAATGAAACCTTGGGTGCCAAACAAAAAGAAGCACTTGATATGGTTATGACACATTATCATGTAGGTCAAAATACTTTTCCCTTATGCATGATAGTCTAAGGATTAATAGGAACAAGGAAATAATATCTAACAGGTGTCATTCATCGAACTCTTCAAGATGTAACATTCCCAGAGTGATCTCTACTTTTATTACTTGTACCAATTGGAGTTGCAACATTCAAATTGGTGCTTCAACTATCCATGCATAACTTCAAATTCCAATTGTGGCTTTTGTTGAATTAGAAGGAATAATACTTACAAGTTTCCTAGAGGATATCTACCACATAAAATACGTATTTATTAATTAAATTAGAGTCATTGGGCAAAATTTGCTACAAAACATAGACTCTAGACTCTGTCAAGAATATCTTGAAAATGCAAACATGATTTTTGGTGGTACATCTATTATTTTAGCTAGATATTTAGGTTAGCTTCCTATGTTAGTGATAGACCACCATATGATAATAGCATATGAGCAAAATTATTGTGGGAAGAATTTAAAAATAGTTGTTAATTTAGATAAGACATTTAGACAAGAAGGAAAAAGTGATGACCAACAAGGTTTCATCAGCTACTCACAAATCTAATTGATGCAAATTTGACAATAGATGATTGGAAGCTAGATAACAAGAACTAATATTGGAATAGATAGAGCCACCAATGAAGAGTTTGATAATTGTATTCATTTATTTTTCACAAATGATAATGTGCATAACCACAATAAAATAAAATTATATTCAGTAAAAATATCGGTTGCATGTAGCATTGCAACCAAAGTAGGAAGTGTCAATGCACCATTGGGAGGTTCAAATGATGAACTTGGTGTGGAGTTACTAATTGTTATAAGGGTCATGTTAACTTACAATCTTTGGATGTTTTTAAATGGAGCTCTACGGTATATCAGAAGTATAATCTACAAATGTAAGAATACCCCATTAGAACCACCAACGTGTGTTATGGTCGAGTTTGAAAATTACTTGGGAATACTATTTGAAGATGAAACTCCATATATAGTTATAATTGCACCAACGCAAAGGGGATACACAACCCAAATACCCTTGCAGTTGGTTAGGGCATTAACAATATATAAATCACAAGGTTTGACTCTTTCAAAAGCCACAATTGATATAGGTCAAAGAGAAAGAACATGATTAAAATTTATGGTTATATCTCGTGTAAAGTCCTTGGAAGGACTACAAATGCTACCTCCATTTACATATGACCACTATAAAAAACTAAAAAAATGAAAAACAACTTTTCAAATGGAAAGCTGAGGAAGAGAGATTGAAACTCTTAGAGGAAAAATAATTTCATGTAATTATGAAAAAATTCATGTACTTAATCATTATTTGACATTATGAAACATGGTTTTAGGATTCGATTGTGTAGTTTTTTTAGTCAAATTCATTGACCCATGTTTCATGAGTAGTGGTTCACAAGAACCCATCTTTCATAATTTGACTCATTGTGGAAAATTAATCCTACTTATCAATTATTTGATATTTTATGTGATGCGTATGGTACATTTTGATGAGTATTAAATAACTATTTAGATTAAATTTTTTAGATTATGTATATTAAAGTTTTGGGTGATTTAATGTAATGTATACTATAGTTTTGTATGATTTAATGTGATGTATATTATACATTTTAATTTTTATGAAAAACTTCATATTATATGTTAAATAAATACATGAAATGTACAACTGCTACTAACATACATATCTTAAATAAATTTATGTAAAATATGTCAAGAGATATCATTTTCGAGGTACCTATTCCATTTATGTCACAAATCCAATATAAGATAGGTGTCTCAAGAATGATATCTCTCGATGTATTTTCAACTGAATGATACAAAACTTAGATAAATCTTAGATACCTAAGATTTATCTAAATGGAAGGTCCAACAACATGTGCCATGTTTCTTATGCCCCAACGTCACATTTCAAATGTTGTGAAAAGATTATATTTTCTATGATAAATACCTCGAAAATGATATCTCTCGACATATTTTACATAAATTTATCTACAATAGATATATCAAATTTCATTTAATTACAGACCTCTTAATAACTTATTACAATTTATGCTTTGATCTTCATGAAAAATGGAGCACATAATTCATATAAACGATTTTTTTTATACAACATATTATATATATGTATGAAAAGTTATGCACATTATCAATTATTGCTTGATTTCAAACAAAGATATTGTAAATAGTCAATTAAAAAAAAATTAGGTCGGCCTTATGTGTCATTTAATTTAAGGTACGTAATGCATGGCTACTACTTGTGTTTTGTTTGCATGTAACCATATAAGCATATTGGACGGGAGCTACAAATAATTTGATGGCATGAGAAACTCATTGCAATATGCTTATAAAAATTTTTACATGAAAGAAAATTCATATGCAAACAGTCCCACGTGCCAATTACTAAACTTTAATTTTAGTTTTCAATTTTTATTTTCTATCATCACCTAATATCATCCGTATTCAACTCAGCCTTAAACACAATTAAAATCAATTAGAGCACGCACATTAAGACTCAATTAATTATAATTTCACTATTGATTGAATCAATCAAGAAAATTAATTCAATGTAGAGCTAAATCAAAGCCAATATTAATATATGGGGATGATTTTAATGACTTTTATTCATTCCTATAAATATTTTTTCTAATTTATTGAATCTTATCAATTTTTGTTTTATTATTTTTTTAAATGTCTTTTCATTTTATAACTTTGGCCTTGTTGTAGTGCATTACTTTATACTAAAGACATTTCCATTTTCTTTAAAAAGTAATAGGATGCTACATATCTAGGTTTTCTTCAATTTAGATTCTTTACCATCCTTTTCTCTTGATTGATGATTTTTGTTACTATTTTTTTCAGGGTCATTTTTTATCTTAAACTTTTTATTAATTGTTATGAAATTATGTGATATATTATAACTTTTATATTCATTTAATTTTTTTGAGTCAATTTAAATTATTTTACGAAAGTTTTTTTATTTATTCATTTTATACATTTTTAAAGGTTTTATTTTAGAAGGTCAAAAATAATCTTTAATAAACAATTAAATGTCGTATCTTTTCAACAATTAAACATTATTAATTTTGTATGGTTTACCTTGTAACGTTAAAATTGTAGACTTTATTTTCTTAAAAAATATATTTACATTCTATTGTGAAAAATGGTTTGAAGTCTTAATAATGGATTCAACAATTTTTTGTAATGTTTAAAGTAATAGACTTACTTTATTATATATATTATAATTTGCAGAAAGGTTTGAAATATTAATAATAGATTCAACCAATTTAAAAAATGATTATCTCGAAAGACCTAATTTATAGTGACAACAATATGGGGATCACTATAATGTCTTACCCTGAAAGGAAAAACCACTTCTAACATAATACTATCCACAGAGTTTTTATAATACCACCTATATATTATGTTTCAAGCCTAACTATATTGTACATAATGCCATCATTTTTTGTGGTAGAAAGAATCACGCAGGGCATAATGAAGTTTGCCATTGCCCTCATGGATTTGCGCACACTCTCCATTTTTGCCCTTCCTAACCTATGGTAACTAACTAATTAGTGGGGTACAATTTTTTTGGAAGAGCGTGAAATAGACGGTCTGGATGTGTCCTCCCTTTTTGGCCTGCCATTGGTGGAAAAGAAGTCTGACTGGTCATTTTAACTAGTGCTTTACCATTGTAGAAGATTTGACCTGAAGATAACTGAATATTTTAATGATTTATTTCAGCATTTTTTTTCATATTTTTCTTCTTTTTTTAAAGATGAAATAGAGCTTATATTATTAATATAAATATATTAAAGTTACAAGATTATTCACAAAAAAGGGTTGGTGATAAGAGAGTACATTACAATGAGACACACTTTTAAAGGTGAAATTGGAAAATAATTCTTTTGGAACTTGAGTTTACTAACTTGAATTAAGTCAAGGTTAAGGAGAGTTAGTGGTCCATTAGGAAAAATATTTTACTAGGCCTCACCGTCACTTGTTTACGTCAGAGGCATTTCATGAGTAGAACCCTAACCATTTTTCATCTAAACATTGACTAACCACTAAATCATGCTTAAACAATCTTAAATTCATTTGTTTATATTCAATATGGGCTATTGAGATCAAAGTAGGTATGAAACCTTTTACTGGCAGCAATTTAGATTCAAACGTGTTGCACCATGCCTTAGATAACATCGATTTTATTAAAGTTTTTTTAACCTTTCAAAGCATGACATGTCGACACATATACCTTTGTTTCTATTCTCCATTATGTATATCGATGCCACTAAAATTTGGGTCTCTACATGGGAAAGGTGATGGTTACAAGTCTTTATCCAAGTTAAAGTATTTAATGCACATTTTTTATTACATATAGCTATGTAATTATTTTTTTCACTAATAAGGTTTATGTAAGGATTTTCTCTATTGAGGGTGACTTATCCATAATTAACATTTACCTAAAGGAGAGTTCATAATTCATCCCTTTCAAATGCAAACATTGAGTGAAGAGTTTTTTCATATAATCAATGTCAACCACATCATCCATGAAGAGAAAAAACACTTTTTATTTATTACTCATTGGATTTATTTTTGTTCATCATCTACGTCTCTTAAATTAATAAAAGTCCCTTAAAAATAAAGAATAATATATCTTTGGAGCTCAATGATGTCAGATCTCCTATTGCATTTTCTCATCAATAACCACTTTGTAAAATTTGAAGTCTATTGAATCCCAATCTATTTTATGTTGCATCACTGCCTTCCATGTCTAACAAATTTGTCATCTCCAATAAATGGGTCTCACATGTATGTGAAAAGAGAGTGATATTAGAAAATTTATCATGAGTACATAATTTCCAAACAAAATAAATGTTAGAAGGTGACAAAATGTCACTTGGTTGCAAGTCAAGTACGTTGAGCAATGATAGATGTGATCAGTGAGTGAGGTGTCTTGTAATATGGATAAGGTTATTTACAATGTATATAACACCAGTGTGAGTGAGAGAAGGTCACTTATTTCACATTCCCTCCCTTGTTTTGTGAATTTCATCTTCCATTTTAGTGTAAAATCATAATATATACAGTTCATTCAATAAAAATAAAAATTTGTCACTTTGTCTAGACATCTCTATGTATATAACTATGCACTATGAAATCCATAAATATCAATATTTTAATTCTTCAAAACATTGGGAAATTTCAGTTAAAGGTCATAGAAAATGCATGTTTAAGTGGATTAAATTAAATTACTAGGAAAGTGTAAAATTAAAGGAAACATGTCCATTGTTGTATAGGAGACTTGTATACATGGAAACAATGCATTCACATGACATAGAGCACACAAAATGTAGAGAGATAGCTAAAATAATATTTAAACTTGTTTCCAATAATGCATAACCATAATTTTCTATCCCATGTTGCTACCACATGTTCACCATGTGTTACGTGTTATCAACCTTCTTCAACTTGTCCATCTTTCTTCCAACTATCCCCTACATCGTGACCTACATTTCAATCATGCAATGCCTCCCTCAACTGATGCTTCATTTCATTTTCAAATTTTTATTAATTAATAATAAGTATAATATTATATAATATATAAATAAAATTAATATATTATAGTACATTAATATTATATTATATATAGTATTATATTGTATTATTATATAATTATAATAAGTATCAATTATATATATATATATATATATATATATATATATATATATATATATATATATATATATATATATATATATATATATCCCTTAGTGTGTCCATCCTTTCAAGTAAAAGGGACATGAGAAAGGCAAACTCTGCTTGGATTCCTCCCCCCTTGGATTTTTTTACTCAATTTTGATGGGGCTAAAAGGGAAAATTTGGGAGCATCTACGATAGGATGTATCATCAGAGATTGTGCAAGGTCCCTCATTTGTGTTGCCTCCTTAAATTTGATTGCTGGAACCAACAATGAGGCAGAGGCTTAGGCTCTCACCTTGGGTGTCGCATTGGTTGATCAATGTGACATTAACAACATAATTTTTAAAGGTGATTCCATGGTTCTAATTCAAGCTCTAAAAAATAGAAGGGCTTATGCCTAACATATTTATAATATCTTAGATCATGCTTAGGATACATTGAATTCTTTCTCATCATGGGAAGCTTCCAGTTATTTTCAAGAACCAAACTCCATGGTGGACTTCTTAGCCAACCAAGATATATCGTAGGCTGAAGATGTCAAAATGGATAATTTGTAGGATGCCTGGCCAGAGGCCTCCCTATCTCTATCATAATTATTAATGTTTCACTCTAATCTTGACATGATAGTTTGGTTTGGCAATGAAGGTGGACTATTCATTTCTTGACATGCCCCCACTTGAGATTTGGATTGACACACGAACCAAATGATCAAGATTTATTGAGCTAGGATCCCTTGTTGTTTGGATCATAATGGGATGTATAATAGTTAGGAAATAAATGAATATCAAGATTTTTAGGCACACACAATGTTGTTAATTCTGGATTTGACATAATTTTGGTTATGGTGGGGCTGAAGACTTTTGAATATGCTCTTGATAGGACCACCATATTTTTTTGTTGTTTAGGTCTGAGAGATGCTTATATATGATTATGATGTATATTAGAAGTTGCACTAATGTTATCTTTGATAATGTATTCATCAAGCACTAAAGAACTATTGTGCTTAGTGATTGGTGCCTCAAAGAGGTTTTCACCAATAAAGTTATCTTGATTGTACTATTGCATCTTTGATAAGGTTTTACTAAGGAATTTTGACATTTGACTTTAATTATCTTCCAACACTCCTAAAAAGGATTCATTATAATATGTTTATTTTAGACTTTGATTTCCCCCTAGTGTCTTTGAAGAGGTTTCAATAGGAGATTATTCTTCTTCTACATGAATGTGGTCTTGGTTCCCTTGACATTATGCAACTGATATGTTGCCATGGATGAATTTCAACAAAGGGTGCTTTTATATGTCCCAATCGATACTTTTGGGAGGTGGAATGTTATTATTATGGCTAGGTTGGGTGGTGTTAATGGCATGTGGAATGGTAATAAGATGTGAAAAGGTATCACAATCCTCATAGAATATACTAAGATAACTTATGTCAATGATGAAGTAATCATCCTCAAAAACTGTAGAAGGATCACAAATGTATTCAAATTGATCTGCAAGGCATGTGTAACTAATGTTATAAAAACCATGAATGTATTTTGATCTCAAAGCTAAGTTTGAATCAAGGGACTCTGAATCCAATTTTGAGATTGAAGTTGATTATGCTTCTAATGCTAAATCTAATTTTGGTTTAAGAATAGAACCTAACTTCAATTCTGATTCTTTTTCTAATTTTAAATTAAAGATGCTATGTTTAATGCTTGGTATTGAATGAGTAATGGCTTGGGTTTGAAAAAAGGAATCTTTAGAAATGGACTCAACTAAGAAGGACTTCACAAAGACTGGCTCATTCAAGTGAGGCTCCTTAAAAATAGGGCCATGGTCAATGTAACAATTTGACCAAAGGTGGTTATAATCATTAGGGGTGACTCAGGAAAGACTAGTTTGTCAAAGTGAGACTCTTCAAATAGAGGGAAAGGGTCAACATGAGACTTCACAGATACTAGCTTGTTAAAGTGAGACTTCTTAAAAATAAGGTAATGGTTAAAAGGTAATTCAACACAAGTTAACTCATTACAAATAGGTGTTTCAATAAAAACATCACAAATTAGTTGATTGTCTTGGCCTTGGTTTACACTTGGTTACAATACCTCATATTTAAAAACATTTTATTTTTTGCATGAAGGATCTTGGAGAGGTAATAATTAACTCTGTTGTGGTTCAAAAATTGGCATGGATTTTCTAAAGTGGGGGAAATTTGGCAAAGGATGAAGAATGGCCTGTGGTTCAATGATAAGGTCTTTACAAATAGGTACATCTACGATGGGATCAATAATGGCTACATGTGGGTCTAGGATGGTAACTATGATCCATCTAGTCATAATTACACACCTTGGTTGGGATAATGAGCTACCATATTTAGAAGGGTCTAGAATGGTAATGAAAGAGCACTACAAATCTTGGTTGCTAATGCAAGGTAATGGAAGAGGGCCTGAAATGGTAATCTTTGGGCATTGTAGAGTTTATTTGTTAGTACAATACAAAGGACAAGGGCCTCGAATGGTAATCCTTGGGCATTATGGATATTGGTTACTAGCACAAGCTAAAGGATGATGACTTAGAATGGTAATTAATGGGCATTGTAAGATTTGTTGCTGATGCAAACCAAAGGAGGAGGGCTTGGAATGGTAACCCTTGGGTGATGTGAAACTTGGTTTTTAGCATAGACCAAAGGAGGTTTACTAGCATAGGTGGTGGATTAGATACCATTATCATTTAAAGGAAAAACATGGTATTTTTATTTACCCAAAGAAGGGTGATTGTAACATATGATAATCAACATGGCTAGGTTTGGCAATTATCCGAAAGAGGGAAGTCTTGATCTATGAAAATGGTCTAGGTTTAGGTTTAGGTTTAGGTCTAGGTCTAGGTTTTCAAGTGGCATTGGTATAGGAATACTTCTTCATTTAAAACATAACATGATTTGGATTAGGTACTTGGTCTATTTCTATAAATGGTTTAAACTTGGCCTAGAATGGATCTCTTCTCCAAAATTATCAATGGTAAACTTGGTCTCAAATATCTTCAAGGTCTAATGTCTTACACACAAATGTTCAAATGAAAGGTAAGCTTGAATCCTAGTGTTTGGCAAAGTTTTTCAAACAACTCTAATCTAGGTCTAAAAATGCAAAAAGTGCTAGGTCTTTGGAAATAAGGCACAAATATAGACTCAAAATGTAAAAATGAAATCTAAAAATGAAGGAAAATGTTAAGTCTTTTGTAATAAGGCACAAATCTATACTTAAAATCAACTAAGTCTAAAAATGAAAGGTAAATTTTGGGTCTTCAGAAACACAACACAAAGCTAGACTCAAATGGTACAAATAGAATCTAAAAACTAAGGCAAATTCTAGGTCTTTGACAACAAGGCAAAAAGCTAGACTTAAAAGCAAATAGGTCTAAAAATGAAAGGTAAATTCTAGGTCTTTGGAAACACGACACAAATCTAGATTTGAAAACACACTAGGTATAAAAAAAAAAGGTAAACACTAGGTCTTTGGAAACATGGCACAAAGCTAAACTTAAAAACAGACTAGGTCTAAGGTAAAGATTGCAAGGCAATTAATTTAACAATTTGAAACACTTAGACTCAAACTAGCATATGGATTCAAATAAAAAACTTACCATTGGTAAAAGAAATTGAACCTTGGCACATGCCTAAAAATAATTGAAAAAATCAATCCCAAGTAATCCAAAAATAAGAATGAGGAGTAAAACATTCAAGCCCAAGTGATGATCAATACTCAAATGTAAACTAATTGTGCTTAAATTTATACTTGAAGATATATTTTTGACCTTAGTTCTAAGAAACAAAAGAGATGTGAGGTATATGAAAAAGAAACCACTTCCTAAATCTAAGCAAAGGATCTTCAAAGCAAGGAAGTAATTAGTCCAAGTTGCATAATTCAAAATTAAGAGGTAAACATGTCAAAATTATGTGAGGCAAAGACAAACCAATCAATGTTTAAATCTGAACTTCACAAGATCAATTTCAAACTTGGTTTATAAGACTTGATTTCTTAGATGAACAATGACTTACACCAAAATGGATGACATGATGATACTTGTCATAGACCAAAATCCATATGTGGTTTTGAAATTGATTTGATACAAGGTAAAGGTTTTGAAATAATATAAGCAACATAATAATGTTATCTCACTCAAAAGGTATGATAATGTTGTTGTTTCAAAACTCTAAGGCCAAATCTTGGGAAAAAATGGGGAACATGATGATGGCCTTTACAAAAAAGTGATACACACACAATTTTTTTTAAATGTCTAAGGTAAAATTTGATATCAAACGAATGGAGTAACACCTCTTTAGGCTAAAACATGTTGTACAAACATGTGAATTGGTATGGATGATTTTTTGAAAAACAAAATAATTTTTGACTAAAAAATAATGCAAGTAAAAGAAATAGACACACAAACACTTAAGTGTATTGTCTTATCCCTAAAAACTAATAAGGTTGCTTCATATTATCAAAGTCTATCGATATACTCTTTGAGAGGAAATAATTTGTTAATCAGATAAATTTAGATGCTCATGAAAAGTAGGGTTTTTAATCCCCCTCTTCTCTCAAGATTTTATATGATGACATGGAATTTTGAGCTACTTGCCTTGCATAATATTTCTATGGCAAGTGGGGTATGTCTAAAAATTATAAATTTCACACATTTCTAGATGGTATCATATGTGTCATTAACACTAGGTCACAACATGTCATTTAGATCCAAGCTAATCAACTTGTTGTAAAAAGGCCTTATCCTTTTTGAAACTACATCTGTAAATTACTTAGTGTAGTGAAATTTCCAAATTAGGCCATTGTTTTGAGGGCAAAAATCACTAACATAATTAGTTTAACCACTTAGACTAACATCCTAATTATTCACTAGCTCAATTTATATCCAATGCTATGGAGTGGGGTTAAAATGATGTCAAGAGTTGAATTTATAGGTCAACACTTTTCTGAAAACCTTATGGGAAGGTGATGAAATCTTTCCCATAAGCCAAATACAATAAAATAAGTAAATGAAACTAGGACTTTAAAGGTCATTTTTTGAATCACCCAATTTATTCTTGTTGGAGGTACAATCATTGAGAGGGGAGGGGGTGAATTGATGATGTAAGATATTTAAAACTAAAATTTCAATCATTTCAAACTCTTAATCAATGACCATAAGCATTCATAAAGCATACAAGGTGTTCATACCAATGAATAAGAAAGATAATGTAATATCACACACATAACATCAGATCTACAAGGGAAACCTTCTTGGAGAATAAAACACACTCTCAATCCTACAAACATATGGACTACTTATCCTATAAGATGATTATAAATATGAGACCAATTTAGTGAAACACCCACTTCACAAGGAGCACCCACCCCTAAGTATGAACAAGAACCCACTTATTCTGGATGCTAAGCACCCACACAACACCTTATGAAATGAACAAGTCCAAAATTTTGATTGTAGATCAATCTAATTGGAAAACAATGTTTAACATCTCTCTTCACACTCGATAAAACTTATTCATACAAGTGATGCATCTAAATTAACCTTTTAGATCTCTTTAGTCTTCTTCACTCATCCTCAATCAACTTTTTACTTCAGTCCATCCACTAAGCACACTCCCTCTGATCTCTTTCCTTTTCCTCTATGTTAGCTCTCTCAACTCACATACTTATAAGTCTAGAAACCATTGACTTGGTCTCCACTATTTATAGATTCTTTATGAATAGTAACTTCTTGGTCAGCCATAACACTTGCCTTCACCATTAAGACATCTAAAAATCTCAATACCATCTTCATAGGTCAACCATAACATCTATGGATCACACTTAACTAGCTACACCTTTCAAATAGGTTGTAGTAGCTCTTATAGGTCTCATGGAGACCTATTCACTGATTTAGCATTCCATCAAGCAAATCAAGAACATACGATCAATCCAAAACTCTTGGGTCCACTCCATATGATCCCTAAGACATCTTTAGGTGATTTCTCCCATCAAAACATCTTTCTACTAAAACACAATTGCTTGGAAAATATTATGTATACATTATCACCATGAACAAATAAATAGTTAGATTTCAAGCCTTTATTCATACTAAATATGGATTGTTCAAATCTCTAAAATACACACAAATGATCCTCATTTAGATACAACACTTTAAAATAGTTATATCATTTTGAAACATCAAAATACTATCAAGAAAAACTCAAATATCCTTCTCAGGTCACTTGTATGACATGATAAAACACATAGTCAACTTTGGATCTTAATAACTTTGACTGTATGAGCATTCAAACTCTATAACTATGTTTCCTAGATGAAACTTGGAGTCCTATAAACCTTTGTATTTTACATCATGATCAAATTATATATATAGCAAAAGTTATAGCTCAAAAATTATAGACTAGTTTTCCCTCACAAATTCAAATATTTAAATTCCAACAGTCACTATATAGACACTAAACATCGATCACTTTACTTTCATATCATGCATCCTAGAAACTATAGACAAATATGCATTGTAAATATCCTCTAATTAGATTGATTATTATCTATAAAATCTCATCGTTAGATCTAGATCAAAACACTTGAGATTGTGCCACTTGGTAGCTTTGCATGCCTTCTACACACATTGACTCTTTGAATCGACCCGCACCATCAAACTTATAACTGCACAATCAATTGCAAACCATTAATATTCTATCCAAGCTCTATAAATGTGACACTTATCTTTATCACATTCATTCTTTGACATATTAAATTTTCTGTGCACCATTGGATCAAGATCTATGATTTAATGCACACCATTAGATCTACTGACTAGTGACCTCAGACTTTAGTGTAGTTAAACTTGACAGTCTCTAGCCTGACACAGTCTATTATAGCAACTTTAAATATTTATAGATATATCTATAAAACACTTCAAGAGTACAAAATTTTAGGGGACCTTCTTGGCACTATAGACAACATTTCCATGAAATCCTTTGACCTCAATTGACTTTTTGACACCCTGAATTAAATGCATAAACTTGCTAGTTCATCCATATCTGTATGACATACAGTGATAGTCTAGATTTTCTTAAGCTGAATATGTTTGTTTCTTATTTCAAATGATTAAGTGACACACTAGAGCTTCACCAAAACATATATGGATGCCTCACAACTTCTTTGTCCTTAGAGACCTGCATATGTGCTATATATCTCCAAAACATCAATCTAATTACTTTGTCATTAATGCATTATTAAAACATGATCTCTTTGAAGTAAATGATAACCAAACATCAATGACTATGATCAACAATCTCCCCCTTTGTCATTGATCACAAAACATCCTCAAAATGACTTCTTACTTATTTGAATTGAACTCCTTCATTCTGGTCTTTCTCCCCATTTGACATTAATGATAAAGGGTCTCCTCCTCAACATGCTAAAAAATATTCCTTAACATCAAGTATGCATTCAAATTCTATTTAAGATGCTCATGATACTTACATACTTTCAAGCATATGAAAAAATTGCTTCCCCTTTGACATTTCACAAGTCTGAACTTGAATTTCTTTGATCTTTGAACTTGATAAACTGCTCACAGAGCTTAGAAATTTCTTTCTAACATCAATATCCATCTCATGTCATCTATTTTTTGACATACATCAATCTAAACTTGGTTTTTCTTGATCCTTGGACATGTCTGCCTATAGAACTCATAAGCTTTATTGGCTTATGCGTGAAGATTCAATACCTTGTCAAAACACATTACTTGGTTTGATCAAGTCATCATATCAATCTTATTTAATTCACAAATGTAGAAAATATCTACCCATTTTTATAATGATTGAAGAGTCTTCACATATGCTCCCCCTTACATTATGCACATATTCCATATTATCAAATTGAAAAGAACATACCTTTGAACTGATTGGTATTTTGATCCTTACCTAGAGCACACACACTTGCTTCCACACATGAAAGATGTCTCCTAAGAAGAATAGGTAGAGACACACACCTATCATAGAGGGAATAAAGATACCAAAACTTAGGATATTACCATAACTCCAAGATCTCACTTGACTTACAGTCCTTCATCATCTTCAGATTATCTTTAAATGAGCTTACAACCTTAGTATTTTATCTCAGGATCATGCTTGATTTCCTTATCCATTTGGGTAGATAAGACTTATTCCTTGATACTTGAACTTTTTCCCTATTTTATCATAGAAAATAATCCATTTTTAGCCTATTTTTCATTTACCTACATAGGCCTCCATTCACTATGACTCCTCTTCATGTTAGGATTAATCTTTGAAGTAGAATACTGATCATTCTTGTAGAACCTTGCTTTGTGACCTCTTTCATGACATTTAAAACAAATGAGGTTTCTCATATTATACATAACTTTTGCTTGATACATATGATGATTCCTTGTAGTTTCATGAATTCATTCATGTACCTGATCATTTGATCTCCCGATGATGATATTACAAACTTTGCAATATGATCAAATCCTTGACACTTGTGGAAAAATATGACATTATTTCATTATAAACCTTTGACTATATTGAGTGATGATGTTTTTCATGCTTACCATTTTATTGATCAGAATTTAATGCAAATTCATTATTTAAGGATCTTTTACACTCTTTTAACCTATGACCAAACTAATTATAAGAGTAACAATGACCATTGAAATTTACATACCTCATAGCAGTTGGTTCTCTGATCTGATTTGGATTCATTATGCCAACACCTTCATTTCTTGACTAATGATTTATCTTAAAATTTTGATTGTCCTTTTTCACATTAGCCTTTATCTTGTCTTGAGTTACATGCTTTTGTGTTTCTTTGTATCCAAGACTAGTTCTATCACTTGCATGATTTTGACTACTCAAAATATTATCAAGATCATTTGAGCTCTTTTCAAACTTCATAAATGACTTCACCGTATGGGATATCTTTTATAAATTAGAATTTAATGACTCAATTTTAGTCACATACATTAAACTCTCCTCTCCTTTGGATTTTAGGCTTGTAGACATAGTTTCTATTTGACTATTGAGATGCTTGATAGTATCTTCATGGTCCCTGGTGTAATCATTCAATCTTAATTCAAACACACTGAATTATTCTTCATAGTCCTTGATTTGTGACATCATCTCTTTGTTAATTTTATTTTTAATATTTATATATTCAAGAGAATTCATAAATTAATACTTAATATCTGAATCATCAGTGGTATCTTTGTTCATAACTTGATTTAGTTTCATCTGCAAAGACTCTTTATCTGACTGGTACATGATACACTTTTCATCCTTACTCTTTACTTCTTCATCAAGAGTACAAGCTTGAGTTTCAAGATATTATGTGATCTCTTCATGCTCTTTGACTTCATTACTTAACCTTTCTTGAAAAATTCCAATTTTCTCCTCATAAGATTTGATCAAGGAATCTTGTTTTCTATTCTCTCTTTGTAGCAACTTCATTTCTTCCATAGTATCTAGATATTTATCTTTAAGAGTGACTTTCTCATCTTTTTCCTCTGAGCTATCTCCACCAAATAAATCTATTCTTAAATAAAATTCACCTTCATCATCATTAAGAGACATGAATAATGTTTTCATGTCCCCATTATGAAAAGAATCATCACTATCAAATATGTTTACTTCTTCTATAGATGAGTTACTATCTTCTTCATGGTAAAGGCTCTTATTTCACTTGTATGATTCCATCTTTCCATTTTTCTTAATAATTTTTTTTTTGTAATTGTTAGGACCCTCAGATTTCTTGTGTTCATCCTCTTGAGATTCTTTATGAGCTTCTTTGTGTTCATACTTGTCTATATCTAGACATCTAGCTGTAAAATGAGCCTATTTGTGTTCATACTTACCTGATCCAACATTCAATTTTCTTGCAATCATGGCTTTAAATTGATCTTCATTAAGATGAAAGTCTTTAAGACTTAACTTGTTCTTCTTGACTTTTGCCTCCTTAATCAACTTGAAGTATGCTTCCTTCTTAGGAGGTCTATCTTCATCAACTCTCATTTCATAGGTAGTAAGAATGCCATGTAGTTCATCCATCTTCAACAGAGTGAGATCATGACTTTATTTTGCATCAAAAAATTTTGAATCAAACTTGAGTGTAAGAGTCCTCAATACCTTTTATACTATAGTGGCTTTATTAATCACCTCTCTAAGACCTATGATCATGTTTACTACCTCATCAACCCTTAGGAGATAAGATGCCACAATATATTCTTCTTTCATTTTGAGACAATCAAATTTCCTTCGATAGGTATGCAACTTAGCCATTTTTACCATAGAGTCTCCTTCATAGATAGCCTATAATTTGACCCAAATTTCCTTGGCAGACTTTTAATGGATCACTTTGGTGAACTCAACCTCGGATAGACCACAAATGATAGAATTCATAGCTTTTGAATTATTCTCACTCAAATTCTTATTAGCATCACTAGTTGGAGGAGTAGTTGGTGTAATATAACCATCCACGAGAGATTTCTAGATATCAAACCCTAAAGACATAATGTATGTCCTCATCCTTTTACTCTAGAAAGAATAATTTGAGTCATTGTACAATGGTGGTTGAATTGTAGAGAAAACCTACATCTGTTGGCTTGCCATAATATACCTTAGATCACCTTCAAGTGGTTAAACTTGTAATGAAGGTTTTGCTCTGATATCAATTATTGGAGGTACAATCATTGAGAGGGGGTGAATCAGTGGTGCAAGATATTTCAAACTTCAATTGTAATATTTTAAAACTCTTAATAAATGACCATAAACATTCATAAACCATACATGATGTTCATACCAATGAATAAGAAATATAATGCAAGATCACACACATAACATCAAATCTATGTGGGAAACCCTCTTGGGGAATAAAACCCACTCTCAAGCCTAGAAACACATGGACTACTTGTCTTATAAGATGATTACAAACATGAGACCAATTTAATGTAGCACCCACTTAAAAAGGATAATCCAACCCTAAGTATGAATATGCATCCACTTGTTCTAGATGTTGAGTACCCACACATCTTATGAAATCAACAACTCCATAATTCTATTTGTAGATTACTCTGATTAGAGAAACAATGTTTAACACTCTCTTCACACTCACTCAAACTTGTTCATATAAGAAATGCATCCAAAGCACCCTTTTGGATCTCTCTAGTCTTCTTCGCTCATCCTCAATCAACTTTGTACTTTAGTCCATCCGTTGAGCCCACTCCCTCTGATCTATTTCCTTCACCTCTATATTCTTGTTGGATTAATTTTTATTAATCCAAAGTTAATTAGTATTTAAACTTGTTAGTATTTAATTTTAGTTTATTATATTTTTTTAGTGGGATTTTTGGTTTATGGGAATGTGAGTTCCATAACCACCTCACGTGAAAATATTCGAAATCTTTTCACCTTCCTTGTAATCAATTATCTGAAACAATACAATATTATAGTTTTGTCAAATATTTGATTTTACAATGTAATTTATTCATTATTTACATTTTAATCTAGTTCAATAGTGGTATCAGAGCAAGGTTCTTGAAGCATGGTGAATTCAAAGTGAATACAGGAGAGGCAAAGTGAAAATTTGATTCATATGGAATGAAAAGCCTCATGTGAAATCAAATTCTAGAATTTGGATGAATAGTATATGGTATGCCCTTTTTAAATTTTGTTCTTTATTTTCAATACTTAGTCTAATGTTGAAATTTTTGGAAAATTATTAAAATATTTTAATTTTTCAAATAATTTTACATTAGAAAATCTGAGAAAATTTGAGAAAATATCTTGTATACTGCCTACTCCCTAGTAGTACATCCAAACTTCATTCTGAGCATTCAAGATTGGATTTTTAAGTCATATATTGACCCAGACATGTTTTCCAAACCCCTAAACCTATTAAAAAGACATTTGTATAATTTTTTTGAACTTATAAGTCTTTATGGAATGTGAAAAATGGATCCAACTTTCATTCAATTCATTTGTTGAGTTTTTGATATGTTTCTGAGCAATTGAAGATCATTTGTCAATTAAATAAGGCATATGAGAGGTTTTTAAGATGAAAAATTGTTGTTGTACAACCCACTATGAATTTGTATAACCTTTTCATTCTAAATATGCTTGTGACTAGTTAAAATAATTTACAAATGTTTATTCAACTTGATCTACTAAGGTTTTTATTTGAATATGAGTTTCTCAAGTCCAAAAATCAATTCCAAAGATGTAAATCAAAATTTTTCCATGGATGGCATTGGAGTTACTAAAATCTCTCCTGTCAATCTCAAACTCTACCAAATAATGAAAGATTCAATCTTATATGGATTTTATATGGCCTAAGGGAGTACTAGAAGGGTTTCAAGATTGTCCAGATCAGCCATGGCATTAGAGTTCCTCAGGGAGGCATTGTAACACTGTGGAAAAATAAAATATTTCATTTTTATAAAGCTTTTGATATAGTTTGATCAAAGTTAGGGTTTGGTGGGTCTTACAAAAGCTTTGGAAAGATTTAGGTTGTATTTGAAAAATTAATTTCATGAGAAAAATTAATTTTTCTCACTCAAGTAATTTATTTTTTATTGTACTAAATTAAAAAAATCAAGTTCATAGAGAAATTCCTATCTTTATAAACTTGTAAATGCTCATAGAATACTTGGACAGTCTAATTTTGTGAAGTGGTTTGAAAAGGGGAGGTCAAGGGTTCAAATATTTCTTTTTGAAAGAATATTCTTTTTGGAGAATATTTTAGAGGAATATTCTCCTTTGAGAATATTTTTTTATTCATATGGAGACATAAGGGTGTAAGTTCTAATTCTTGAAACACTAGTTGTCTCTTTTATCATCTGCAAAGGTGATCATGTGACTAAGCAATCTTCATGGTTTTCAACATTCTAGATTCATTAGAATGATCAAATTTCCTTTTTAGAGTTTTATTATATATGTTTTTACAAACAAATGATGTATCAAGGTGCATTTTCAATTGAAAATGACACCTTCAAAATGCAAGTTCATCATAAGTCCCAAGATCATTTGTAAAATGGAAGCTATTTTGAAGGTAAAGGGAAAACCTTGATAGCATTCCTTATTGTTTGCATCATGTCTAAAATTGTGAGCCTTATTACTGACATTGGATGTCCAACTCCTAAAAATTATAAGGAATGGTCAATCAACATGGAAAATATATTAATATTCAATGACTTGTGGTATGTTGTTGAAAAACAACCAACATTGCCCACTGAAGCCACAAAACTTAAAGAATTTAAAAAATGTGATAGATGAGCTCTTGTATTGTTAAAATCCACTTATAGTGCACAAATCATAACTCACATTGAAGCTATCAAATCTGAAACATGGAAAGCATGGAAATATCTAAAAGACTTGTATGATAAACAACCTGATTAGAATAAAATTGATCTCCTTATGCAGTTTCTTAACACTAAAATCATTTCTGATGAAGATGTTTCAGAATATGTGTCACACATCAAAAATTTGAAACATGAATATAGCATTACTGTCAAAAAAATTAATGATGAAATTCTCATTTCTATTATTTTGAATGGCCTTATCCCAAGCTACAATAACTTTCTAGAGATGTTATAGCTTAATGATAATCTTAACAAAACTACTTTTGATTCCATTTGTGATTTGCTCACTCAACATGAGCAATAATTTTTAAAGAAGAAAGAATAACCTACTGAGGAGGTACACTATTCCAAAATAGGTAATCCATTGTATAAAACTAATAGAAAACCCAATGAGAAATAGAGACACTCTTATAGGCACACTTCTAGGCATAAGCATCATTCTAGTTCTTCAAGATGGCAACCTCATTCTAGACATAGGGAACATTCAGGCTTTCCTAAGCACATGAATCATTTTGGTTCTCCGTAGCATGAGAATTACCACAAACATTCACATGGACACAAGTAAAATCACAAAATTTCTTCTTCATGTGGCAACTCTTCCTCTTGTTTCAGTGGCCATGAGACCATATGATACAATTGTTGTGGTATACGACATCTCTCTACAGAATGTCCCTCTTGATGGAGGTCCATTCAACCCTGACAGAAGGTAGAAGCACACTTTTTTGTTCACTCCATTCATTCTAGGTCTTCTTCTAGCTATTCTTCTGATGGATGGGATGACTACGAAGTTTCATGTTCCACAGTTGATGACTATATCTTCTAAGATAGTGACTCACCCATCTTATATGAGTTTTTAGGCTCAAGATTATGATTTGATGTAGTAATATTTTTTGGCTTGTGTACTTAGCTTTCATAGATGTAGTGTTTCTATGATCTTTGATGTAGAGCATTTCAGTGGTTTTTACTTGGTTTATTTGTTGCATAGCTTCTCACCTCTCACCTGATAAGGGAAGAAGATATTTCATATTGGTTTTTTGATCAGTTGATGGTGATGTGTGGTATAAGTCATCATTGTATTGCTAGCATTGTTAGTTATGAGCAAAGGCCTATAGGAGATGTTGGTGATTGTTGGGCATCAGTTGGAGATGTGTCATACATAGTACAAAGGGTAGTCACTTGTTGGATGGATTCTATGTGAGGATCAATGTAGTTGGACAGTGCATGATCATGTTCTACTATAGTGTGAGGATGATCTAGATATGGATCAGTCCAAGATGCATAATGTACCAGTTGTAGTTATGGTAGAGCTTACTTGGATGACACATAGTTCATTACTCTAGTCTTTCTATACCCCTTTGGATCAAGGGGGAGTTTGTTGGATTAAGTTATATTGATCTAAAGTTAGTATTTTATTTTATTATATTTTGTTAGTGGGATTGTTGGTTCATGGGAATGTTGATTCCGTAACCACCTCATATGAAAAGCTTATAAAGCTTTTCACCTTCTTTGTAATCAATTATTTGAAATAATACAATATTATAGTTTTTTCAAATATTTTCTTTTACAATGTAATTTATTCATTATTTGCATTGTAATATGGGCCAATAATTCTACTATCTCAATTCACACACTTACAAGTCTAGAAACCATTACCTTGGTCTCCACTATTTATAGAGTATTTATGAATATTAACTTCTTGGTCAGCCATAAGACTTGCCTTCACCATTAAGACATATATAAAGTTTAATACCATATTCATAGGTTAGCCACAACATCTATGGGTCACACTTCAGTAGCTAAACCTTTCAAATAGGCCTTAGTATCTTTTATAGGTCTCATGGAGACATATTCACCCATTTATCACTCCATCAAGGAAATCAAGAACATATGATCAATCTCAAACAGCTAGGTCCAATCCATATGATGCCTAAGACATCTTTAGGTGATTTCTCCTACCAAAACATCTTTTTGGTAAAGCATAGTTTCTTGAACAATATTATGTATATAGTAACACCATGAAAGAACAAATACTTAACTTTCAAGCCTTTGTTCATAATGAATATAGATTGATCAAATATATAAAATCCACACAGATGATCCTCATTGAGATACAACACTTTCCAATAGTTATATAATTTAGAAAAATGAAAATACTATCAAGAAAAATTCAAATATCCTTCTTGGGTGACTTGTATAACATGATAAAACACACAATCAACTTTGGAGATTAATAAATTTAACTGTACAAATATTCAGACTTTCTAACTAGGTTTTTAGGATGCATCTTAGAGTCCTCTACAACTTTATCTTTTACATAATGATCAAATTCTACATATATAAAAAGTTATAGCTCAAAAATTATAGACTAGTTTTCCCTCACAAATTTGAATCTTTAAATTCTAATGGTCACTATACAGACACTAAAAATCAAGCACTTTACATTCATCTCATGTATCTTGGTAACTATGGACAAATAGGCACCATCGATCTCCTATGATTAACTCAATGATTATCTAGAAACATTTATCATTAGATATAGATTAGAACACTTGAGATTGTGCCACTTGGTAGCTCTACATACCTTCTGCACACATTGATTCTTTGACTCAACCCATACCATCAATCTTATGACTACACAATCAACCACGAACCATTGATATTATATCCAAGCTCCTTGAATGTGACACTTATCACTAGCACATTTATTATTTGACATATTGACTTTTATGTGCACTATTGGATCAAGATCTATGATTTAACGTGTATCATTGGATCTACTGACTAGTGAACTTAGACTTTAGCATAGTTAAACTTGATAGTCTACGACCCAACATAGTCTGTTAGAGCAAATTTGAATCTTTATAACTTGATCTAGAAAACACTTCAAGAGTCTAAATTTTTATGGGACCTTCTTGGCACTATAGACAACATTTCCATGAAATCCTTTGAACTTGGTTGACTTTTTGAGACTCTATATTAAATGCACAAACTTTTTGGTTCATCTATATTTGCATGATGTGCAATGATAGTATGGCTTCTCTTAAGCTATAAAATTATTTTTTCTTATTTAAAATTATAAAGTGACACAATATAGCTTCACCAAGACATCTATGGATGCCTCACGACTTCTTCTTTATCTTAACAGACTTGCATATGTGTTATATATCTTCAAACCATCAATCTGATCACTTTGTCATTAATGCATTAGTATAACATGTTCTCTTTGATATCAATGAATATTATCAACAATTATAAATTAGGGAGATAATAGACTATGTTCCCTATAGGCTTTGGAATAAGCAACAATATAATGAATAAAGTACTTCTGATCACCTGAGTTTCCTAAAGGGGATGGGGGGAGAGCATACGCATTAAATTTAGCTTGCAAGAAAATAAAACAAATATAAAATACAAACATAAACAAATATCTTAGGAGCATTTAATATAAGATTTATGTTAATTTTAAAGCACTAAGTAAAGTGTGAAATTAAATTTGGCTCCTTAGCTTTGTTTTCATTTGTAAACATTGAAAGATAAAAACAAAGTTGTTAGATGATTTTATGCACCAAAATGTAAGTGTGAATGAAATTCTGGCCTTTTTAAAAACATGAAAGTTATTTTAAAGGTTTTAAATAGCCAAAATTAATGTAAAATTAATTTATTATTTCTTTAAAATCTGGAAAAAAATTGTTAGAATTTTGACTGGCTCAAGAAATCAAAGGCAACCTACAAAATCAAAGTTAGAAATAAAATTAAACATAAAAAAGATAAAAACTAACAATCAATGTTTTGACCATAACTTATAAAATATTCATAACTTATTCATTAGTTTTTGAGAGGTTGTTCATAGGTAAAATAATCACATATATACAAAAATTTATATAAAAAAATTAATACTAAAAAAGTTATGATCTCCATATCAGTTATTTTTAGCAATAAAAACAATAAGAAAACAACATAAAATAACAATCAGTAATTTGCCTATAAATCCTAAGATATATATTATTTTTTATTAAAATTTAGAGAGGATGTTTATAGGAAATAAACATACATCTCTAAAAAATTAAAATTAAAATAAATAATTTATCAGAAGATATGATGACTTTAAAATCAAAGTTAAAAACAAAACTGAACATAAAAAAGATAAAAAAACTAGCAGTCAGTGTTTTGACCATAAGTTATAAATTATTCATTAGTTATTACGAAATTTTGATATGTTGTTCATACGTCAAAGGAAAATATATTTATAAAATTTAATATTAAAATTATGGATACAAAAAAAATTATGATCTTCATATCATCCATTGTTTAGCAAATTAAAAAAATTAGAATCAACCAAAAATAATAGTCAATAATTTGCATATAAATCCTAAGATATATATTATTGTTTAACAAAATTTAGAGAGGATGTTGATAGGAAACAATAACACATCCATAAAATAATTCAAATTAAAAATAATAATTAATCAAAATATATGATGATTATACTTGTAGAGTGGATTACATAAAATGATTAGTCAAGCATTAGTCTAAGAAAAACAAAGAAAAATGCATAAAGAGATAAACAATTTAGGCCATCTATTCATGTGGGGTTTGATAAAAATAATAAGATAAAAATGAAAAAAAGTAAACCATTACCTTCCCAATTGAATCAATTGCTCAAAAGTGGCTCAAAAACATCTTCTCCCCTTGATCAAGAGCTCTTGTCTTTGTCAACAATGGTGGTCAAACTCTTTCAATACCTCAAGAACTCTTTACATAACCTAAGCTCAAAGTAGATGAAATATATAATCTAGCCTATTAAATTAATCTTGCTAATGAAACATAATTATCAACACAAAGGTTTGTGGAGACAATTTAACATTATAACATTGCATAAATAAAACTTGAAAATGATGTTCATGGCCTCTCTATTTATAGATTTTGTAAAATGATCAGAATGAACCTGAGCTATCCATCTCAAGATGGAGATGTGTGGATAATAATCCATTTAATTTTGAGGCTAAAATCAATAAATGCCTTTAGAATGATTTTGTAATAAGGGGCATTAGTGAGACATGGGATGCATTAATGAGGTATGGGAGACCATGATTCAAATATTCTATGCATTTATGGCCTAGGGATGTCTTTTCAATAAATGATATCATTAGGTTATGCAGTTAATAGAAAACAATTTCCAAAAATAAATATTCAACAACTTCTATGTAAAAGACACTTAAGCTCTTTATTTGGATTAATTAGCCTTAAACAAGGTTAATCAACATTTGTGCAATTATTTAGAAATTGGCCCTCAATTAATCAAAATGGTTAGAAAGTTATATTACTAGTTTGTAATTTGACTCAGAATAATTGGAAGGCAATGTTAAATGTGTTGGAATTGTATTCCCATTTAGTATGTTTCCAACACAAAATAACAAAGGTACGTGATGTGTACTAATGAATAAGAAGAAAAGAGTGATCCAGAACAAAACAAAGGTGAAATCATCATTTTGACTCGAAATGAATTGATCAAATTTAGGTATCACATAAAATGCATTGCCCTATTTAGGGATACTTTGACCTAAATTGGCACTTGTAAATGACAATTTTGAACTATTTAGAGTGTTTTAATGACTTTGAACTAAAATATGCATTTGAGTGTAATTCGAGTAAGATTGACAATTTCAACACAAATGGTGTTAGAAATTGAATTTCTACATTTTTCCTCTATTTGAGAAGGCATAGAGAGACATTCAGGTGAAGCAACATATTTTCAAATAAAAAATTTGTTAAGAAGAAATTAGAAATGACCCATTATGCCCATTTGAGAGGACATACTAGGATGAAAGAGAAGGATGGACTCTCAAACAGAGAGGGAAAGTGAGAGATTAACCCATGGAATTGATCACATCCATGAGCTAAGGCTTGCACACATGGTTACCATCAATGATCATAACATATTTAAAGGTATAACGGGGCCCAAAGATGGGGGAAATGGAAAGGATTCAATCCAAACATGTAAGGGACAGACTTGAAACACACCCTATTTGAGAGTGTAAACTATGCACTTAAGGCATTGATCAATCCTGGGACAAGTTACACACTAACATATTGCCATCATGGGCATTAGTGTGGAGAGATTGTAATTAAATGAAAAGGAGAACGTGGTCCCCATAAAGATGATAATAAGAAGTTCCCTAGTAGATCAAATTTGATCATGATAAGATAGTTGTACCCTAGTAGGGTTAATTTTTATCACTAATAAAGAATAAATAATGGTTTTCCCCTATAGGGAATATTTGACTTTGACATTATTCAGATATTGTGCCATAGCATGGGAGATTTGCAAGCAAAATATCTCAAGGAAATAACCTATTGCATAGATTAAAATGAGCGGGCACAAACATACATATGATAGTAGAATGGCTTGGAAATACATAAGAAACCAAGCATATGAGAATGCACAAAGTGATGAGAGAGATGAAAAAAAGAAATGATTTGGCTGAGCTGACTTTAGATGTGCTATATAAGTAGATGCTACCTACATAGTTACATGGACTCATGTTTTAACATGAACTTCAGGTCAATGTAGTTCACCCAAGTTTGGGAGAGAATAGAATGAGGGATGATGAAAATTGACCAAAAATTGATTTGACTCATAATGTATGCAAAGAGATGCACGTCTAATCATAGAGTTGAGTGATAAAATACATGATACCTAGATGCCTATTTTCATATTATGAGCCTAGATTATGCATAGTGTTCTTAAGAAATGTTCATCAGAGTAGTGTTGATGTCAAGACTTTGAAACCTAAGCACAATGTGCTTGTTATACCAAAATAAATTAGGCATCATAAGTATGAATAACTTAGAATGACATAATATTCTAATTATGCTGAGCCGATTCAAAAGTGAATACCTATAATTAAGGATAATGGTAAAATAATGACCAAAACTAGAGTTAAAACTATTTACATTTAAATAAAAAATCAAAGACAAAGAAAAAGATAAAAATGACATATTAACAACATGAGATCAAGATATGAATAATCGAGATCTATGTGGACCATCAAGATGTACTTGGAAAATAAAATAAATAAGCAAGACCAAATAGGAAAACAAAAGACTAGTATAATAATAATCAAATAAATAAATGTTTTTGGAATTTTAAAATGTTTTATGAATGTTTTTATTATTTTTATAGGTATCTCAACTTGATTGAGAATTAAGAGATACAGAATGGTCCAACTCATGAAATGGAAAGAGCATGCTAAATTAAAATGCTCACAATACAGTGAGAGCATATGATAAGAGGGATGGATTTCATCTCAACATGAATCAAATACGACCTACATAACCCCAAAATAATCCCAAGTCATAGTAATTCTGACCACACAAAATGTGATGAAAAATCGATTAGATCATAACAAGTTCACAAACAAATGTGAATGATAAGACAAATGTTAATAGTAATGACTAGATGATATGAAAATATATGATAAAAAGGAATTGTACCTAATTTTCCCATAGGTAGTTATAATTAGGAAATAACATCATAATTCTAATTTTCCCAAAGGTAGCTATAATCAGGGGTACCAAAATTATACTGATTTGCCCATAGGCGGTTATAATCAGTAATATCAATTAAAATGATTGGTGAAAGATAACTTGCCAAATCAAATGTCACACTACTCCTGTAAATTATCATTCAACATGACATTCTAAAACTATTGGAACTAGATCAAAATCCCCTCATGGAAAGTGTAGAAAGAACCAAAGGAACTAAGATCAAAATGGGATAAGCAAGATGGCTAAAAACAAGCCTTAGTCAATATTAAATAAATGGTGTAAGGAAAATGATTAGAAGATAATTGGCTATAGTGGAAACAAAGTTGCCTCCATGTGATGATTGGTTTAGTTTTTTCACAAAATGGTGAGAACATTGCTTATGTTTCTCATAAAATGGCAAGAGAGTTTAAACTTAACAATTGATCACAAAATGGTGAAAGCATGGTGAAAGGGTGATCGAGCTAACCTCAATAGAAATTGAGCTCTCTCTACATAGTATTGAAGGACCTCAAGTCAATGTAGTTCAATTAGCATGGTAAATGGAACACAATGGTATAATATGCCTAAAAATGGTCTATAGGGTTTCCCCCAAGAGATGAGGCATGGTAATGACAAATGGTAAATGGAAAAGTGAAAAATGGTTATGCTACTCTTACTAATAGGGAGATGCACATCCTAGTCATTATGTGAGACAACATAAATAATTAGTGTTGGAAATATTGTCATTGATGTCAAAGGTCTAGCATTATTGGTGATAAAGGCCCCATTGCATTTAATGTTGTTTGTAATAAATATATCTTGGCTAATATGAGTTAATATTTATTTAATATTAATGAATATATTTTTGGTTGCATATGAGACAAAAGAAGGGCCCATGGAGAAGTCAAAGAGCCACGGGGTAAGGACAAAAGTGGGGAGGATGTTTTTGATCATGAAGGGTCACCACATGAAATTTCAAAGGCTTGAATATGAAGGGTCATTCAAGATTGGTGCCATTTTCCATGAGGATTGAAGGGTCACAAAGGGGGAAGGGCAAAGGTCATTTAGAAAGATATAAATAAAGGCTTGAGAGCCATTTGTAATATGGAAAATAGAGGTTGATTTGATATTGTAATATCTGGCTTAGAAGAGCAATTGTGAGAGATGAATATGATTTGTATTTGTTATATCTAGCTTAGAAGAGCAAAGGTGAGATAGAGGAAAGAGATGTATTGATCTATCATTTTTTGAGATAGCAACATTGAGAGATAGGTGTGTGGTATACATAAAGGGGTTGGTGCTCCTGTGGGTTGGTGCTCACGAATTATTGTTGGGTTGGTGCTCGGCAAAGGGGTTGGTACTCCTATGGGTTGGTGCTCATGAATAGTAGCTGGGTTGGTGCTTGACAAAGGGGTGTGGTGCTCCTGTGGGTTGGTACTCACGAATAGTAGCTAGGTTGGTGCTCAACAAAGGGGTATGGTGCTCTTGCAAGTTTGGCTTGCAAATATTGTTTAGGTTTTGCTCATTCATATACTTGAGATTGTTCTCCATGGTTTTTCCCACATTGGGTTTCCATGTTATATCTAGTGTCTCTCTCTATCTTGTGTGGTGTTTATTGTTTGAGTTTTATTGCATATCTTAAATGTTTGATTAAGTGAAATGTGGTTAAAGGAAAGTTTTATAAGATATATGATATACTAATTCACCCCCCCTCTCAGTATATCCCGTGCTTAAAAATTGGTATCAGAGCAGTTTCCTTGAAGGTAGATTAAAGAAAAGCATAAGATGGCCAAGCAGCTAAAGAAGGAGAATCAAGAGTTGAAATTTGTGGTTGAGGCTCTTAAGGAAAAGGTGTGTATCTTGGATTCTAAGTTGGCTATAGAAGTAAAAGAAAATAAGATATTTATTCAGGATCTTAAGAATCAGTTAGAGGTTGCAAATTCAATTTTAACATCAAAAGAAGAAGAGTGTAATCAGTTAAAGGATGAGTTAGGTTATTTAAAGGATAATAATGAGAAGCTTATAATCAAGGTTGAGAAAGATCATGAAATATTGGTCCCAAGGAAAGAAGGATGCATGTTTTGAAGGCAAGTCAAAGAAGTCGATCACGCAACCCAATGCTTTTAAGTTTTCAAATTCTTTTCATGGCCATTGTTTTGTTTGTCATTATGTTGGTCACAGGGCAAGAGACTGTATGAGGAGAATTAATCAGTCAAAGGGAGATCTCAATCAAATTCAAGAAAAAGGTATGATAAATATTGTTTGCTTTTGTTGTCATAAGGTTGGCCATATTGCTAAATTATGTCCAAAACAAGTAAAGAGATCTTCAAAGTATGTCAAAGGTTACAGAACCCCTAAAAGATATGAGAAGAGTCAAATTAAGGTTTGGAGACCTAAAATAATAAAGGTTGATCAGGCTGAGTTTAAGAATGAAAATGAATTACTTGCTATAGTAGATAAAGAATCAGATAAGAAGGATTGTGTAGAATCTCTTGTTACATTTGAGCATGAGCTTTGTCAAGATAATATAGTTGCAAAAGTTGAGAAAAAGAAAAACATCATAAATGATAAGGTTAGTAAGTCAAAAAGGTTAGACATGCTTAAATAGATTCTAAAAGAAAAACACAAGAAGATCAAGGAAGAAACATAGGAGATGTGGGAATCTCTTGAGATTTATTTCTAGAACCCTATTGTGTGGGGTGTCTCTTCTAGGCTTCAAGGAGACAATTTTAAGAAAAATTGAAGCATGGTGGATGTTATTAGGTCTTGGCTATGTTGCATGAAAAGAAGGTGAGTTGACAGATTAATTCGTATATCTTTTGAGTGAATAGATTTTTTAAGAAAATTTTACACCGGTGTTAAGTTTTGAGGCTATTAGAATTATTATTTCATATGCAGTGTTTAAAAGTTTTAAAGTATTTCAAATGATTATGGTCACAAGAAATTAGAATGTTGAAAAAGAGATAACAGTTTCAGAAAGAAGGAAAAGAATACTCATGCAGATTCAATGAATAAGGATTAGAGTTTCAAAGCTCTATTCATTAGGAAGAAGGTTCAGACATGTTCATGGAAGAAGAAACAACTTGAAGATTCTATGTTGGTGCAAACAGCTTTGCATGCAAGAAATAAAGATCAGCCATGGTTCATTGATAGCGGATGTTCGAGGCATATGAATGGGAGATAAGAGTAAAGAAGATCAATGGTGGCATAGTGAAATTTGAAGATAAAACCACTGCCAGGATAGCCAAAAAAGGTATTTTAAGTTTGGATATTAGTAGAACCAAAGCTATGAATGTTTTTAAAGCATAATCTATTGAGTGTAAGTCATATATGTGATCAAGGATACACCTTAAAGTCTCATGCAAAAGGTTGTGAGGTTAGAAGAAAATATTCAAATGAGTTGATTGCAGATTCTCAAAGGACAAGCAATGTTTTAATCAGATATCTTCTCAAAGACACACAAGAGGAGTTGGGAGTAATTTCTATTACTTCCTGCCATTGATGTTCAGCATTAGTTGAGGGGGAGATAAGTGTTAGCTCTAGGTAGGCCTTTTGCCATTGATGTCAAAGGGGGATAATAATAGGTACAGGGGCAAGATATAGGTACAAGGAATAGGTACAAGTTGCTACAGTAAGGGGAAGTTACTATATGTTTTTAGATGATAGTATGTGTAGGTGACAGGATGTGGCAATTTCAAGATTGAGGTTGCCATCAATGACAAAGGGGGAGATTGTTGGAAATATTGTCATTGATGTCAAAGGTCTAGCATTATTGGTGATAAAGGCCCCATTGCATTTAATGTTGTTTGTAATAAATATATCTTGTCTAATATGAGTTAATATTTATTTAATATTAACTAATATATTTTTGGTTGCATATGAGACAAAAGAAGGGCCCATGGAGAATTCAAAGAGCCACGGGGTAAGGACAAAAGTGGGGAGGACGTTTTTTATCATGAAGGGTCACCACATGACTTTTCAAAGGCTTGAATATGAAGGTTCATCCAAGATTGGTGCCATTTTCCATGAGGATTGAAGGGTCACAAAGGGGGAAGGCCAAAGGTCATTTGGAAAGCTATAAATAAAGGTTTGAGAAGCCATTTGTAATATGGAAGATAGAGGTTGATTTGATATTGTAATATCTAGCTTAGAAGAGAAATTGTGAGAGATGAATATGATTTGTATTTGTTATATCTAGCTTAGAAGAGCAAAGGTGAGAGAGAGGAAATAGATTTTTTATTGATCTATCATTTGTTGAGATAGAAACATTGAGAGATAGGTGTGTGGTATACACAAAGGGGTTGGTGCTCCTATGGGTTGGTGCTCACAAATTGTTGCTAGGTTGGTGCTTGGCAAAGGGGTTGGTGCTCCTATGGGTTGGTGCTCACGAATAGTAGCTGAGTTGGTGCTCGACAAAGGGGTGTGGTGCTCCTGTGGGTTGGTGCTCATGAATAGTAGCTGGGTTGGTGCTTGGCAAAGGGGTATGGTGCTCCTGCAAGCTTGGCTTGCGAATATTGTTTGGGTTTGTGCTCATTCATATACTTGAGATTGTTCTCTATGGTTTTTCTCACATTGAGTTTCCATGTTATATCTAGTGTCTCTCTCTATCTTGTGTGGTGTTTATTGTTTGAGTTTTATTGCATATCTTGAATGTTTGATTAAGTGAAATTTGGTTAACAAATTTTTTTATTAGATATATGATATACTGATTCACACCCCCTCTTAGTATATCCCATGCTTAACAATTAGTTTTTAAAAATTACTACCCAACTCCTTGTCGGTATAATTACTCTGTCAATAACTGGTTGTAGATCTAAACTTAAATAATGCTATTGTGATCCCTATTAGCAATCGATTATGCTTCCTTCAAACATCAAGACAAGATAAATTCATAGCCTTTTTAAAGGAAAGTTCTTCCAGTGATAAATGATATAAGTGGATAATAAATAGGTGGGTGATAATGGAATGTATAATGAATGGGTAATAAATGAGGATCAAGACTTTTAGTCACATGTAATGTTGTTGATGTTTTCTTCGACATAATTTTGGTTATGGCAGGGCCAAAGACCTGTGAAGATGCTCTCAATATGAACACCATATAGTTCTATTTCTTGATCTTGAGAGTAACTACCATCTGATTATGCTATAGATTGGAAGCTATTTTGATTTGATCTTGAATAATATCTTCAGTAAATAATGAATAACTTTTGTGCTCAATTATTGGTGCCTTGATGAGGTTTTCACCAATGAATTTGTTCTGATCATCCCATAGTACCTTCAAGAAGGTTTCACGAAGAGATGCTAACATTTGAATTTGATTATCTTCTAGCGCCTTCGAAAAGGTTTCAATAAAAGATGTTGAGTTTGATCTTTGCTTATCCCCTAGCACCTTTGAAAAGGTTTCACTGAGAGATTGTTCTTCTTATAAATGAATGGGGTCTTCATCCTGCTAATATACTGTCCCTGTTATGTCACCATGGATGCAGTTCAATAAAGTGTGATTCTATCAGTCCCAATCATCATTTGTGAGAGGTAGAATGTCAATATAATGGCTATATTGGGTGGTAATAATGGTTGGATGATGAAAGGTAACACAATCCTTGTAGAAGATACTAGGATAACTTGTGTCAATGCTGAAGTAATCATCCTCAAAAACCATAGAAGGATCACAAATATATTCAAATTGATTTACAAGATAATTGTAACCAATGCTATAAACACCACAACTATAATCTATTTTTGAATTTGACTCTAAAGTAATGAACTCTAAATATGATGTCAAAATTGATGTTGATTCTAATTTTGATGCTAAATCTAATATCAGTTTAGAAATGAAACATGACTCCAATTTTGATTCCTCATTTTATGTGGTTTTTTTTTTAATGTTCTGTTGAATGCTAAATGTTTGACAAGTAATGGCCTATGATGGCATAATAGGCTCAATAAAAATAGATTCATCTTGGAATGGTTCAACATAGACTAGCTCATCTAAGTGAATCCCCTCAAAGAGAGGAAACCACTCAAGGGACATCTCAACAAAATCATGTCTGTCAATGTGAGACACCTTAATGAGTGGAAAAAGATAAAGAGACAACTCTACAGAAACTAGCTTGTCAAGGGGATGAGGCTCTTTAAAAATAGGTAAAATATGAATAGGTAACTTATCATAGGTTGACTTGTCACAAACGGGTGTTTCAACAAAAACATTGTGGTTTTGATTCATAATTGTTTGTAAAAAATCAATTTTGAACACATTTTGGTCCTCATATGAGGGTTCTTGAAGAAGTAATGGTTCATGTTTTTTCTCTAAGATCGAGACAAAATTTATAAAGTGGGGAACATTTGGTTTAGGATGATCAATGGTTTGTGGTTCAATAATGGACTCTCCAAATATTAGAATATTGAAGAAGGGATAAAAATAATTGGTTCATCAAATGAATGTTCTTCAACAATAAGTTCAATAGATGAAGGTGATGGGCCAAGAATGGTAATGACTAGATGATTCATAATTTGCTTGATCATTCAAACCAAAGGATGAGGTCCTAAAATGGTAACCTTCACATAATATTTAGTGTGGATCTTGATTATTCGCATATGAAAATCAAAGGAGACTGAGGACATCCTAGAATGGTAACCTTCACATGTTGTGGATCCTGCTTGCTCACACAAGCTAAAGGAGAAGAAGGATACCCTATAATAGTAACTTTCATGTGTGGAGTGAAAATCGAAGGGGAAGGATGAGGATGAAATATGACAACTGGCATGGATGCAATTAATTTTCAATAAATAGGCCTAAAGAGGTCAACATCCTCAAACAAGATGGATTTCTCATGTCCATCATAAAAATTCTCTACCTTGAAACTAGGGACATAAGAAACCTTATTTCAAGTGTACCTTAGCATGATTGTTTAAAAAGAGTGTTCTCAATATTTGGTAAGATTTAGACAATCTTTTTCAAACGTTTAAACAAGATATGAATTTTGATCATTTTCCAAACAAATGACTAAGGAACCAAAGAGACTATAAAAGGAGGGTGGATTGGAACCACACATAATTAGAATAATGTGTTCACAAATTTTATCATTTTTTGGTAAATTTGAAATCGTATAGATTGGAAGAGGGTATGATAACTTAAAAACCCAAGGTGAAAACTAGTACACCAAAGCCTGGATTTTTGTGATATGCCAATATCGTAAAATATAATTCAAATTTTATGAGTTGAAACTATAAAAATAGAAAAAATATATTCATATTATGAATAATACAATGAAAACTAATAAACTCATGATGTGAAAACATGCAAGAATTCCTAAGTATAAAACTATAACCAAATGGGAAGCACAACGCCGCCACATGGTGATATGAAGGGGGATAATATAAAATGTGTTACATGACTTAAAATGCAAGTGATGCACAAGATGACTTGAGTCCACCAAAGATGATAATGTTATGATGAATCTATAAATGACCCTCAATTCAAAAATTAGAAAATTAAACCCAAGTTAAAACAAGTTTAATGTGAAAATGGTGAACCCAATTTAACACATCAACCCTTAGAATTTATAAAGGTTAAATTTTAAATGTGAATTATCAATGAGGGACTAATAAAATTTGAAAAATGATTTAGACTCAAATGGGTATCACAACTACACCAATTAGACCACTGATGACACAATGTTTATGATGACAAATTTCAACAAGGAAAAGATTGATTTTCACTTGCACAATGTAATGCCTCATTGTTTAAGAAATTTAGGGACAACGTGTTTAGTTTTGAATTTTTAGTTCACAAGTAAGTTTTGAACCAAAATAAGACCAAGTAATCTAAGACAAATACAAATCAACTAACCAATCATCTTAAATCCTAAACTAGCAAGGTATGGCAAAATAGAGTTAACTAAACTAATTATTTTCAAATGTTCTAGATGGATCAATTGCATAGGACTTTCATGTCTAATGTTCCAAAAGAAGATCACATTATTTGGGTCTGTGACACTTAGCTTGTTGTAAAAATTACTTGCCCTTTTTATAAATATTACATCCATTACTCGCTCAGTATAGTGTGATGTCCAATATGCTCAAACATCCTGGGCTTAGCCCTAGTGATAGGAGATGGTTTAACCACTCAAACCATTAGTCCCAATGGGGCGATTCAAATTTATATACACCCCATGGAGAGGGGTTGAAGATAATGTTAGGGGATGAATTCTTGGGTCAAATCTTCCCTAAAAAAGTAGTGGGAGGTAATGAAGTCCCCTTCACAAGCTAATATGCAATAAAAATAAATGGCAAGTGAAAGAGCTTTAAAGGTTGTTTCTAGGTCACTCAAGCCATGCGGGCCCTTGAGGAGATCCTTCATAGTATCTCTTTCATGCCTTTGACTAAGGCACTTTACAATAAAGATAATGTTTTTGATCCTAAAAGTTCCCTAAAGGGGATGGATGGGAGAGTGTACACACACAATCTTTATTTTTGCCAAATGAAACTAATTAAGAAATATCTGTTAAATACAAACTTTGAAAATGTGCTAAATTTTAAAGCAATTGATTTAAAAGTGTGGTGATTGTTGATGTAAAAGATTGCACCCTTGGCAGGAGGCCAAGTTCCTGCCTTCTTCACGCAACAATGGAAACTCCCCTCTCTCCTGTGGGACCAGCGAAGTTGGAGGGGAGAGTCTCTAGATAAGGGTTAGCTCCATCTGTTGTATCATTTAGGCCCTAGTTTTTCCTACTACTAACAAAAATGTAAAGGGTGAGGGGATGAAAAGGGAGAAGGAGATGCTGAAAATAAATCCTAAGCCTAAAAAAGAAAAGGTGATACACTAGAAAATGTGACCCACTCAGGCCTGAATATACACTTTTCACTGAGAACCAATGCATATACACTTTATCTATCATAAGAAAACATTCTGCATAAGTGGGTCAGGGGTCCATGGAGATACAAGGAGAAAATAACTACTAGAGGCATTCTGAGACACGCTGTAACAGCCTATCCACTTCACCTATACTCCTCTAGGGACACTTCTGACAGACCCGTAAAAGGAAAACTCAAAAATGCACCGGACGTGCTAAAATCATTCTGCAAAAGCATTAAGAAAATGACTTAACACATAATCAAGGCATAGACACATACTAAAGATGCAAAAACTTAGAATGGAGGTAAAAATGTTGTGTTTCGATTCAAGGTAAATTTTTGGCAGAGCTCTGCCTTACAAGCCTAAGAGATTTTTGGGCAGAGTTTTGCCTTAAGGTTGAGAGTAGTTTTATTTTATCAAAAGAGAAGTTTACAATTTATAGAAAGAGGAAGAGAACTTGGTGCTTTTTGAGAAGGATTTTGGCACTCATTTTCTGTCAGTGGCCCATGTGCATTCTGAATCTTGGGAAGAGGAAAACCACTGTTAAAGAGCCCACTGGAACCATGCTGCATAGTCACCCAAATTGACTTTGGCATTTAAACATTAATGTAAGGACATGGACATATCTCTTTTTTGTAAATAGACTACAGTTTGTCCCCTCATCAATGCCAACTATAGAAAATAGGTCACATCGCTCACCTTCCCTTTTCCACTTAGATGTTTTGTCTTTTCTACTCCTTGTCATCTTCCTGCTCTTTTCAGCCCTCAGGGGTGATCTTATGGTGGGTAACTGCATTCCTTAGGTTATTTTCCATGATTGACACTCAAATAGTTCAAAAATAAATGGATATTTCACTGTGTTAAATTTGACAGCTTTCGGGATGTCACCCTCTAGCTAATTCACTTGCTTAGATTTGACAGCTTTCAGGATGTCATCGTCCTTAGCAAAAGTCATCGAGCTTTTCTGCAGATTTTTTCCCACGAGTCTTTTGTTTAGATCTTTTCCTGTAGACTAAAAGTCTACAAGAATTGTCTCGATATTTGTCTTTGTCTTTCGGGCTCTTTGAAGCTCTTTCTGCCCTCTACAAGGGCTTTCAGACCTTGAACTGCCCTCCGCAAGGGCATTTGAACCAAGTGTTGAACAGAGCATTGAACCAGTTTAATGGTTTAATGCTGTATGCTGAGCCAATTGAACCAAGCCTTTAAAATTTTCTCACTCGCCTTAGCTGTTGAACCTACGCGTTGAACCAAGTGATTGAACTGATTCAACGGTTCAATGCTGCATGCCAATTATTGAGCCAAGGCTGTTGAACTCTTTGTTGAACCAAAGCAATGAAATTTAAACATTGAACCAAGGCCTTGAACCAGTTAAATGGTTCAAAGATGCCAATTTTTCTGTGATTTCCTTCAGACCAGAGCCCGAAGAAGCCTTGTAAAACCAGAACTCTATGAACTGATCCTTCATGCACCAAAGGACTAACCTGCTGAGTCCATAGAAATCTAAAACCTGTAGAGTCTATTGAAATTTTGTAGAGTCCGTAGAAATCACTAGATTCATGCAAAATTAAAAAATGAAATGGCCTAGAATAGCAGGGACAGAAGGGGACTGATTTTTGGCCTGTTGGGAAAAAAATGGTCAACAGTGATATTATTTAGCCCCTTAGATTTAAGATGTAAAAACTTGTAAAGATTGTACCAAAAAAGATTATATGAAGCAATAAACATCTAAGTTCATTTTAAGCCCAAAGTTTGAAGTGTTCAAGACTTCGCATGCTACATTTGTTTTAGGCACCAAATTTGAAGTGTGCATGATTTTAACCAAGTTATTTTTGAAACTCCAATTGAAGTGTATGATTAGTTAAAAAAAACCTAAATTAATCTTCCAAACTAGCCTTTTAACTTTCAAAAACAAAATTAGGACTACCTACTTTGAAGCACTTATGAGATTGAGTAAATAAATTTGTAAGATAAACTCTCAAGTTTACATAGCCAAGTCAAGTCAGGTCAAGTAAAGTTACATAGTCAGGTCAGGTTGGGTCAGGTTACACAGTCAAGTCATGTTGGGTCAGGTTACACAGTCCAATCAAGTTGGGTTGGGTTACATAGTTGAGTCGGATTGGGTTAGTTTACATAGCTAAGTTGGGTTAGGTTGGGTTACATAGTCGAGTCAAGTTGGTTCAAGTTACACAGTTGAGTCAGGTTGTGTTGGGTTACATAGCTAAGTTGGTTTGGGTCAGGTTACATAGCCAATTTGGGCTAGGTTTGGCTACACAGTCGAGTCAGGTTACATAATCATGAGAATAAAATTGTGACTTACAAAAAAATGGATTTTTGCTAAAATTTTCACCTTCTTTACTTCCACACTCCAAGATATTACAAGGAAATGGTTAGTAGGTTATTTGTAGGTGATTGTTGATTAAATTCATGGGGTGCGGTCCCACCAGGCATGTCAAAATATAGAGTGGATTACATAAAATTATTAGTCAAGCATTAGTCCAAGAAAACCAAAGAAAAATGCATAAAGAGCTAAACAATTTAAGCCATCTATTCATGTGGGGTTTGATAACAACAATAAGATACAAATGAAAAAATTAAACCATTACCTTCCCAAGTGACTCCATTGCTCAAAAGAGGCTCAAAAACATGTTCTCCCCTTGATCAAGAGCTCTTGTCTTTGTCAATAATGGTGGCCAAACTCCTATATTTCCTTAAGAACTCTTTGCATAACCTAGGCTCAAAGTAGATGAAATATTTAATTTATCTTATCAAATGAAGCGTGTTAATGAAACATAATGATCAACATAAAGGGTTATGGAGATAATTTATCATTATAAAATTACATAAATCAAGCTTAAAAATGATGTTCATGGCCTCTCTATTTATAGATTTTGTAAAATGATCAGAATGAACCTGAACTATCCATCTCAAGATAGAGATGTGTGGCTTAGAATTCATTTAATTTTGGAGGCTAAAATCAATAAATGCCTTCATAATTATTTTGTAAGAAGGGGAATTAATGAGGCATGGGAGACCATGATTTATATATTTTATGCATTTATGGCCTAGGGATGCCTTTCCAAGAAATGATTTCATTAGGTGATGCACTTATTAAAAATAAATTTCTAAAAATAAATATTCAACAAATTTCATGGAAAATCCACTTAAGCTCTTGACTTGGGAAGAATTTTAAGGTGATGTTAGATGTGTTGGAACCATATTCCCTTTTAGGATGTTACCAACACAAAACAACAAAGGTATGTGACGTGTACTAATGAATTACAAGAAAAGAGTGATTTAAAGCACAAAAAGGAAAAATCATCATTTTGACTCAAAATGAATTAATCAAAGTTAGGTATCACATAAAATGCACTGCCCCATTCAGGGATATTTTGACCTAAATCAACACTTGTAAATGACAAGTTTGAACTGTTTAGGGTGTTTTAATGATTTTGACCTAAAATGTGCATTTGAGTGCAATTTGAGTAAGATTGACAATTTCAACACAAATGGTGTTAGGAATTGGATGTATACAGTACCAACAATTTTTTTAAATTTAAATAATAACAATAAATAATTAAGAGAAAGAGTGAATATTTCTCTAGGGGTAGTAGAGATGTTTGGGGTACCCATCATGGCAGTTGGATCAAACTCCATGATATGTTTAACTTTCTCCAAAGCTTTAGTGGTTGTACCCATTACTTCAATTTTTTGCCAGTAGGGTCTTCCTAGCATGACATTCTTCATTGGAATGACTGTTATAGTTGTGAAATGAATACCACTAGCTAGTCTTGGACTACTTAGTCTGATCATTTGATGGTTGTTATTTATTTTATAGAGGGTATTTGGAAATATTCCTTTATTTGGAGTTATATTTAGAATATTTAGAATGTTGTTTGGTCTGAGACTTATAATATTTGTCTTAATATTGGCCTTGGCATTTGATTCAAACTTGCAATTAAATATGTAGGCTTGTTCAATTGAATAGATATGTAGGAAATCTAAGTCTATCTAGATCAAGGTCTCAATATGTAGGCTTCTCTAATTGCCAATGTGTTGGGTGAATATTTTGTCAATTAGCGTACTGATGAACAAAATAGGTTTGATCAACCATAGTAGCAAGATTGGTCAGCCAAATGTGTAGGTTTACCACATAAAAAGGGGACTAATCTCTCCTCTCATCAAGGGGAGGTTCCCTATAGATATGCAGGAGCTATATACAATATATATATATATATATATATATATATATATAAACATAAAATAATACTCAAGAGTAGGATAAACAATCCTTCTCTCTTTTTTTAGAGATGATGTACACAAATCAAAGGAGAAATCCTGATGAAATGACAAAAGACATTCCTCTTCTTTCAGAAGTGTTTTTTAGCAAACAAAAGGAATCTTTCTGGTGATGACAAGTAATTGTAACATGATGCAATAATACGGTAGGATGAAATGAGGCACAAAGTCTCCACCTCAACTGCCAAAGAGTATAATACAAAGAATAATGAGGGTACAAAGTCAGCCCAAGGTTCTTTACACAAAAAAAAATAAACACACACTGAAGACAATTATGACAGCACAAAGTCTGAAAGTAACTGGCTTCAGGACACCTTCTTTGTCACCTCCACTAGCTCTGCTTGTTAAATTTCATAAACAAGAATACATTTAGGAAATAGACATAAGAGCAATTTCCTAGAATGATAGAATCTATAATAGCATAAAGTCTGAAAGTAGCTTGCTTTCTGATTCTAACAAAGAAATATGATGAACAATCTGAGCTCAAAGTCTCAATAATGCCTTTCAATTTGGGCAAAGTTTTTGTTTCTGATAACAGAGAGAGATCCTTTTTAAACAATAAGAGAGAGTCCAATATATATCCCTCCAAGAAAGACTTGGGAGTAGTAACACATCATGTTACATTAAATTTTATCAAGAAGATATGCTGGAATAGGGCATATTTGCCCATTTACTTTTCTTAATGCAGAGAAACGGGTCACGCCATTGAATGTTTGTGTTCTCCAATGTCCACCTGGTAGTCTGCTTCTAGAAACATATCTTATGCATGAATATTTCTGGTCCTTCTTCATTGTTCCTCCTTTTTTGGCTATTGAATTAGGTCCTTGGTTCAATCAGATCTTGCTCTTTGGTCACTTTCTGCTGATCTTAACAATTGACACATGGCACGTTCTGCTACAAAATAGGCAAGGAAACTCGGCAACATCTATGGGACTCTAAGAGATACTTATTAAAAGAAGCTTTGAAACCTGTAAGAAACTCTAGATGTGGATGTAGACACTTGTTGCGCTCCACAAAGTTATGATATGACACTTCGCATATTCCAGATGTCTTTTGAAAATCCTTATGGAGGATGACATGTGGCAGCTTCCACTGAGTTTTAGCTTCCCTTTTGAAACATTCTAGACTAATTTTATATTCATGTGGATGATGCCACATGGCACATTCTGTTGCTTGAAACTATGTCTCAGCATACGACATGTAGTAGTTTCTACTGAACTTTGTAAGGGACATGTGGCAGCTTTTCGGGCTTTTATTTCCTCGGCAGGTTTTCTATTTCAGAGGATTTTTTATTCAAACAAAAAGTCTGAAGGAATTCTTTCAAACAATTTGTCTGAAGGAAATATTCCTTTGCTTTGTTTCTGCTTTCCATCAGGCTTTCTTCCCAGGTGAATTCCTTTAGACAAAAAGTCTGAAGGATTTTTGCCTTAACCATTTTGCCGCGGGAACTTTTCTGAAGGAATTCCCTATGTCTACCTTTGCTCGCTGCCCTCCGTAAGGGTACTCAACTTGGTTCAATGTCCTTTACAAGGGTACTTTTTCCTTTGGCTTTGCCTTAGTTGATTTTCCACCAATCTCAACAGGTGACACATGGCAACATCCATTGTGAAATAGTCGACAACACGTGGCAACATCCGCTTAAATTATAGAGGCTTTGGATGCCTTTTGAGTGTCTCACAAAAGATGTCACATGGTGGCTTATGCTAAGATTTTATAAACACTATAGATACACTTGGGACTCATTTTAGATTCATGTGGATGTTGACACTTGGCATGTTCCACTTATCTTACAAAAGACACGTGGTAACTTTCGCAGCTCTTAGAAACAAAGTAAAATGGGGCTCGGAAAATGACACTTGGCAGCATCCATTGGGCTCTGATGGGCTTTTGTTTTGGGGATTTATTGCCTTAGTCACTTTTGCCATAGAAATTCCCTCCATAAAGGGACTTTTTTCTTTGACTTTTGGGGCACTCCTTTGAACCTGCCGCTTGAACCAACTTTGGTTCAACGGTTCAATGGTTCATTCCTTCATTTCTATTTATTCAACTGACCACTTGAACCAAGCTCTTTGAAATAAACCATGTTGAACCAACCACCGTTGAACTTGTTAAACCTTTGAACCCATTGAACCTTTGAAATTGAGTGGTTCAATGGTTTAAGCCTTCATCTCTTTGATAAGTGTTTTGAAGCCATTGAACCTGAAGCGGTTAAAATTTGAACCTTGACAAAAGCACTTAATTCTTGTTTGATGACATTGAACCTTTGAACCCATTGAACCCATTAAACTAAAAATGGTTCAAGGTTCAACGGTTCAATGGTTCAAACACTACATAGAAGCTTGTCGATAAATTATTTTGGTTGAACTAAGGCATTGAACCAATCCTGAAAATGACTAAGTGTTGGAAACTTGTTTTTTGATTGAACTCATGTGTAGAAGCCTTTGAACCTATTGAACTTGCTGATTTCAAACATGTTGAGTTTGTAGAAACATATATGTAGAGTTCATAGATTCAAACCTGCAGAGTCCATAGATTCAAGCCTGCAGAGTCCGTAGAAATCTGAAAAACTTGACAAATGGAGAATTTGAATGCACATAATAATTTTTGGGAAAGGAAGAGATAATTTTGTCTTGTGGGGCAAAAATAGTTTAAAATAGTTCAAATTTTGTCCAAAAAATGACTGCTATTTTTTGGGAGACAACAACTGGCTCCAGTTGGGGAACTTCCATCAATTGTAAAAGAATTGAAGGGAGTAGAATCTATAATCTCTAGTGTCTTCATGTGTACCATTGGAATATGGAGTCATGTTATCCAGAAGTGAAAGGCATCAAAAATGAAAACAAACAAAATAAAATAGAATTAAAAACTATACAAATATACATATGTACAAATCAAATGATCTAGTACTTCAAGAATTGAAGTGTTTCAGATGCTACCCACTGTGAAGTAGAGAAAAGAGTGTGCCATCTTGAAACTTTAGCATGAAGCTATTTTCACCATTGTGTTGATGAATAAGAAATGGGCCTCTCCAAAGGGAGTCAAAATTTCCATGCATCCCTTTTGGTTTTCTCATTTTGTCCCACAACAGGACTTGATCTCCAACTTAGAAATCATTGTTTTTTGCCTTCTAGTCGAAGAATTTCTTTACCAGACTTTGATGGGTAGAAATTTGGTCCACCACCATAGTTCTCTGCTCATCCAGCTCAATTAGGCACATGATCCTCTTATCAAGGGGGCTTTCATATGTCTAATCTTCAATTGTCTTAGCCAATTTCAAGGCTAGTAATTCTAAGGTGATTGGTATCTAAGAATTGATACCATAAAGAAGTTAGAAAGGAGACATACTAATTTCCCTCTTTGGTGTGATTCTGTTTGCCCATAGAGCATCAACAAATGATTTATGCCATGTCTTTTGGTTGTCATCTACCAGCTTCTTGATTATGGTCACCAGGTTCTTATTATTTGATCCAGCTTGTCCATTCCCTTGTGGAAAGTAATTAGTAGAGTGAGAGAGTGTAATCCCATAATAGAAACATAATTGTGTAATCTCCTGGGAAGTGAAACAAGTTGCATTGTCAGTAACAATCTTGGTTGGGAATCTAAACCCAGAAATAATATTCTCCTTGAGGAAATTACACACTACTTCTAAAGTGGCATGCTTAGTTGGGATAGCTTCCACCCACTTGGTGAAATAGTCAGTTGCTATAAGAACATAATCATGTCCAGCACTTGAAGATGGGTTTATAGCTCCAATAAAATCAATTTCCCATTGCTATAATGGTTCTTCTATGATCACTGGCTTGAGAGGCAGGGCAACTAACTTGAGTTTTCCAACAAATTGCTGGTAGAGTTCATATTTTCTCACCCACTTATATGTATCTTGGAAAAGAGTTGGCCAATAATACCTAGCTCACAGAATCTTGCAGACAGTCACAGGAGCAAAAAAATGTCCTCCATAGGCTAGATTGTGGAAGGATTTCAAAAGTTGGCTTTGCTGCTCTTTGTCTACGTAGCAAAGGAATACTCCATCAAGGCTTCTCTTATACAGGCCGTTGTCCCAAAGGATAAAGTTGGCAGCTTTCAACTTGATAGTCCTCCTTTCTTTGTAAGATAAGTGAGTAGAACATTCACCATAAGTAAGGAAATGAGCAATACTTGAATACCACTCATTGGTAGTGGAGACAAAGAGTACTATCGGTGTGTCTTCCACCTCCACTTCTTTATGCTCTATTTCTTTTGGTTTGTTATCAACAATTAATTGGCATAGGCCTTTTCCCCATACTAGCTTTGTTGGCTTGATGTCCAAATCAAACTCCTAGATATTTACAATCTAATTACCTCTTTTTGTCCCAAATTCCTGCTGAGTTAATATGGACTTGACTGTAGTGTTACGAACCAAGGCAGTAGTGTGTGAATTCAAGATATAGAAGCAGAAATGCTTGACTACCTTCACCAATACATAAGCATGCTTCTCCATGTTTGAATACTTTAGCTCATGAGATTTGAGAGGACAACTCATGAAAGAAATGGGAAATTCCATACCTTCTTCATTCTGTTGAACTAGAATTGTTGAAAGAGTATGTTCAGAAGCATAACTGTATATGGTGAACTCTTTGTTGTAGTCTAGACAAACCATAGTTGGGGCATGGGCAATGACAGTCTTGATATCCTCAAATGCTGACTTGCCTTCTTTAGTCCAGCTAAAGGTGGTCTTCCCTTTTATCATGTTTGCAATGTGTCGAGTCTTCTCAGCAAACTCGGGGATGAATCTTCATAAGAAATTAATCTTTTCAAAGAAAGAGTGAACAATAGTCTTACTTGTAGGCAAGGTTAGCTCTTGGATAGACTTTACTCTGTTTGAGTCAATCTTTATTCCTTCTTTGGACACAATGTGTCGGAGAAGTTTCCCCTCTATTACTCCAAAAACAAACTTCTTAGGGTTTAAGGAAATGCCATTTTGGTGGTAGCACTCTAGCACTTGTTGCAAGTGGCATATATGATCAAAACGATGATTTGAAAATACGGTCATGTCATCAAGGTATACCACAATGAACTTAACCATCTCATCCTTGAAATCAAGGTCCATTGCTCTCTGAAAGATGGTGCCATCATTTATCAAGCCAAAAGGCATCCTTCTATATGCAAACATGCCCCAAGGTATGGTGAATGTAGTCTTGTGTTGTTCTGCTTCACCAAGTTCAACTTGATTGTATCTTGAGAAGCCATCGAGCATTGATAACATCTTTGAGCTTGTCACTGTCTGAATTACTTGATCCATGATTGGCAAAGGATAGTTATCTTTTAAATATGACTGATTTAGATTCTTGAAATCCACATAGATGTGAATTTCACTATTTTTCTTCCTTACAGGCACTATATTTGCAATCCATGTGGAATGATGGATTGGGAAAATGATTCTAGCATTTAACATTTTTTATATCTCAAATAGAATAGTACCTGATATCTTCAGATTGTACTATCTAGATTTTTGTTTATAAGGCATTGAGTCAGCCTTGAGATGAATGTCATGGCAGACTTCATCAAGACTAAGAGACTTTAGGTCATCATAGGAGTATGCTAAGACGTCCATGTATTTGTGGAGTAGAGCAGTGAACTTGAATCTTTCCTCAGGAGTGCAACACTTACCAATGTTAACCATCTTGGGATTTTCTTCAGTAGTGAAATTTATTTGATCAAATCCCTGAGAGGAGCTTGAATCTGTTTGTAGTTGTTTGATGAACCTATCATGCTTGTCAAATAGATTTTTAAGGGAAACCAGGCCTTTGGGAATTTTATTCCCTTTGAATTGTAAGAATTCTTCATTTGCATCTGAACTTGATTCAACGGCTGATTCACACTTTAAAGATTCATTGCCTTCAAAATGTAGTTGTTTAAAGTTGTCTTTTTGTTCTAGGAAGGCAATGATTTGGCGATCATCATTGAATACTTTCCAATGATCAGCATTGTCAGGCACACTTGGTCTAAAGACTAACTCAATAGTGTACTTATCTTCTTCAAAGTCTAAGTGAGGGACTAAGAGAGTTGCTAAAACAACTAGTGTATCAGCTCTATCTTTGAATTCCCTGGGAATGGTAGAGATGTTGAAAAGCATCAAATCTCTCAATTTGTTCCCAAACTAGGTTGTGATAGTGGCACAATCTTTCATTCTTGGTTTGGTATAGGTTTCTCACCTGACAAACCACTAGTTCAGCATCTCCTTTGGCATGAAGGAGTTTGATGCCTTTATCTCGAGAAACCTTCAATTCAAGCAATAGAGATTCATATTCAGTTGTGTTATTAGTGTTGCTGAATTATAACTTGTAGGATGAAGGAAAAATATCTCTTTGAGGAGATATAAACATAATCCTAGCTCCTAAACTAGTAGAGGAGCAGCTGCCATCAAATTCCAGAGTCCAAATCTCATCAGACATTGATTTTTCTTTAGATTTTCCTTCATTAGAGAGGGAAGATCCTTCTCCATCTGTATTGCAACTTACCAATTCTTCTATTGTTCTAGATGAACTAATTTTTGGATTGACACTTTCAAGAGCTTTATCAAATGTTTCATGAACTTCGTCTGTAGATAGAAAATAGTTACCCATACCTGAAGACCCAAACAAAATTTGAGCTTTAGGGGCTGATGTCTGAGTGACAATATATTTTGATTCTTTTTCAGGAAGCAACCTCTACATGATGCCTTTGATAAGGATCCTTGCTTTAGACAGGTCCATGCTCAGTTCTCCACCAACATCCTTGAAGAAATTTTGCCCTAGTAGAATGTCATATGAGGATGGAACATCAGCCACTAGAACTATCATCTTGATTCTTTTGTCTGGAAAGGTTACAAATGTAAATTAGGTGTCTTTAATTTGTCCCAGCAGAGGTACCTGTTTGTTCTCCATGGAGAAACATTTACCAAATGTTTTGCTTAGTGTGAGATCAATATATTCTACCACTTTGGTAGGCATGACATTGTCAGATGCACCTAAGTCTATGATACAGTTGCTCAACTTGTGACCATTTATCAACAAGGAAACATAGAAAGGTTCTATTTTCCCAGGGGCAGTAGAAGGAGTAATGACAAGATTATTTGGGATGTGCATGTTCTTTGGGGAATTAGGAGTTACCTTCTTAGCTTCTTGTCCTATATGGACGGCCTTATTCTTCACACACTCAACTAACCTATCCAACTGCTCAGGATTGGATTGTAAATATTCAAACTCAGTCATTTAAATTTTGTTTTTTAGACATGATCAATTATGTCAAATTACTGAATTGGACTAGGAACAAAGGAAGGTAATTCAACTCTATAGTTTGTAAAAGGGGGAGGACTAATTTTCAAAATTGAAGTTATAGGTGAAGGTGAAATTGATGTACTTCCTTTTTGGTGATCACTAAGTCCTTTGGCTGGAAAGGTAGAGAGGTTCCATGTTTAGCAATTGAAATTGCTAGTTGTGGTTGCTCTTCTATTTTTCCTTTATCAACTTGTTGGGCTGACTTGTTCTTGGACCATGTGAACACAACGTATGATCCATCAAAAGCTTCTCCTTTACTCTGGGTTCATCCTAGTAGTTCAGGAAACCAATGTTAGAGTCACCAGTTGATTCTTCTTAGTATTCTACAAGGAGATCAACATCATTTTCTTGACTCAATTCAAGCTAAAAAGTGAAATCTGATTTTGCTTCAAGATATCCCACTACTGAATTGGTTGGGGGTGCTTCAATGGCAATTTTCTCCTATGAGGGGGAAGACAATTTAGCTACCCTTGATTCCTAGCAGCATTGCCTTGGTACGACTGATTTGGAAATGTCCTCCTTGGCATATCTCTATATGATGGAGCAGAAGACATTCCTTGTGCCATTTACTTTTTGAGATCAAGCAACTCATTTTCCAACTTCTGAACCATTGGATCAGTGGTGCTTGTAGATGGATATTCAAAAGATGATGAGGGTCTATTTCTATTAGGATCTCTCTTTATCTTTCCTACCAACATAAGGTCATCTTCTACCTCAGTATCCAAGTTCTGAGCTACAACAAGGTCTATTTGGCAAGCACATCTCAACATGAAACTCACTTCAGGTAGCTAAGAATTAATGAAGAAACATATGAGATTCTTAGTTGTAGGTCGAGCAATTATAGGGATCATGTTTCTCAGTTTGTCAAACATGGCTATGAAGTCCCTCATTGGTTCATGAGGCTCTTTATTCATCTACGTGAGCTAAGCTAGAAGGGCATGTGCATCTTCTGCAGGCTTGAATTTGGCTTCAAACTTAGCTTTGAGGGTGTTCCAATCAGTTATTGACCGAGCCTGCAAATGGTAGAACCAATCTGCAGTAGCACCTTGTAATGTCTCTACAAATAGTCTAACTGCCATGTCTTCAAATTCCACTCTAATTACACCATAGGTTATGTTGAAAGTTGCAATGTTTTCATTAGGATGAACCTTCCCATCACCATAGAATTTGGGGAAATTCTTTCTTAAACTTCATGGGAGCTCATGTAGAGGTGGAGTAAGATTGAGAGGGCCAAAAGAATTACCCTAGGGGCCTTGAACTGCCATTGTATGACTGTGGAAAGGTGGGATAACAAAAATCAGAGGGGTAAGTATTGACAAAGTTTTATTAATAGCAGAAGTGGATGCTTTGCCTGATAATGGAGATTTGACTTTAGTAGGAGAAAAGCTCCTAATTTTTTGGAGATGAGATGGTGAAGAAAATGGATCAAAATTACTTTGTTGTACCAACTAAAATATAGGGTCAACAATACCTTTATCCCTTTGGCTTTGCATATATCGTGGATCTGCCAGATTGTAAAATAAAAATAAAAAAGAACTGGCCCTGCTTTAGCTTGAAGCTTGAGGCTTCAAACTGTGCATTCTATCCCAGTTGGCATGGAGGTGGAGGGAGATTTTAAGGATATAATGATAATGGGTAAAACACAGAATGGAGTCACTAGAGTCTATAATGGATAAGGTCAGGGACTGCTTCAATCTAAAATTTGAGGCTTCAAATTTCACATTCATCGTCAGTGGAATCACTAAAAACTGTTGGGTGAATATTTTGTCAATCAGCATACTGATGAACAAAATAGGTCTAATCAACCATAGCAAGAAGATTGGTTGGCCTAATGTGTAGGTTTACCACATCAAAGGGGGACTAATCTCTCCTCTCATCAAGGGGAGGCTCCCTGTAGATATGCAGGAGCTATATACTATATATATAAACATAAAATAACACTCAAGGGTAGGATAAACCATCTATCTCTCTTTTTTCAGAGATTATGTACACAAATCAAAGGAGAAATCTTGATGAAATGACATAAGACACTCCTCTTCTTTCAAAAGTGTTTTTCAGCAGACAAAATGAATCTTTTTGGTGATGACAAGTAACTGTAACAGGGTGCAGTAATACTGTAGACACCAATATCATGTCAACTCCCCTGGTCCCTTTCTAAACATTAACACTCCTAACCCACACTTGAAACCCTTTCACCTTGGACACCTCACCTAGACACCTCACCCTAAGACCATTTTTTAGCTTGTGAGTCACCCTAAGACTAGGTCCTCCAGGTCCTAACTACCCATGACCTATTCTCACTCCCTATTAACTCCCTAACCAACTCTCGTGCCTCATAAACCTTTCTTTTGACCATTCTCCAACAATAAAGGCACTTAGCAGGTGGAGAAATGAGCAAAGAGCTAAAAATATCCCTTTTACCCATTCTTCCTCTGTTGACATCGGTCAACCCATGGCCGATGCTGGCGGGATCACCGATGTCGGTTACATAAGCCTAGCTCTAACATTGAGCTAGCCCCTGCCTTTTTGCACATTGACATGCACACTCTAAGATGTGAAGCACCAAAACTCAACTATCATTCTCTTGGCTACCGAAGCTATGCACAAGTCATTCCAAATAATGGATTGAAATATTGTACGAGGACCTCAACATCAACCATAATGGGAATAAGCATTCTAACACCTCTGGTTCTTCATCTAATAGAGCTAAGTATTATTGGTTCTCATTTCAGTTTTAGAATACATGGTTAATTAGTTTCCATTTACTATTTCTAAAATACTGTCAAGAGGCTTGACTTCTTCCGTGGAGGGGCTGAAAGGCTTTCCTCTTATTCTCACCCCCTTCTCACACCAATCCTCCACCTACCCTTCCTCAGACCCCATAACCCTGCAACAACACCAAAACTTCTAGAAAACCCCTCTGACTATTCTGGAAATACACTAAAAGCCGTCCAAAGCCAATAGCCCCTACCGACATCGGTAATATAACTGACGTCAACATCATTTTCCCTACCGACCTCAGTAGACCTACTGACATCAGTGATTGTGATGCATAGATTGCAACAAAAAGGTACGCGCTACCTATTTTTCTCTTTCTTAGTCATTAATCATTTCTTCTCTTACAAGACTCTTTTTCTTTAAATAGTGGACTGTCATCCCGTAGGGAGCTTTACGCTTTTGGGACTGAGCGCGTAGCTTGGCAGTCCACCATATCCTCTTCTATCATTTTCTTTGTTTAAGTTTCTTTCTTATTGCAGGTGTTTCCTCCACAACCAAAGAGAAGCTCCCACAAAGCTTGGATACGGTGTGCACTTAATTTAGGTAACAATCAAACCCCTACCTCTTAACTTTAGTTTCTTCCTCTTCTAAATATATTTAGCGAAAATTTAGAGAAACATTCTGGCATGCCCGGTGGGACACTTGGAGTTTTCCTTGCGTTCATTCTTCTTATTTTAAAAAAGCAAACTTTCATGTAGATGCATTAGATTCACTCCTTGCATCCCCTTCTCTTATCTTTTTGTTATAAAAGAAAACCATTAATAGAAGTTAAAAAGAACATCTCTTTCTCTTCTTGTTACTTCTTGCATGCATCATAGAGTAGTGAAAAAATCATACTCTTTACCTCTTCTCCAATTGTTTGCATTTGAATAACATATTTCAATTTGGGTTTAAAACTACTGCATTTCATTCTTGCTTGAATGCATACTTAGCCCACTTAGTAATTAAAGCATTATGAATGAATCGTAATGCATAAATGTTACACAACCAAACCACAATCACTTAAAATCAAACACTTAAACTTACTTGAGACAAGGCCCATCTAGGATTTCATCACCTAGCGGATACCTTACCCCACCCGATGATCCTATTTGGATTTCACCACCAAGAGGAGGACCCACTCTATTCTTTGGCAGAGTATAAACTATAGGCGAGGTATATTTTGGCTAAACAACCTAGTTCGGCTCTGGGTTCATGAAGTGAAGGGAGCAAGCCCCAGCACTAGGCCACATACTAAACCTAACACAGATATTTTTGAGCACCATAACACAACTTGAAACCAACCATAAACTTCCTCTCTAAGACCTATTCTAAAAGCCAAACTCCCAACATATTCTATTAAGGCATAAGCCACCACGACTTTAAAACTTATTCCTAGGAATCTAAAGTTTTAGAGGTTGCTTGCCGAATCATCTATTCTGCTATTTTTATCTGAGTGTTTGAGCTGGTAAGGTCGTACCATTCTGAAGTCCAAAACAACTCATAATTTCTTCTTCTTCCAAAAACTATCAATTTTTTGTGTTTCTGGAATTACACAAAAACCAACATCAATTTTTCCACTGACATCGGCATCTAAACTTCATCGAGATCAGTTAACTAACTGACCTCAACAACATTTATAACTGATATCAGCTAAACAACTAACATCGGTCACTGTCAATTAATAAAAAAATAAAAAAATTCCAAACAACAAGGTTAAAACTCAAATTTTTTGCTATTAAACACAAATTTTAGTTTTCTAAAACTAAAACACATAGTTTTTGGAATCTGAATCCCTTTCACCTTGGATGGTTCTGACACGCAGTCAATCCAAATCCCTTGTTGACCATGCAAGTCAACAACCACTCTCACCTTCACCCTTTGTACCTAGTCATCTAATGGAGCATACTTCAGATACTGAGCATACTCCTGTCCAACCTACCCCTAATCAACCTCCTATTGTTCTTGAAGGGGATCAAGATTTTAATAGATTCCTTGACCACAACATCAAGGCTCTCTAATATTATCTCACTAGAAGCCAAATGCGAGATCCTTCAGGTAACCCTATTCAGAGATGCCAACTTCTTTGGTTGAAGCGGAAATGATATGAATAGCATCCGCTACCCAATCTATGGTCACTCAGGCCACTACCTTGACAAGTAACCCAACCATGGCCAATGTTTAAGATTTGGCCTCCCCTTCTATCCTTTCTTGCCCTACCTCCATTGGGGTTTTCGTACCCCCTCAATTACAAATAATTCAACCAAGTTTGACACCTTTCAAAAACTTGATTGTCTCTATCCCATCCACTCTTGCACTTATAAACATGAGAGTGACCACCTATCCTTTAACTAGTGTCACCACCATTCAGCCACCCTTGACGGTATCTAGTCAAGTGGTGCCCTCCAACTTAATGACACAAGTCCCCTTGGCTTCAACATCGGCCCTAATGACGAACTATCAATATGTTACACCTACACAAATGCAACCAAGTACGTCATACACCCCTCCCAACACTTACCAAGTACCCTATAACTTAGGGGGTGCCCCTCCTACCAATCTATCTGCCAATCTAATTAAGATGCTAATGGATAAGATGTCCAACCTTGAGACATATGTTTCTAGTTCAAGGAGTGTTCTTTCATACGAACAAATCTACAAATAACCTATCCACCCTTTTGTTCCTATTCGACCATACCCTAGCCAGTGGGAACTCCCAAAATTTACTCACTTTCAGAGTAAAGCGGATCCAAAACAACATCTACAAGCGTTTAGACATGCTTGCTACATCATAGCACACGATGATGAGTTATTGCTTCACACATTTTCTATGTCACTTTCTGGCACTGCCTTTGATTGGTTTAGCTCCATTAACAGTCATTCTCTCTTCACCTTCACTCAACTCGCTCAGCTATTCCTCGATCATTTCTCAATCAACATCTCCAAGAAGGTCTCCATCACAGACCTTTATTCCATTAGACAATTTGAGGATGAGTCAATAGCTGACTTCATCAACTGTTGGAGAGGTTTGATCAACCAAATCTCCTTCTCACTACCTCAACTTGAGCTCATTGAGCTCTTTTCAAGAGCATGTGCCAAGCACATCTCATCTACTCTGTGGTTTTAAACTTTTTGCACATTCGATGAAGTTTCACTATGGCTTGAAAGCTTGAACTCCATACAGTCGAAGAAGATAGGGTCAAATTACATAGCAAAAATATTAACACAAAATTTAATGACTCTTCTTCCAAACCTTCTTCTTCCTACTCCAAGTCCAAGGGATTGGCGAATGCTGTGGTGCTTAGGTCATCATCTTCTACCACAGACAACCAATCTGAGCCCTCCACTTTGCAAAGTATCACTAGACAATTTCAACAATGGTATGAACAATGATGATACACTCTAATAGGAGAATCGTATGCTTCCATATTGGATAAATTAGTGAAGCAGGGGGTCCTCAACCTCCCTCAAATCTGACCACCTATCCAATTTGACCCCTCATGAGCCATCCCTACATGGTATAGGGAAAATGACATTTGTAACTATCATCGCGTCAAGGGTCATGACACAGATAATTGTAAAACCATCAAAAACATTGTTCAAGACATGTTAGACAAAGGGGACCTTGTTTTGGATAACCCTAATGCGCTGGCCAACCAAAACATAGATGTCTTTAGGCAACCATTTCCTAACCATCCCTCAAGTCAGGACAATGTTCAGACCATGGCCGATGACCCTCAAAAATGCAACATATGCACGGTCAACATGGTCTTTCCTTTCATTCCTAACCAACCTCTCCCACAATCTGAAGAGGTTGGTCAACCCATTTCTCCACCACGGGTAGAAGAGCCTATTTTACCCATACCATCCCCATGCAACAAAGAGCACCCTTTGCCTCACCCTCTTCCTTGCGTGGATGAACCCATTTCACTTGTATCACCCCCACGACATCAAGCACCTCCTTTACCCATTCTTCTACCTCATGAGGATCTCGTATTACCTATTCTTCTTGCCCCCACCTTCCCTCTTCTTTTACCATTGGAAGAAGTTACCATTCATACCCCACGCCCTCATGTAGAAGGGGCCATCATCCCTATACTTCACCCTTTAGAGGAGCCTTCCTCTCCTATTAGTCCTCCATCCACCCCCCTTTCACACGTAGGAGGGTCTACTTTAAGCTCTCCCATATTGGAGGATGCTTTAATGATACCAACACCGGTAACCCTGCCCTCATCCTTCTTATTTCCAATGGAGGATCATACTTTCCACACTCCCATACCACATGTGGAAGGCATGATCATTCCTGTGCTCTATCTGCTTGAAGAACTAAATTCTCCAATCTTTTCCCCACTGAGAGAAGAACTCGCCACCTCACCCACTTCGACTGAGGAAGATCCAGTGATGGTTCTCTCTCACCTTTGGCCCGTGATCACTGCATCTAACACATTTCCACTCTTGTAATCACCCAAATCATCCGAAGGACCAACTATAAGGCCTCGCATGACATCATTTAAACCCTTCTCTCAATTGGTAGAAAACTTAGGATTCCTCCATTCTAGGAACCTAGATCATGAGGCGCTATGGGAGTGACTTAAGGCTCCTTATCTTACACATTCTGCTTCACCTTATACTACCAATCCTTCTGAGATGATTCACCCCAAATTTTCTAATGAGGATCGGGCTTCGACTTCTAAATCATCGAAATCTCAACCTTCCATGTTTGAATCCAAACCCTTGCAGGCATCCACCATGCTGAAATAGATTAAATCTCTCAGTGTTTGCCCTGTGTCAAACCTCACTCACCCGCAAGTGAAGTTATATTTGAACCTCACCCTGCACAATAGTGGTCCTCACATCAAACTAAAGAACGATGCTAAACCACGTTGGTCTACTCCTCCCCCACCTTCACCATTGCCCTCTATCTTAGGTCCACATCCTTCCACTTTAAAAGGAGTGCTGCCTATTCCAACACCTCACAAAGACAAATCACCTCCATTACTTCCTCTACCCATCAAAAACATATTTCCTACAAGAAATTTGACACCTCTCATCAAGAAAGTCAAGAAAGTGCCATCTCTGCATGTGGCCACACCACCAACCAAAAAGGTGGTACAAAAAACTCCCCCTACAACTCCTAAACAAAAGTTATCAACCCCTACTGCAACAACAAGCACAGACCCATTAGTGGGTTCTTATGATTCACTGTTATGCCAATTGTTTTAGTCTTCTAGCATCGTTCTCCCACCCATTAATCCATACCAACCTCTCGGATCAAAACCATCTTGGTTTGATGACACTCAAATCTGCTTATATCATCGCACACTTGGGCATGATACTGAGCGTTGTTGTGATCTTAAGGTTGTCATTTGCCAGCACCTGAAAAAGGAAACCCTTCTCATTGAGGATTATTTTGAAAAACTATCGACACCATCCCATGCCCCCCAAACCTCCTCACTTAAATCAGGATCCCAACGTGAGATTATGGTCCCTCTACCACCTTCTCCCCCTTTATTCAAAATAAACACTATTAATGTGGCCACTATGTCCCAAACCCTAAAGGATAAAGGAAAAGAGTAGGTTTCTATCCCTTGGACATATCCATTCATTAAGCCCTCTCCACCACCAAAACCCAAGATTACTATCTTGGGCACATCTCAACCAACATCTTCGGAGGCAATTCGTGACTCCATGGTAAAACAACTTCACCAAACCCCTATGAAGATGTCTTTGTATGACCTAATTCAAAGCTCTCCACAACATTTCCAAGCCTTAATCAAAGCTTTATAGGTAGTGGAAGTCCAACCTAAAGACCCCCAACCACTGGCTGCTTTAGTTAAATTGTTACCCACCATTACCTCCATCACCTTCAGTGATTTTGAGATTCTTGCCTCCAACTTGGAAGATCAGGATGCCACCCTCTTTATCACAACTTACATTGATCAAACTCACATTAAGCGAGTTATGACTGATGGAGGTACTAACATCAACATCATTTCTACCCATGCATATGATCAACTAGCCCTTCTAAAGAACTGCATGTCAAAAACTGACGTAATTCTTCATTCTTTCAATGATGCCACCGGCACTACTATTGGAACTATGGTCTTGCATGTTCATGTTGGCCCACGTATAATTCCAAAATTCTTCTATATCATCGAGGGGGAGTTCCAATATAACATGTTGGGATGACCTTGGATACGTGCCATGACCTGTGTCCCTTCCACGTTGCATCATTGTGTCAAGTTTGAACATGAGGGGCAGGTTCATGTCATTCCTGCTGACCCTTCCCCCTTTAAAACATGCAACACAACTTACTAACCTAATGATGTTCTCATACCTTTGAAAACATCCAACCAAACACCACCTCCACCCACAGAAGCCTCGACAAGCTCGCAGACACCGGTCACACCTGCGCCTACTCCTCAAGTGACCATGAAAGATCCTATGGAAGATACCTTCCAGTGCCTTTCACTTGGGGAGTATCATTTTCTTACCCTTGACATGTTCCAAACTCCACAAGAATATGGAAAACTTCATCACGACCCTAACTACAACCATCGCATCAAAATGGTCATCCCATATGGTCCTCCCAATCTCCAAACTAATCTCACCTATGGAGGGCTAGATCGGGCTCTTATTGTTAGAAATCCTCTCTCATCACCTCAACTATTCACTTGTGATTTCTCTTTCCTCAACAAACCTAAATTTTCTCACATCTATCTTCATAGGTTTGCGTGGAAGGGTTTTGGCTTTGGGTGTTATGAACAAGGTCCCCATAAGCCCATTGAGCCTCCAAATGAGGAGGCAATCAAAAATGCCAAGAAATGACATGGCGTGGGTTTCGAAGAACCTACAGAACCCTCTAAGATCCCTCGCCATGAAACTATCATAGAACATTCTCCTCCAAATTCACCTAGTCCCCCACTTCACCTATGGAGTCGGTGGTCTCCATCCCTCCTAGTTTTTTTTTCATAAATTCCATTTACTTGGAACCCCTAACCTATCAACTAGGTGGGGCATCAAGGTCTCTTCCTCTCATTTATCCAGACATGATAGACAATGAATCTTCTAGCATCAACACTGTCTAATGCTTGGATGATGACACCATACTCACCTACATGGGTGCAGATGACTCCTTCATATAATGACCACTTCCTTCAAAAACACAGGTTATGTTAAATGAATCAGCTATTGACATTAATCTCCCATCTTCTGATGTTCCTCACATTTTAAAGATTGGTCAATCTTTAGATTCCTAGGAACAAATTGACTATACCACATTCCTTACAGATCATAGCAAAGCCTTTGCTTGGTCTTATAGCAATATGCCTGGTATTGACCCCAACATTGTCATCCACAACATCGTTACAAATCGTGAAGCTAAGCCTGTCAGGCAAAAACTTTGCAGGATGCATCCTCGTGTCGCACTCCTTGTCAAAGAGAAGCTTCAATGTCTTCTCTCCATCTCATTTATCCAACCCATTGATTATCCACAATGGGTGTCAAAAATTATCCCTATCACAAAAGCAATAGGGGGAATTCAAATTTATATCGACTATCGCAACCTCAACCTATCTTGCCCAAAGGATGACTTTCCTTTACCAAACATCGACCAACTTGTTGATATTATGGCTAGTCATGAGATGCTATCACTCATGGATGGGTTTTTAGGATATAACCAAATTTTGATTGCCCCAAAAGATCAACATAAAACCACTTTCATCACCCCACGGGGGACATTCTTCTATAGGGTCATGCCTTTTGGCCTCAAAAATGTAGGAGCTACATACCAACGTGCCATGACTTATATCTTTCATGATCTCCTCCACAAAATCATGGAGGACTATGTGGATGACCTGTTGGGGAAATCCAAACTTTGTTGTGACCACCTAACCATTCTCAAAACAACATTCACTTGCCTACTACAATATAACATTTGACTCAACCCCAAGAAATGTGTCTTTGGGGTTCTCTTAGGGAAGATTTTGGGTTTCATCATTTCTCTCCATGGAATTGAGGTAGATCCAGCTAAGATTCAAGCCATACTCGAGATGCCCCCACCAACTAACCTGAAACAACTTCACAGCCTGCAAGGGAAGCTTCAATCTATTCATCGCTTCATCTCGCAGCTATCTGACCGATGCCAACCCTTCCATCACCTCCTCAAGAAAGATGTCTCCTTTAATTGGGATAAAGATTACCAAGATGATTTTGAGGCTCTTAAACACTATCTTGTCTCTCCACCAGTCCTTATTCCACCTAGAGATGACCAGCCCTTCTACCTTTACATTCTAGCAACAGATCATTCCTTAGGTGCCATGATCACGCATAGAGACAAACAACATCATGAGTAGGTAGTTTATTATATAAGTCAAATGCTCATTGATTATGAAACTCGGTATACTCATACCAAAAAACTTTGATTAGCATTAGTCTTTGCTGCCTCCAAACTCTGCCACTATCTCCTCAGCCACAAGACTCAAGTCATCACCCACACCAACCCTCTCAAATACATGCATTCCAAGCCATACCAAAACCAACGTATAGCTCGTTGGCTCATGCTTCTCACTGAGTTTGATTTGGAATTCATTTAACAAAAGTATATAAAGGGGCAAACGATCACTAACTAATTAGCAGATGCCCCTTTAACTGATAACCAACCCTCTAACTATGAATTTCCTGATGAGTCTATTGCCATGCTATCCACTGATGACATCTCCTATAAAATGACAATGTTCTTTGATGGATCTAAATGTCAACTCGGTGGGGGTGTGGGGGTCATTCTCATCCCTCATGAGGGTGAGCCCATGCCTCTATCCTTCAAACTTGACTTCGAATGCACCAATAATATGGCCGAGTATGAAGCTTTAATTTTGGGGCTTCAAACTACCATTTTCTTGGGCATTAAGACAATTAATATCTTTGGTGACTCGCAATTAGGTGTTAATCAAATTAACGGTTCATATATTTGTAAGAATGAAGTTTTGCAATGATATAAACACCGTGTTGACACATTGTTAGTGTCTTTCAAATATTATCTCTTGCAAATTGTTCCTCGCTCTATGAATAAGTTTGTTGACACAATGGCCTCTCTCACCTCACATATCTCATCTTCATCTGCTTCCTCAAGAATCTATGTCACGGTACACCGTTTGGCGTTGCCCTCATAGATATCAATTGACATCAACTTTGTTGGCAATATCGACTCTAGTCCACATGATGTTTGGTATAAACAACTTGTTGACTACTTGACTTATTCTATCATTCCTCTTGACCTCTCTAGCAATGGACCATGCTAGGGGGTCTTCTCTACAAACAAGGTTTTGATAGCCTCCTTCTTCGATGCCTAACCACCACTGAGACATCTCATGCCATCAAACAAGTCCATGACGGGATTTGTGGAGGACATTTTAGCGGTAACGCAGTTACAAAGTGCATCCTCTGCCTGGGCTATTATTGGCCCACTCTTCATCAAGACTGTAGTGACTATGTTCGGTGTTGTATCAAATGCCAGCAAAATGCTAACTTACTTCACGTCCCTAGTCACACTTTACAAGTTGCTAAGGATTTTTGGCCCTTTTCACAATGGGGCTTAGATCTAATCAGTGAGATTAACCCTCTTTCATCTCTCCGACATCAATCTATTATCACAGCGATTGAATATTTCATTAAATGGGTGGAAGTTGTTCCCCTCATCTCCACTAAAGCTGACAAAATTGCCGACTTCATTAACAACCACATCATTTGTCATTTTAATGTACCTCACAAGATAATCACTGATAATGGCAAATCTTTCAAAAAAAAACTGTCCAAAAGTTTTGCAGCTCTTTTGGCATCAAACTCAGCGTCTCCTCACCTTACCATCCACAAGCAAATGGACAAGCAAAAGCTTCTAACAAAATCCTAACCAAAATCCTAATGAAGGTGGTCAACGACACTGGAAGGGATTGGCATACTCACATTCCCTTTGCTTTATGGGCCTACTGCACTAGCATTCGAACCCCTACAGGTGCTACACCTTTCTCCTTAGTGTATGGAACTGAGGCCATCCTGCCTCTTGAAGTACAAATACCTTCTCTTCACATCTCCTTGCATGACATCCTCTCTAACAATGATTTTCATCAAGATTGATTAACACAACTTGAGTTACTCGATGAATGTCATCTTGCCGCTCTTAATCATCTTCATATCTACCAAGATCGCATCAAGCGTGCCTATAACAAAAATCTGAAACAGTGAGATTTCAAAATCAGAGATCTCATCCTTAAAGAAAACCAACATGTGACCAATATGGAAAGAAGAAAATGAGTCAAGTTTGCTCCTAATTGGCTCAGACCTTATATAATAATACACTAGTATGGATCAGGCACTTATCGTCTATCTTCTCTCAAAGGCCAACCAGAACCTAAGCCCCTTAATGCCTTGCATCTGTGACCATTTTACTGTTAAACAAGTAATCATTCACTTGATGTTTAACTTGAGCTCATCTCTTGAGCAACCCTCATCATCCTCGTTCCTATTCCTTTCAACCCTTTTTCCTTACAAACATTAGTTAACCCTTTTTTAAGCATTAATGCTTTGTCTTAATAAAAGGGAAACCCCTAAACCTCTATAGTCTAGTCCATGACCAAAAGTTCAGTCAACAAAACAAACATAAAACTAGGATGCCTAACAAAATATTAAAAGGTCATTAACTATAAATGTAGACTGCTCCCTCGAAGGATAGCTGCATTATTGCTATAATTAATAGACTGCTCCCTTGAAGGACAGCTATTCAAAGACATCCAAATATACAAAGAAAAAAATAGACCACTCCCTCGAAGGATGGCTATGCCAAAATTTTACTACCAGAACAACATCCTCTCAGAAGCTTCCCACATTTATCAGCTTTACATGACCACAAAACAAAACAACATCCCCAAGTAGACTTCCCACATTGATCAGTCTACCAAAAAAAATAAAAGAACACTGACTGACAAAATATTAAATTATGGACTTGCCTATAGTTGTTTTTAGGGTCACCTATAAAAGGGGAAAAGTTATCCCTGCTAAAAAAAGGGTTACGCTAGCCTCACATATCACATAATCACACCTATTACCCCAACATACCCAAGGGATTTTGAGCCCACTTAATGTCAAGTGATTAAAGTACTTCTCTAACATAAACCAATGGTCAACGACGTAATGCTTAAACGGGGCTTTTATTTGCAAAAACCCTATCTATGCTATCATTATGGTCCTTGTCAATGAAAGAGCAACGCGCCTTTCACTTCTTACACACCTTCAATTACAACCAAAATATTTTCCAACCACTAACATAACATCATGATTTATTTAATGCAAATACCAATTTGTGTTATATAAATTATCATAGCCCATTCACACTAGTTTCTATGGAAAACAATACACATGGAAACTATCAACCAAACAAAATTTATGTCAAGCATATACCATCACCAATATGGAAACCTATTGAAGCATAAATAAACTCATTTCATTTTTAGCATACATCCATCACCAATATGGAAAATTGCTAAGAATGAAAAACCACATAACCTATGTTACAACATACATCATCACACAATATGGAAAAGGCTATAACATCATCATACACTCATCATTTCAAGCATGAACCATCAAACAGATGGGAAATGATAAAAACACTAACATAACCAAAACAACTAACATAAAGTCACACCCATAACATGACAATATCTCAAACATCTCATCTCATATATATATAACTGTCAAGTATAGGTATACAACAAAAATATCTAAAACAATACAATATATACATGTCTCTCTCAAAATGTATGTACATCTCACATCAACGGCATGCAGGCTAGTATATATATACATCTCAACTAACAATTAACACCTCACAGCTTTGGTGGTGGTCGTGGTTGCGAAGATGCTGAATTGTCTCCACTCTCTGACTGTCATTATTTTTGAGAACTGGAAGTAGTGGCATGTGACATAGATCACTGTTGAGCTAGCATCTCAGAATACCATTGGATCTATGGATATTCCCTGATGGCACCCTCATAATACATGATCTCATCTAATGTAGTATTATACCTAAATATAGGTACAGTCTACAGTGAACCCATCGATCCCGATGCCATGCCCTGTAGTGAACTCTGTGGCTGTGGCTGAGGTGGCTGCTAAACTGCTGGCTACTACACTAGCTACTATGGTGGTAGCTAAATAGGGCCCTGACCTCCAAAACCCTACCCTACTAATACCTATGTCTGGGCTGTGGCCAACTGCCCTTGTAATATAGTAACCTGCCCTGTCAAGGCAGCCACTTGTGCTATCAAAACTATCACCTATCCCTGAAGCACTACCACCTGTGCCCATGCTGCATCTCTTTCCTGGATGGTAGGATCCCTCTCTCTGCTAATCATCTATAGATCGGGAGGTGGTCCCCTCTGAATCCCAGCATAGTGACCTACCCACCAAGCCGAGTAGGCCACTGTACATCCTAGATCTACCACACCTGAACCTGCGAGTATCTCCTCAAAATTTGGCCACTCTGTCTCCTCTGGTAGTGGGAGGGGTGCCTCAATATCATCCCATCTGTACTATGGGAAAGTAGGTGGCACATCCTATAAAAGACCATACTGGCACTACACTCTCTCAGCAAGAACTCTCTCGAGCTCGCTAGCTCACCTACCCCTCACCCATCGCAGGCTCTAGACCCGCACCAACTACTCTGCCTGCTCTCTGAATGCTAGATATACCAAGTATGGCCTCTAAATAATATATGCTGGGATCAGGGCATCCAATACCCCCTATAATAATCAATATCCTAGATGATGGCATCCACACGTGTCTGTGCCATGACCTCTCGTCATCGCTTGAAACCAACTCTAAAGCTGGCCTAGATTGCTACTGGGAGGCCAAGAGGTCATGTAACTACTATGTGCTCATATGCCCAATAGTGCAAGAGGTGGCCCACACACAAGCTATACTGCCACCACCGACTGATCCCCCATAGCTCCCTGTAAAGCTGAGCTAAAAACACTGGAGCCCATGCAAAAACTGTCTACTCCTCTACCATATCTACCAAAACCCCACTCATCAAAATCAGGAATCTCCCTCCCTTTGCACTAGAAAAGTCATATACAGTGATGATGATGATCATCAAGATGGCTAGTCAATGCCCATCCTCATCCGTAGCATAAATCGGCTCATAGGTGAAACTCACCAAATGGTAAGTCACCTCAATAGCATGCTCCCCAAACAGTGTAACCATATGAATGTCATGCTCCTCTCTCAAGCATGCATATAAGTCTGCCCCATGTATCGGCAACTAAAAAATCTAATACACATCCTCTACAGTCACAGTCAACTCTCTAGTCGGTAGGTGAAAGGTGTTGGTGGTATGATCCCACTGCTCGATCAATGCCACCATCAGACTGACATCCCTAGCTACTCGGCAGTATTGCCACAATATTCCTAGCCCTACTAAGGCCATATGTGCCCACTCTTCCCCTGTGATATCTCGATGTTCTACATCAACAATGTCAGGAGATGATCTCATAGCATTAATGTCTACCTAGCTTGCATCCAACCAAACCACACATAACAACGTTAGTAAACGTTACGCAAATAACTAATAACCTCTTTGACTCTTCTTTCATTTTAGGAGAACTACATTAGCCTGAGGCCCTTAAAATAGGGGCTATATAGGCAGAACTTAGTTGACATGGGGTCTTCTAAGGTCAGCTCGACCATTCATTCATTCGTCTACCTAATGGACCAACTATCTAAGCCCTAGGCTCACTACCTACCCTGAACCCTAGGCTCAGCGCCTATCCTAAACTACTACACCTGGGAGTGCATCGGCATGACTTCATCCCTTTGGATTATCATTTTTAACCTTTTTAAGGCCTAAAACAACCTTTAATAGGAAAATAACATCGATTAAGGTGCCAATGTCAGCATCCCACTAACTGACATCGGTACCTTGTTGGCTGACATCAGTGGAATCGCCAGCGTCAGCTACTGATTCAGCCCTAGGGCCAAACGGAGCAAGCCCTAAAAATTAGGGCTTCCCCATTTCAACCCCTATTTCAACCCAAGATACTCCTAAACCTACCTAAATTAACCTACCTAACCTACCCACCCTTTTAATAGACCTCCCCACTCGATCTATTGCTAAAAACTCAAACAATAGCAAAAATAACATCAAATTAAAAACCAATCACAAATTCCAAAAACACATCCTACCTCATCTCATCATCACCGCCGAGGTAGTATAATAGGTGTCGGTGGTGGTGGTCCTCTTGCAGGGCCTCCTTTGACATCTACCATCTCTGTCTACCCCGTCTCCTCACTCTAATTGCTGGTGGCTCACAATGCTCCCAATCACTCACCAACCCTCCAATACTCACCAACACTTCTCACCACTCACAATCTGACACCTAGCACTGCTGACATAGACAAATTTGAGATCTCTATCACTCAAAAACTTAGAGATCTCTTTTTCAACACTTCAAAAGTCACAAATGACTTTTGGTGGGCCACCAATCCACTTTTGCTAGGTTTGGCAGGCCACCGACGTCGGCAAAATTGTGCCCTAGGCTGCCGACATCAGTGGCTTAACCAACATTGGTGGCCTAACTGATGTCAGCAACATAAAAACATAGATCTTTAAAACTACCCAAAATCATGACCAAACAACCAATCCTGACACTGTAGAAGTCACCTTAGACTTCTCATGGGGCACATTGGAGATCATATACATCTCCCTAACCACAACAAATAACACTTGAGATCACTTATATCTCAGCCTGACTCGATAAATGACCTTAGAGATCATGACTATCTCTTCAGACCACGACCACTTTCGAGACAACTATGCCTTGGTTGTTTTGATTGCATATGCTACCTCACAAATAGTTAGCAAATTATATGCACCCCTCACACTTATTGTCAGATCGTGACCAAGTTGATCCCCAATATCTGTGGCATTTTTGTGTTTTCCAAGAGAACTTCCCAGCCTAGATACTTGGAACACGATGACCATTAGAGATACAACTTTGATCGATCTAACCCAATCAGTGACCACTAATAAGCTAGGGACTGGTTACTTCAACTTTAGTCCTCCTCGACCTTGCCTGTGACAATTTGACCTACCTATCAAGTGAAGTGGCATATGTGTAATCTCAACTATTTCAGTGTTCACAATCTAACCTCACCTTACCCATCCACTGCCTATCAAATTGGCACCTAATTTTGGGTTCCATTCTCTCGATTCCTGCTTTGAGGGAGAATACCTCATCTCATACCTGGGGCAACCTACACCTATTTTTGTCTTGAAGTTCATCAGAGAAACCACAAGACAAAAAGGGGCAAATGTAGACACTAATATCATGTCAACCCCCCTGGTCCCTTTCTAAACGTTAACACTCCTAACCCACACTTGAACCCCTTTCACCTTGGACACCTCACCTAGACACCTCACCCTAAGACAATTTCTTAGCCTATGAGTCACCCTAAGACTAGGTCCTCCAAATCCTAACTACCCATGACCTATTCTCACTCCCTATTAACTCCCTAACCAACTCCCATGCCTCATAAACCTTTCTTTTGACCATTCTCCAATGGCAAAGGCACGTGGCGGGTGGAGAAATGGGCAAATAGCTAAAAATAGCCCTTTTACCCATTCTTCCTCTACCGACATCAGTCAACATAAGCCTAGCTCTAACATCAGTTACATAAGCCTAGCTCTAACATTGAGCTAGCCCCCACCTTTTTGCACATTGACGTGCACACTCTGAGATCTGAAGCACCAGAACTCAACTATCATTCTCTTGGCTACTGAAGCTCTGCAAAAGTCATTCCAAATATTGGATTGAAACATTGTACGAGGACCTCAACATTAGCCAAAATGGGAATAAGCATTCTAACACCTCTGGTTCTTCATCTAATAGAGCTAAGTATTATTGGTTCTCATTTCAGTTTTAGAATACATGGTTAATTAGTTTCCATTTAATATTTCTAAAATACTGTCAAGAGGCCCGACTTCTTTCGTGGAGGGGCTGAAAGGCCTTCCTCTTATTCTCACCCCCTTCTCACACCAATCCTCCACCTAACCTTCCTCAGACCCCATAACCCTGCAACAACACCAAAACTTCCAGAAAACCCCTCTGACTATTTTGGAAATACACTGAAAGCCATTTAAAGCCAATAGCCCCTACTGACATTGATAATATAACTGACGTTGACATCATTTTCCCTACTGATCTCGGCAGACCTATCGACATCGGTGACTATGACACACAGATTGCAGCAAATAGGTACGCACTACCTATTTTTCTCTTTCTTAGTCATTAATCATTTCTTCTCTTACAAGACTTTTTTTCTTTAAATAGTGGACTGTCATCCCTTAAGGAGCTTTACGCTTCTGGGACCAAGTGTGTAGCTTGGCAGTCCACCATATCTTCTTCTAACATTTTCTTTGTTCAAGTTTCTTTCTTATTGTAGGTGTTTCTTCCACAGCCAAAGAGGAGATCCCACAAAGCTTGGATACAGTGCGTACTTAATCCAAGTAACAATCAAACTGATACCTCTTAACTTTAGTTTCTTCCTCTTCTGAATATAATTAGCAAAAAATTTAGAGAAACAAATACGATAGGATGAAATGAGGCACAAAGTCTCCACCTCAACTGCCAAAAAGTGAAATATGAAGAACAATGAGGGCAAAAAGTTGTCCCAAGGTTATTTACATAGAAACAAAAAATAAACACACACTAAAGACAATTATGATAGCACAAAGTCTGAAAGTAATTGGCTTTAGGATACCTTCTTTGTCACCTCCACTAGCTCTACTTTTTAAATTGCATAAACAAGAATACATTTAGGAAATAGTCATAAGAATAATTTCCTAGAATGATACAAGCTATAATAACACAAAGTTTGAATGTAACTTGTTTTTTGATTCTAATAAAGAAATATGATGAACAATCTGAGATCAAAGTCTCAGTAATGCCTTTCAATTTGGGCAGAGTTTTTATTTCTGATAATAGAGAGAGATCCTTTTTAAACGATAAGAGAGAGTCCAATATATATCCCTCCAAGAAAGACTTGGGAGCAGTAACACATCATGTTTCATTAAATTATGTCAAGAATATATGCTGGAATTTGGCGTATTTGCCCATTTTCTTTTCCCAATGCAGAGAAACGGGTCATGCCATTGAATGTTTGTGTTCTCCAATGTCCACCTAGCAGTCTACTTCTAGAAACATATCTTATGCATGAATATTTCTGGTCTTTCTTCATCATTCCTCCTTTTCTGGCTATTGAATCAGGTCCTTGGTTCAATCAGATCTTGCTCTTCAGTCACTTTTCGTTGATCTTAATAATTGACATGTGGCACGTTCCACTACAAAATAGGTGAGGACACTTGGCAACATCCATGTAACTCTAAGAGATACTTATTGAAAGAAGCTTTACAACCTATAAGAAACTCAAGATGTGGATGCAAAAACTTGTCGCACTCCATGGAGTTATGATGGGACACTTGGCATATTTTGGATGTCTTAAAAAATCCTATGGAGGATGACACGTGGCAGCTTCCACCAAGTTTTAGCTTCCCTTTTGAAACATTCTAGACTCATTTTAGATTCATGTGGATGATGCCACGTGGCACGTTCCATTGCTTAGAACTATGTCTCGGCATATGACACGTGACAGTTTCCACTGAACTTTGTAAGGGACATGTGGTGGCTTTTCGAGCTTTTATTTCCTCAACGGGTTTTCTATTTCAGGGGATTTTTACTTCAGACAAAAAGTCCAAAGGAATTCTTTTAGACAATTTGTTTGAAAGAAATCTTCCTTCACTTTGTTTCTACTTTCCATTGAGCTTTCATCCTAGGTGAATTCCTTTAGACAAAAATTCTGAAGGATTTTTGCCTTAACCATTTTTCTGTGGGAACTTTTTCGAAGGAATTCCCTGTGTCCACCTTTGCTCACTACCCTCTGCAAGGGTACTCGGCTTGGTTCAATGTCCTCCACAAGGGTACTTTTTCATTTGGCTTTGCCTTAGTCGATTTTCCATCGATCTCAATAGGTGACACATGGCAACATCCTCTGTGAAATAGTCGAGGACATGTGGCAACATCTACTTAACTTATAGAGGCTTTGGATGCCTTTTGAGTGTCTCACAAAAGATGACATGTGGTGGCTTCTGCTAAGCTTTTAGAAACACTATAGATACACTTGGGACTCATTTTAGATTCATGTAGATGTTGGCACTTGGCATGTTCTGCTTATCTTACAAAGGACACATGGAAACTTCCACAGCTCTTAAAAACAAAGTAAAATGGGGCTCGATAGATGACACTTGGTAGCATCTGCTAGGCTCTGACGGGCTTTTATTTCTAGATTTTCTTGCCTTAGTCACTTTTGCCATGAAAATTCCCTCTGTAAGGGCACTTGTTTCTTCGAATTTTGGGGCACTCCTTTGAACCTGCCACTTGAACTGACCGATTGAACCAATTTTGGTTCAACGGTTCAATGGTTCATTCCTTCATTTCTATTTATTCAACTGACCACTTGAACCAATCTCTTTGAAATAAACCATGTTGAACGAACCACTGTTGAACATGTTGATCCTTTGAACCCATTGAACCTTTGAACTTGAGTGGTTCAATAGTTCAAGCCTTCATCTCTTTGATAAGTGTTTTGAAGCCGTTGAACCTGAAGCGGTTGAACTTTGAACCTTGATAAAATCACTTAATTCTTATTTGATGACGTTGAACCTTTGAACCCATTAAACCCATTGAACTAAAAATGGTTCAAGGTTCAATGGTTCAAACACTGCATAAAATCTTGCCGATAAATTCTTTTGATTGAAATAAGGCAGTGAACCAATCCTAAAAATGACTAAGTGTTGGAAACTTGTTCTTTTGATTGAACTCACATGTAGAAGCCTTTGAACCTGTTGAACTTGCTGATTTCAAATATGTTGAGTTTATATAAACATATCTACAGAGTTCACAGATTCAAACCTGCAGAGTCCATAGATTCAAGCCTGCACAGTCCGTAGAAATCTGAAAAACTTGACAAATGGAGAATTTGAGTGCACAGAACAATTTTTGGGAAGGGAAGAGATAATTTTGGCCTGTGGGGCCAAAATAATTCAAATGTTGTCCAAAAAATGACTACTATTTTTTGGGAGACAACACAATGAACGGAAGGAGAGTTGTGGTACAAGATGCTATGGGGACTAAGGCCATAGATCGTGCATGCGGGTATTTGAATGGTAGTCTATATGTGAAGCATCATAATGGTAGTGACTTAAATGTTGTATTATTAGTCATTATATTAGTAGATGTTCTATAGTTGTCAAAGTTCCTCATTGTGTTATTGTTTTCACTCTTGGCTATGGATGGAAGTGGTGTTTTGATCTCATATAGTATGCACATGATTATCTAGGACATAGAGGAGAATGGTACTATGTACTCATGGGGGAGTAATATGTTAGGTCATCTATATCATGATATATATAGATTCACATGAGTCATTTAGTGGTGGTATTGGGTCAAATACATTATTACTCTATTAGGAATATTAACACATAGCAATTAGTTGATCGATGTTGATGTCACATGTTGAGTGGGCACATCTACAAGTATTTACAGTGAGGTGGATGAGTATGAGATAAGTACATGATCAAAATACCATGCATTGTAAACATATATTGGATCAAATGACATTTTAATAAACTCAAACATAAATGTTGGAATTGAATATATTTATATCAATTCATGTGTCCACAATTGTCATAGAATTATATAGCCACCAAAATCAAAAATAGGATGTCAAATTAAATGCAGTCATTTGATGACACCATGCAGTCATCCAACTACATAATGCAGTTGGGAGACTATATGATGTAATTAAATAATTACATCATGAAGTTGGGAAACATGATGCAATTGTTTAATGGCATCATGAAGCCATTTGGCTACATAATGCAGCTGGGAGATTGCACAATGCTATCAGAATCCACCTGTAGTCGACTGATGATGATAGAGTTGCCCATCGACCTAACAATAAGTTGACAACTATTTAAAGTGACATAAATGGTACCAAATATCTATGGATGAATCTTAGGTGCATTCATCTCAATAGAAATGCCTCTAGCGTAAAATAATAACTAATTTTTGTGTATATATAAGTTACCATTAAAAAATGTAAAAAAAACCAAAACTAATAAATAAATTTATTTATTTAGAATCTATTTTTTAAATTAAACCTTCACCATTTAATATTTGACCCCCTCACCTTGAAATAATAATAAATACAAAGTACCAATCAAAAAACATGACCAAACTTCACATCGAGCAAAGAAATTGGCTCAATACATCATTAGACGTTAACTTTCTATATATTTAATTTATTAATATAATATGAGGCATTCCAATAATAAAGACATGACTAAAGAAAAAAATAACAGTAATGATAAAATAAATCCTACATAAAGAATTAATTTTAATACTAACATTCATGCTATAAAGAAAAAATTATATCAAGAGGTGAGGTATGTTATGGACATCCCATGCTCACTCCTTTCATAGATAGGTAATAGTATAGTGTGTTCCCAACTGAATATTACCTTTAGTGGAGACTTAAATCCCTCACCCACAATAAAGAGGATGGTTTTTACTAGGGTTTTTTAAAACTTGCCAGCATGGATAACAAATAGCATATCGAGTCATGATGTGGAACTGGGTAGGGAAAATGGATAACAAATAGACATTTGAAGGCTACCGATAAGAAAGTCAATAAACAATGTTGAAAAAGTCTCGATGTTAGTATGTACTAAGTTTGTGTGTTGGGGTTAAGATTTCCCTTTAGCTACCATTACCCTTTGTAATAGAGGGAATAATATCCTTTTTTGTGTAACTTATATCTTTTGGGCAATTATGAATATATTATATAATGAAATTTAAGTTGTTTTGAGGGATTGCACCTTCACAACTATACTACATAGATCGAGATGATATTATATTTTTAATTGATTTTGTTCATAATTTTATTTCAAAATAAAATGTTTATTGATAGCAATAATATGATGCCACTCATTAATTAAATGAATAATCTAAAAATTATTTTAATAATATATAATTATAATTAAACGTGGTTGTAATGTAACCTTCACATTCACTCACACACATATAAAGAATATTTAAATTTTACACTACATTTTAATATGTTAAAATAAATCAAATACTAGTTTTAATCTTTGTAAATACTTTGATGAAAATACCATCATTAAGTTTTTAGTCTCGAAAGAAGGACTCGGGGATTAACTCATTTTTAACAAATACAAAATTGTCTAATTTAGTTGACATGCAAGTTTATAATGTAAATTAGTTTAATATTACTCATTTTTACGTTTTCACATTTAATAAAATAACATTCATAAACTTTGATTGGCTTAAAATTTGTTATTTTACTATTGCCTTCAACAATTTCAAAACTCCTAGAGTAGTACGGTTTCTAACAACTTTCTCCTAGACCAAGTAGAGTAGGGGTATACTTTTAGTTTTAGGTTGTATAAAATTATGTAAAATTGTTCATCATTGCAAATAAGTTTTATTTTATAAAAGAATTGCATTAATTTTGTAAATTATATTCAAAGTGAATAACTTTTTTGAGATAATTTTTAGTTAAGCTTGATTACTTTGGACATCCGCTTTCATTTTTATGGAAATATGTATTTTTTTTAATAGGATAAAATATTTTTTACTAGAGTTATGAATCGGTACTAGGTAAAATTAAGAGTCCAATTTCATAATAGGTAAAAATGTTGATGAGACAAGGAGCACAAATAGGGACCAAGACAAGCAAAACACTTCACTAAGGGGAACACACCTCAACTGAGATAGAAAGAACAATGACAAAATACATAACATTCAACAAAAACATAACAACAATACCTAAAATAAAGTTGATTTTGTAGGTCTTCTACCCAACCATAGTAAAAAAGATAGAAAACCCAGTTGGAAAAAGCCCAAACAGGAATGCCTCGATCTTCATCCGCAAGCACTGTCTTATTTTCTCTCTCACCTAGTGAGGAGTTATTTTATCATCCACTGAGAGCCATTTTTCACCAAATCCTCCACATCCATTCTCAATCTTTCCACCTCAGATCATCTACCTTTCTTCTTCACAGTAGTGTGAACATCAACTTTGATTTTGTTGAGTTGTAATAGGGAGGTCACAACACGATTAGGGGATCGAGGTAGTGAAAGGTAAGAGGTAGATGAAAAAGGGGGAGCATTACATGTAGGGGGAGGATCCATGATCAAATGGGATGCAATAGAAGAAGTTGAATCCTAGTAGCAAACCTTGTGATTGCACCCCTTGAAGTCTTGAGAAAGAGGTCCTTCCTTCTTCCTCCAAGCCTGATGAGAGGAGGAAGAGAAAGAATGAGTCACAGAAGAGCATGTCATCTCTCTATGACCCAAGTGAATACACTAAAAACATCAGAAGGGGAGACCTTCATAGATGAGGAATTGAATCCATTTTCCCCAAGAGGAAAGAAAGAACATCGAGTGAAAGAGATCCTTGGATAGGTCTAAAAGTGTGTAGATTTTGACAAATTTATCATCTAGCGAATCTTTGTAAATTCTCATGAAAGAATCCACTTTGTTGACCAAAATCTCAATGTGTTCTTTATTTTTTAGGATATGAGGGATATGGTACAATCTGATCTATGTGGGAGCTATTTTAATCTACACCAAAGCTTGAAATCTACACCAAATCTAGTTCAAAAAAGGTCATTTAGGGGCATAGAAAGATACCAAACTTACCATATAACCATGGTCCAGAGGACCAAATGAAATACCTGTGCTTGAAAGAATTGAAAAATCCTTGAAAAAACCCTAAATTTAGGAGAGAGGAGGGAGCCGTAACCAAATTCCAAGCAGTTTTAACCCATTGAGAAAGCTCATTCATAGAAGGATGGGCCCCAAAGACTTTGTGACACAAGGAGTGCTCCAAATTCTCAAGTGCAGAATCAGAGATTTCCAACTCAGTATATTCTTTAGAAAATAACACTGGAATGTCCCCAAGGTGGAAGAAAGGAGAATGAGAGGCCCCATTAGGGGGTGCATTCTCTTCGAGCAAGTCAGTTAAGGGGGGCTCAACCACTCTATCATAACAAATCAAAGGGAGCTACTTGGAAGATAGAATCTGGGATTTATAATATTCCACATAGACATGGTAATGATTCCCCTCCATCCTTGTAATTGAAAAAAGACTTGGTTCAAATCTGGCCTCAACCAAAATCACTAGATAGCAATATGTATTTACAACTATATTTTTTTTCTTTTACACCATCCATCTCTTAATATGTTTATGCATTTTTTTGCTATGTTTTGATTTTTTATAATGTTTTTTTATAATACTTCTTTTTGACTCTAATTTTTTCGAACATTTGAAAGGCACTAATGAATTAATAACTTTCCTATGGCTCATATATTTTATTTTTAATTATTTATTGATTTTAAGTGTGCATTTAATTGAAATAATTGAATAATTAGTTCAATGATGTAAACAATTCGAAATAATCAAACCATATACATTTAAATCATTTTGAAATAACCTCCATAAATAATGATTACAATAATGACCCCACATATGTTTAAACCTACAACTCACTCTTCTCCATTTTCCCCCTTCCTAACCCATGCTAACTAAGTAATTCCCCTAATTAAATCTCTGCAAATGCCAACTGACGAAACAAATTTAGTTAATTGAATCTTTGCAATACTTCATTTTATTTATGCCAAACAAAGAAGATGCTGAGCCTAACCAAGCCAGACAATTTAAATTTAGCTTGCATGCGAATCA